>JAKSZU010000007.1:132078359-132478359 GCA_026018925.1 Tupaia tana
GCCTCATTACTTTTTTGGTCATTGCCTCTTTGTGTGTAAAGTGCTTTTAGGAGATTATTGGTTGGAACTTTAAAAATAGGCCAGTTGTCAGATGTCTTGGCAAGAAACATATCCCAATGGCTTCAGGAATTTTCATAAAGCTAAACATCTCTCCTTGGAGAGAACCGTTTTCATCACTCGTTGCTGTATACCCCGAGGAGGTCAGAGAACAAACTCAGTTCCAAACTACAGACGTGGAATTAGATGTTAGTAAAGTGGGGGAGAACTTGTATCTTGTGGGGAAAATGGAATGTTGGTGAAGAAAGCAAAGAGAGTTCAAATCATTTTTTCTGGCCCCCTGCTCATCCCCATCTGCACCCATATGTCTTTGGTTTGATTAATGGAAGTCATTCCAGCCTCTATGGCTAGTTGGTAGCCCAGGCAGAGAGAAGGGCATAGGGTTATTGGTGGGCTTCCTGATGGCAGGTGAAAAGCGAAGGAAAAAGTTCTAGCATAAAAGCTCAGCCGTGCAGGACCAGCAGTTGGCACAATGGCTATGTTGCTGGACCCCCATGTAGTTGACTGTGGTTCGAGTGCCGGACCCGGTGGTTAAACTCACGCCAGTCGCGTGTGCGTGCGTGCCCGAGATCCTGAGAGGAGAATGGAGGAGAAGGGATTGCGAGGTGACCATCCCCCAGTGGGTGATTTCTCGCTTTCTGTTTCTCTGGCGAGCGCACGTGCTCTATAACCAAAAAAAAAAACAAAACAAAACAAAAAAACTCAGCCTTGGACTCAGCCAGCTGCTCCAGGTACATCTGTGGGTTGCAACAGCTCTGTGGCCAGGCAGCCCCTGAGTAGCCTGCTAACCCCAGTGGGCCTCCTTAGCTTTGGGCAGTGGCTGCTGCTGTCCAGGAGATTGCTTTGGTGATGGAGACCTCCTTTCCCTGCTTCTCCTCTTGGTCCTCTTTGTTATCCAATGCTAAATATAGCAGAGTGGGGTGAGGGTGACTCCTCTCTTGGCTTACCCGGGGTCCTAGACAAATGGGACAATTGTGGCAGAGCTGTGGGCATTTTTTTTTCAGAGTTATTTCTTTAACTTTACTTATTATTATTATTATTATTACTATTATTATTAATTTGACCAGAAAGAGACAGAGAGGGAAAGTGAGAAAGCAAGCCGCTAGGGCTGGGACTCAAATCTGGGTTGACCATGTTAGAGTCCAGCGCCTTAACCACCATGCCACCTGCTGGCCCCAGAACTGTGGGCTTTACATTCTGGTTCTCCAGGAACAGCTTCTTAAATCTGCTCCCCCAGGGATGCTGTATAATCCGACTTTGCATTTCCAGTGCCAGCCTAGTCCCTGTCACACAGGGGACTGCATGAAAGGGTGTGCCAGGGCCAGATGGCAGTGCAGCAGTAAAGTGGCATCTCTGTGAGGCAGACCCACATGGGGGATGACAGGTTCACTTCCCAAGACCTCCCTGAGTATGCCAGGCACATGTGCGTACATGCTCTGGACTGGCTGAAGCTGGGAATGTATTGCAGTCAACACCCTATGGGGGTGCGGTATCTCTGTTTCTCACTCTGTCTTATTATAGAATACGTAAACTTAAAAAAAAGGGTGTGTGTGTGTGTGTATGTGCCTTTTCCTGGAACCTCCCAGGGCTGCAGGGATCTTTTAAAATAATGTCACCAGCCTCACCAGATTTGTCATTTCAGAGGGACTCAGAATCAGAAGTATTAACCCTATCAGAAGTGTTAAGCTACTAAGTTTTTTGGTCTTGGGCTTGGGCCTGATACTTGGCTTACACTTCCGGTATTTTTTATGTAAGGAAAACTTAGGGCAATAGAAACTTTTTCCTGTTTCTTTCTTTCTCTCTTTTTTCTTTCTTTTTTTTTTTCAATTTGCGAGAGGGTTATGAACTTATCTGAGAGAGACAGAGAAAAATCAAGAAAGCCCCTCCCATGGGAGATGGTCACACTGCAATCCCTTCGACTCCATTCTCCTTTCAGGACTTCGGGCATGCATGCACATGTGCCTGGTGTGGTTCTCAATCTACCTGTCAAAGCTGCTGGACAGGAGCTCTAACTGCTAAGTTGATCATGTGGGATCCAGCTGCCTTAATCACCATGCCACCGGCTGGTCCTTTTCTTATTAAAAATAGGGGAGAAAAGCTGTTGCAGAGTCTCCCTCAGCTAGCCCTGGCAAAGACACCTGAGCTCTGGGGAGGCAGCTTTTTCTTCCTCCCCAAATGCCTGTGTGAGCTGCTGAGCTCCTTGGGGAGACTGGGGAGTGTCTTTTTGCCTCCATCTCTGTTGCCCCTGGAAGATGAGGCATGATCATGGTGTCACTCGGGCTGGAAAACCTGCTCCCAGCTAGCTGGCGTTTGTATGGCCCCGCCTTTGCCAGGCAGGGCCATGGGGAGGTAGGAAGGTTCTCTGTCCCCAGGTGCTCGTCCCACAAGGTGCTAGCGCTGCAGGACTGGGAGTTCTGGTAACTCTTCGGTTTTGCTGGCCCCAGGTTGGCATGTTCTGAAGCAGATTTTATTTCAGTGCTCATTTGTGTCCCTTTAGAGTAGGTGGCCTCCGTGGCTCAGTGGAGAAAGGTGTTTCAGGGACCAAGGGCAGAGTCTTTCCTAGACTGGTCTGGATTGTGGCATGGAATCACGACAGATGACAAATAAGTCCTCATGTCCTCTTTTTAGGCCCAGTCTTCAGTGAGGGCAGTGAGTGAGAATCTTGTTTTCATCCAGGGATGAGAGCTGTGGACTCGGGACTCAGAGAGCCCTTCATGGGTAATTTGTAGTTCCGTATCTCATGGTCCAAGTATTTGGCAGCCTTCTGCACTATTTCTGCCTTTTCTTCTTGACCAGAGTTTATTTTGCTCCACGCTGAACTTCTTTCAGCCCAAGTATAAATGATGCTATACAAAGACTTTTTTTAGGTATTCCTTTTTGCTCACTGACTACAAGCATATTGGAAACCCAAGACAGCAAATGACTTAACGTCACATCAGTGAGACAAAGTTGGCCCAAGGTTCTATCACTCCCTGGAGGTTTCGGACTCAGATCTCCCAGCCTGAGGCTCACGCTCCTGTGGGGTTTTCTTGCAGCAACACAGTCTAGTCCTCGGTGTCCCTCCAATGCCTTCCTGTACCCCCATCTCAGCTCCTTCCCCTCCCATCACCGTCTAAGCTAGCCCCACAGAGCCCGCAGGGGATGATGGCACGTGTACATCTAAGGCCTCGGGATAACCTGAAGAAGATGGATGCTCTAGGACCAGCAGTTGGTGTAATGGCTATGTCGCTGGACTCCCATGTAGTCAACCATGGTTCGAGTCCCGGACCCGGTGGCTTAAATTCACACCGGGGGCGTGTGCGTACATGCCCAAGATCCCAAGAGGAGAATGGAGGAGAAGGGATTGTGGTGTGGCCATCCCCCATGAGGGGTATTCTCTCACTTTCTGTCTCTCTTTGTCTTTCTGGTGACTGCACATGCCCTATAGCAAAAAGCCTCTCCCAATAAAAGAAGAATGGATGCTCGCCCAAAGCCTTTGGGCTGTCCTTTTGCCACATTGTGCTGTCATTTTCACTTCACAAAAATCATAGTTACTGGGACCAGCAGTTAGCGTAATGGCTATGTCGCTGGACTCCCATGTAGTCGACTGCGGTTTGAGTCCCAGACCCAGTGGCTTAAAACTCACATCAGGTGTGTGCGTGTGCATGCCCAAGATCCCAAGAGGAGAATGGAGGAGAAGGGATTGCGGCGTGGCCATCCCCCCGGGGGGTGATTTCTCGCTTTCTGTCTCTCTGTCTCTGTCTGTTTGGCAAGTGCATGCTCCCTATAGCAAAAACCTCTCCAAAAAAAAAAAAAAAAAAAAAAAATCGTAGTTACTGCAGATGCATGGCTAGAAGGTATCCTTTTAGCATTGGGTAGACATGGAGTACTTCAGCTAGTTGGTGTGTGTATGTTTAAAAATGTTTATTGAGAGACAGGCACCCCCAACAAGGTCCTCATACCATAATCTACCCCCAGCCTCAGCCAGCCTGGATCGCAGGCACGCTTACTTGAGCCTGGCTTGCAGAGGGAGGCCCTGGGCTGTGAACCTGGGACCTTCCCATGTTGGTCCAGTTTCCTTACGCTAGGCCCCCCATGGCCCTGGCTCGTTGTCTTTAACGAGATTTCTGTTGTGCTCTGTCTGCTGGAGTGGAGGGCAGGTTACAGCGCGGGCTGGAGGAGGTTCAGGGAGGGCCCCAGGGAGAGGGAGCAAGGCAGAGCGGGAGCCTTGGGCTTTTCCCACTGAGCTCAAAGGGGCGTATGTGGTCTGCTCCTTCTGAATTCCCCCATTTCCCCAAAGGCCAAGGTGGATCCCCAGCTTTGGACTTGGCACTTATGAACTGGAAACTCAGATCCAGTAATGGTATTTCTGTGAATGCCTGGGAACTTGTCTACTTCCTTTTGAAACAAACCATGATCTTCTTTCCAATCAATGCCAGATCTGCCCAGAAATGAAATTAGGCTTGCTGGGCAGCTCGGGAATTGGAGACATTTTTGACCAGTCTGAGCCTTGCTATTGATTTGAGGGAGGTGCTTCTGGGACCTGCCCCTGCCCACTCACCTCCATCACTGCATCACCACAGACAAAACCTGTTTGGAAGCCGGCTGGCCTGCAGGACTTTCCCTTGGGTTCTCCTGAAGTCCCTGGCAAGTCCCGGGTGTAGGTGGGGGCGCTGGCCTTCGCCGCCATGCCAGATGGGCCATTGTCTTTCCTCCAGCCGCTTGTCTCGTTCGTCTGGGGTTGGTTTCTGCTCATGCTGGCATCTCTGTCTTCCCCAGTCTCCTTCCCGCTGCCTTCACTGTCCTCAGCTCCCCGGGCTGCTCCCCATTCATCTATCCAGAGGAACTGTCCTTCCCGCTGCCGGTGGGGCCACCTGCCCTGCCCCCCTCAGTGGAAAGCCACTTCACTTCCCCAGCTCCAGAGCTTCCCTCACCTGGTGTGACCAGGAAAGTAGAATTTTTTTTCCTCCTACAGTGTCTTTGGGCTTTTAATTAGTTAACTCATGTGTTCTTTTTATAAACAATGAACTGAACATCTGTTACGTACTAACCATTCCAGTCAAGTGAGCCCCAGCGCCTGCCTGCCCTTGGGGAGCTGGAGGTGTCCTGGTCTGGTCGGAGACGTGCAATCAGATCAGAGTCATGTGTGGAGGCTGCAGGGAGGTCTGTCAGGGCAAGGGAGGGCAGAGTAGGGCTGGGCTGTGTGGGCATGGGCAGGGAGGGACGACTTCTGCCCCAGGGCCTGCTGGGAGGACTCCAGCCAAGAGCTTATCCGTGGAAGAGGGGAAAGTCAAGCCAGGCCTTCGCTATTGAGTTGGACACTAGGGGCTGCACAGAGAAGAAACTGTGAAGTTGAAAGATCTGTGTCAGCAATGGCTACGAGGCCCGGGCCAGCATGGTGGGACCGAGAGATGGTGAGTGGGCCAGTGTCACTAGGCCTTAGGGGCAGGGGTGGGGCAGGAGCAAGGGTATTGAGCACCAGCCAGATTTCTAAGTGCCACATTCTAAGGAAATTAAATGGCCCTGAAGGGGAGAAGGGGACAATGGCACAGCAATAAAATTCGATGTTCTGTGAGGCTGACCCATGTGGGAAGGTTCCAGGTTTGAGTCCAGAGACCTCCCTGAGCACACCTGGCCTGGGCTCACTGAAGCTGAGGGTGGGTTACCATGTCATGACCCCGTTGGGGATATTGTCTCTGTCTCAGTCATGGAAGAAATAAATAAACCAAAAAAAAAAATTAAAAAATAATGTCCTAGGAGCTGGCAGGTGGCATGGTGGTCTAGGTGCTGGACTCCTACATGGCCAACCACAGTTTGAGTCCCGGACCTGGCAGGTTGCTTTCTCACTTTCCCTCTTTTTCTCTCTAGTCAAATTAAAAGCCAATAATAATAAATAAAATTAAATATATAATTCTTTTTTAAAAAAGTATCCTGTGGGTCTCTGACTGTGTCATTCCACTTAGGGGCAGTTCCCTCCTGGTGCAGAGAAGGCTACCTCCTTCATTCCCCACCTTACTCTCAATGACTGCTCAGGCTTTACAAGGGGGAAGAGGCCCAGTAGCTTTTCTGACCCCACGCCACTCTCTCTGGGTAGGACCTGCATCTCAGCTGGTGTGGGTTCCATATTCTGTTTCTGACCGGAGAAGGCTAACCCAGGACAGTGAAGAGTGGAGGGTGGCAGGAGGATGTGACAGGCGACGGGCATAGTGACCTTGACAGACCTGGACCTTGGTCCTGCCTGTGTGCCTCCTGGCAAGTCGTTGGAGCCCTCTGTGCTTGGGTTTCTTATCTGTAAGTTAGACGTCATGAGTGACTCCCCGTCTTCTGGAGTCTACAGGGAGAATGAGTGAAATGATTTTGGAGAATATCATCTGAAAAACTTAAGGCCTGGGACCAGCAGTTAGCGTAACAACTATGTCGCTGGACTCCCATGTAGTAGACTGTGATTTGAGTCCCAGACCCAGTGGCTTTAACTCATGTCGGGCGTGTGTGCGTGCGTGCCCAAGATCCTGAGAGGAGAATGGAGGAGAAGGGATTACAGTATGGCCAACACCCTGGGGAGTGATGTCTTGCTTTCTGTCTCTCTGTCTCTCTCTGTCTTTCTGGCGAGCGCACGCACCTTATAGCAAAAACCTCTCAAAAAAAAGAAAAAAGAAAAATTTAAGGCCTAATATCTTCATGTATATTCATCCATAGCCTTGAAAATTACTTTCCCAAGTGCTTGGTCACCAGCATCTTTGACTTCAGAAAGGACTTTGTGCCTGAGAAGGACTCTTAGAGAGCCCAGAGGGGACTTCAAAAGTTCCTAGTAAAATGGAATTCAAGTACAGGTTTATTTGGGTACAAAAATGTTTAACCCCATGCACGGTTCATTTGTGATCCACATTTTCCATGAACTTTTGAAGATCCAGGGTTTATATGTACTGCAATCATGTGTGGCTCCCTGGGGGCGGGGGCAGGGGATCTAATGCTGTCCTTCCCTCTCCTGCTCATTCAAAGAATGGCTGCTCTTTGAATCCAAATGTGGGCATTCCACTCGGGCTCCTGAGAGCAGACAGAGGGGTCTGCAAACTGACCTTTCTGCACCCTGGCTGCTGCCCTTCCCCTGTGGAAGCCTTGTGCCGGGCCGGCTTGGTGGATAGGGCCTGGGCACGGATGGCCAAGTACTTCTGCTCTGAGTTCTTGGAGGTGATTCTGCACTTGCTAACGTGTTCTCTTCTGCTAGTGTTAGACTTTTGTTGGTTCCATTTTCTTCCCCCATGGTTTTGTTCCTAACGGCTCCAATGTCAGCACGTCATGCCAAGGGTGAGAATTCTCCGTGGGTGAGAACTGGGTGCTGTGTGTAAAGGGGCTTTCTACTTTTTCAAGTTGATTTACCCTTTAGATTGGACATTTCCCTGCCACCCAGAACGCCAGGCGACTTGTCAGTATGGGGCAGGCTTGCCTCAGGAACTAGCAGGGTATCCTGGGCTTCTTTGGCAAGAATTGAGCATTTCTCACTTTGGACCAGCGATTAAAAACTCTCTTTGCAAAATGTCCATCTCTTACTTTTTAAAAATCAGGTTTGGTAAGAAGAGTTATGTCTGGGCACAGGTGTTGTGAGATGCCTTGTGGCTGGCTTTAGCCCTCCTCCGTCCTGTCCTTGGGCTGCCATTGCTCAGAGACAGAAATGAGAGAAGCACCAGAGAGAGGGAATTCCCAAATGCAGTTTCAAAATCGAGAATCCAACCCGAGGGACTTTGAGCTCTGCTAGAGCTTAGAGCCTCAGGAAATTAGCAGGGTATCCTGGCCTTCAAGTACAGGTTTATTTGGGTGCAAAAATGTTTAACCCCATGCACAGTTCATTTGTGATCTTCCATGAACTTTTGAAGATCCAGGGTTTATATGTACTGCAATCATGGGTGCCTCCCTGGGGGTGGGGGCAGAGGATCTAATGCTGTCCTTCCCTCTCCTGCTCATTAAAAGAATGGCTGCTCTTTGAATCTTTGGTCTGTTTCGCACATCACAAGAAATAACGCATGGGAAAGGGCCCCAGCAACTGTTCCGATGTCACAGGAGAAAGGGGAGAAGAGGAAAAGGAGGCATGATCCCTTGGGCGCAGGTTCTTATAGGCCGGGCTGCTCAAAACCTGATTGGGGAACTGTTACTGCAAAGCTGGGATCCCCTGTCCTCTCTGCCTTGGGACACCTGTCACAGATTCTCAAGGTCTGACTGTCCCACAGGTGTGTACAGAACAGGTAACAGGTTGCACTTCTGGCTGCCTTTCCGGGGCCTGGCTTCGCTCAGCATCATGGTGCAAAGTAGGAGGGAGAAGGTAGGCGTGGGTCCCGGGGTAGACAGACCTGTCCTGGGCAGAGCTGCTTGGGGTGACACAATCCGGGGTGATACGATCTGGTTGGATGGCCACCCATTTTGGGAGATAGAACTCTGGCCAAACAATCAGACTCTCCCTCTAAATATGCACCTTCTTCTGAGACTGAACTTGCAAGTGAGAAAGAGACCAGAGGTGGGGACGAAGGCTAGAGGATCTGGGTGCAACAGACATGGCCTCCCTACCTGCCTCCCACACCACCTCCAGCTCCTTTAGCTTCCACAGCTCCTCCCCAGGAAGTGGACTTATTCACTTAAGGGTCCTCCTGAAGTGTCCTGTCAGCCCACGGTGTCTCCATAGCAAACACAAGTTAGTATCAGGTGCAATTAGTTAATTTTTAAATGCTCATTTTTAGGAATTGATTCTTTTTAAGTTTATTTCTTTATTGGGAGGGCACCCCAACAGGTTCCCTATTTCACGATTCACCCTGACTTCAAGCAGCCTGGAGGATCACAAGTGTGTACATGTGCACCCAGCATATACAGGGAGGCCTCAGCACGCAAACCCAGGACCGTCCCATGAGGGTCCAGTTGCAACGCTGATGTGTCCCTGTCTGGCCCACAATTTTTAAATTAATAGTGTTTGACATGAGTTCCTGAAGACCTAGTATGTGCCAGGCGATGACCCAGTATACCTGTTCTCTTTGTAATTGTCCGAGGGCACATGCACTCTCCAGAAGGAAAGAAAGAAAGCACCCCCTCTCATGGGGCGTGGTCATATGGCAATCTTCCTTCCTTCGGTTCTATATCCCATCAGGATTTGGGGCACACACACACACACATGTACCTGGCATGTCTTTCAAGCCACTAGGGCTGGGATTCAAATTGCTGTCAGCCAGGTGGAATCTGGCTCCCTCCCCACAGCACTTCACCACTACATTACAGGGTCGGCTCATTCAAACAGCCTTGCGAGGGACGTGTTAGCATCACCCTCATTTTACAGCGAGGAAACTGAGACTGAGCATGATTAAGGGCCTGACCTAGGCCGCTTAGTGGGCACAGCGCTGGAGTCAGGATTCAAATTTCTGCTTGCTTGGCCCCGAAACCTTTGTTCTACTGCCACCCAGCCCTTCACCGCCAGTGCTCAGAAGTCCCTTTGGTGTCTCCTGTTCTCAGGAGTCCTGAATGGCTTGCTGAGCATTACATTTTATGGGCCACTCTCACCAAACACCAGCCCCATCGTTCTCATTGGGGCTGCACTTTGGGACCATGTGGGAGCTTTAACAATTCCCGCGGCCTGGCCCCACTCCAGCGGACACAGCCTAAGCCTCTGGGGTGGGACCCAGGCAGTAATGGCTGTGGGGCTCCCAGGTGATGCTGACGTACAGTCATGGTGAAACAGCCGCTCTTGCCCATCTGGCCTTCGGCTGAAGGCTCCTTTGACTAATGGAAATGAGACAGTGGCAGCTGCCTGGGATCATTTAGGAGTCTGAGAAATGCTTCAGCCAGCCCCGTGGGCGGCCAACCTACATGGTTGCCAGTTTCCAGAAAGCTCTGCCCCTGACTCTATTTTAACGACATCATTCTGCCTGTAAGCTTTTAAGCAGCATCTAAACACCCCGCCAGGACTTCTGAGAGATAGCTGCTGGAATCCTGGCCCTGGTTTTGAAGGGGGAGGTAAGAGGTATTGTCCGGAGAGCCGGAAACTGTGTCCTGCAGAGTTGCCAGGAAGATGGCCAGCGAGTAGACCTGCATTTGCTCCGCCTGGCAAGGCTCTTCTGCTTGCCCAGGCTTGAGCACTGAAGTGCTATTGCAGGTGGGAAAGGATCGAGCCCAAATCCAAGTCTGCACAATGCAAAAATATGCAAATTGGGTTTTAAAATAAAATATTGAACTTTAAAATCGAAACGCCTACCTTATAGGTATGTTTTTGTCTGCCCCAGGCAAGTGCAGAAAGCAACCTGACATCAGGCAGGCCTGGATTGGCCCTGGGCTGTGGACTGATCCAATGCTCTGCACTTAGCACCTGCGTGCCCGCACGGTGCGGGGCACGCAGTACACCGCCAGCACGTATCCATTCCTTCCCCTCCTTCTCTGCCCCATTTTAAGGATGGGGATGCCTGCCTTAGTAAACGTGCTGCTTAACACAAGGTAAATGAACAACCCTTCAAGAGCAGAAGGGCTGGTGGTAGGCAGGAGCGCTGTTCATAGGCTGGGAGGAGAGGAGCCACCTGACTTCTCCCTGGAAACAGGGCCTGTGGGCCCAGTCTCCCGTGAGGCCTTCTCAGCAGACCACAGGGTTTGACGTGGTAAGAGGAAGCAAATGGTCATTTTCTTGAACAAGGTGCTCAGCTGAATGACCACCGAGGGTGATGGGCCATTTCTGCCAAGCGGGGAAGGGGGATTTCAGAAGATCATGCATTTCAAAGGCCCCGTCAAGTGCAGTGACTAGACCTCAGAGGCTGGCCACTTCCTATCTGGGGACTGTTCCTTAGTGATAGGAAAGCGTACGCCCCTTAGGGCATTCACAAAGTGTGTGTGTGTGTGTTGGGTCTTCATTCACCCAGGATGGGGTTGGACGTTGTTTCCTATTTATCTCAGGGATAGTGAGCTCTCCTCAGTTGTGTGAGCTTCAAGGCAAGATGGCAGGATGACTCCTCCTGGTGAGAGAAAGCATTTAAAATGTCTCCCCTATCGGAGCCAGCAGATGGCATAGTGGTTACGTCACTGGACTCCCACATGGCTGACTGTGGTTCAAGTCCAGACCCAGTGGGTCATGTATGGGATTGAAGCATGGCCATCTCCCTTGGGGGGAGGGTGATTTCTCATTTTCCCTCTCACTGACTCTGTCTCTCTTCAGCGAGCACATACACACTCAGGCAAAAACCTTTAGGAAAAAAAAAAAAACCTCTGACAGCAGTACTTTAGCTTAGTTCTGTCAGACTATTCTTTTTTTTTTTTTTTTGGAGAGGTTTTTTTGCTATAGGGCGCCTGCGCTCGCCAGACAGAAAGCGAGAAATTACCCACTACATGGGAGTTCAGCGACATAGTCATTACACTAACTGCTGGTCCCCTGTCAGACTATTCTTTGGCTTGAGCTGCATCTCACCTAAGCTGAGCCAGGGCTCTGAGAAGTCCTGACATGATGCCAATGCCCTTACTAAACACCTGGGCTCACTTTCCCTTTTCTCCCTTTATTGGAGATTTTTTACTTTCTTTTTTTTAATAAGAACTGTGGATAACTTGATACAACCAATCATGGTAACAGCAACTCTCCATTAACCCCTTCACCAGCTGTCCCAGAAGAGCACCCTAGGGCACGCAGGCATGCAGTATTTTCTCTTGGGGGACGAGCTGACACATTTGTGTTCCTCCTGCTGGTTCTCAGCTTCAGGCTTTCCCACCTCCAACTCCATGCCAGCAGGGATTCAGAATCCCTAAACTGCTTTTTAAATATCAAGGACTGCGAATTACACTTCAGGGGCTCGCTCGTCCGGGTCACATGGATTGGGTCTGCACCGTGCGCCCCGCGCGCTAGCCCGCCACCCCGCCCTCCCCACGCGTCATGGAAAGGTGGGCGGGGCCTCGCTCACCCTGGTAGTAAGCGCTGCAAGGCTGGAAGGCTCACACCTCCGCCCTCGAGGTTCAAAGCTCCGCCCCGGAGATAGGGCCGAGGACGTGGAGAAAAGACCCGCCTCTTATTGTAGTCTGTATTAGGCGAGGTGGTTGGTGGGAGGGCAGACTCCTGCCGAGGTGTCAGAATCAGTAAGAAAACAGCAGCATCGGCCCTCTTTTGGTGTGGTGGTGGAAGCAGTGGACTCTCACGTGGCTAACCGCAGTTCTGTCTGGACCTCGCAGCTTGACCTATCACACCCAGCATGTGTAGGCATGTGCCCAAAATCCCGAGAGGAGAATGGGATGGCTATCCTCCCTGGGGTGGTGGTGGTGTTTGATTTCTCACTTTACATCTCTCTGTCTCTCTTACTCTCTCCCAGGTGAGCACATGTGCCGTATGGCAAAATAATAATAATAATAATAAAATAAAATAAAATCCTTAAAAATAGAAAGAAAACAGCAGTATCTTGGGGCTTTTTGCTTTTCCTCTTTTGCCCGGTCCTGTCTTCACTTTAAGTTTTCCACCCCACTGGGAATGAGGGCAGCTGCACTGGTGAAAGAGGGCTTTTAGAAGTTAAACTCTGAGCCCTGTCCCCAGCAAAACAATGTAAAACAATAACCTTCAAGTTTATATTTCAGACGTTGCTTGTCCATTACAGGTAATTAAATCCAGAAAACTATATAAAAAAAAAAAAAGAAAATCAGTTGCAGTCACTGTTTAGACTGTTTAAAAGGCATTTTTAAAAAATTGTGTTTATTCCTGCAAAATGCAATTTTAGGTACATACTCTTTTGAGTTACTCTGATAAGAAAGTTTCCATTCTCTTATCTTCCTTCTCCTGAAACACCAGTTCAAAAGCAGAAGTAGAATACTGACTTAGGTTAGTCCCCACAATTCAGCTTTCTCTGAGACCATCCTAAGATCACAGAATTTCAGAGTGGAATACTATTTTTGAGTTTATGTAGTTACTCTTTCTGTTTTCTGGACTGAGACACCGAAGTGACGTGACACCGAAGTGACGTGACGTGTGACTTCCTTGAGGTGATCCCCTGCAGAGCTGGGACCAGGAGAACCAAGGCTCCTCCCAAGGTTCTAGGGGCATTGACCATCTATCATAGCTTGCTTTTAGATCAAAGATTTAAAGCGAGATCGAAGGCAGAGAAGAGTCACATTAGAAGAGGGACAGTCTTCTTTGGAAACTTTGGTATATTTTAATTCCTTTTTACACATGTGAACAAAGTGACGTTTTCTAAAATGCTGGATACAATCTGTCATCTTGGGGAGGAAACACTGGCAAAGAGAGACATGAGGAGAGTTGTAGCTCTGAGAGGCACCCTGTTCTTTGGGACAAAAGCTTCATTCCTAAAGAAGTTGGCCCTGTGACTGCCCCAGCTGGTGTGGACAGCCATCGCCTCCCCTTGCAGGCCTGTGCTTGAGCATCTTCCATGTTCCCCACTACCAGCAGCACCTTGGCTGGGGCCTGCCTCCCGGGGTGCCCCTCTCTGGCATCTGCTCTGTGTCAGCCCTGTTTCTCTTGCTGGGAGTATCTGACACCTCTGTTGTCACTTCCTGGGAGGTGTCGCTCTTCACACAGGAAACCTCCTCCCTGAGAACAGTGAGCAGCTCCTGTTGTCTGTTGTGAAGGTGGTTCTTTTCTGGATCAGATAATTCACCTTTTTTGTCTCTGACCCGATGATAATAATAATAACGAATACTTACCTGGTGTTTAATGCTAGCTCCTGCACATATTAACCCTCACGGTGTCCCAAACTCATTTCACAGATGAGAAAACAAGTGGGTCACAAAAAAACTTGCCTGAAATCACACAGCCAAGACATCGCAGAGCCAGAATTCACTGTTAGCTTTGCTCCAGAGACCGTGGTTCTAAGCACTAAGCTAACCTAGACACAGGGACCAGGCAGTGGCACAGCGGGAATACAGCTGGACCCACACGAGAAAGGTCCTAGGTTTATGTTCTAGGACCTCCCTGAGCATGCTGGGCCTGCTGGGCTGAGGTTGGGGATGGATCAGTGTGAAGACGCTGTTGGGGAGTGCCTCTCTCTCTGTCTCTCATGGAAGAAGTAAACAAACAAACAAACAAAAAGCTAGAACATTGACCCCCCCCCCCCCAACTAGGGCTCAGCCTTGGCCCTGTGGGGCAAGGGTCTGAGGCCATCTGTAGGGCATTTTGTTTCTTCCCTCTTGAGTGAAAGTCTGGGGTCTTCCAACAGTGGGTAGTATCTTGGTGTCTATGTCCTGTGCTATGTTTGAACATCAGCCAGTTAGCATTTTATAGTTTTATTATTTTCTACAGCCATTTTGTCACGGTCGAGAACTATTATTTGACTATTGGCTCTTTCGTATGATTTTTCATAGGGATCATGTGAGAACGGCAGTCTTTGTTAGGTTGCATAACCTGGGCCGGTGCTTGGACAGTGTGGTGGTGTGACCAGAGGGTACTTTCTAGAATTGGACATAGTTATCTAAATCGAGACTCTACTATTCACTGGCACTTTGTATGTTTATTTTTAAACAAACAAACAAACAAACAAAACACCTCATTTTATGTTTTTCAAAGTATTCAAATGACGTCTGTACAAGCTCGGTATAGCAATGAAGCAGTGCAGGTGAAAAGCTGTACACATGAAAGAATGCACAGACGGGAAAAGGTGATGCTCCTCATCTTGCCCTGCAATCCTGTCGCTCTCAATCAGTTAACCACATTCTCGTCTGGGCACCTTAGCCTCTCCAGGATGGTTTTGTCTGCTGGGGAGGGTAACACCCACCTTGCGTAGGATGGGTGATGTGTATGTAGTAGGTGTCGTCACAGGGAGAGGCTCTATGTGCATTTGGGCTGCAGTGAGTTGCATGTTTGCCACGAAAGAAGTTCTCCAGCTTTCCCCTTGCTTCATTACTCTAGGCTTCTCCATCTTGCAGCCTCTAGCACAGCCCAAAGCCCAGCGGCATCTGCAGGGGTGGTGCTGCGGGACTCTGAGCTGGGCCTGGGAGGGCTGTGGGGGTACTTCAGACCATGTCCAGGGTGGCCTGAGTTCCAGGGCTTCTGGTCCTGGGTCTGGGCTTGTCCGAGGTTCAGATGAGTTTAGAAAAGTGAGGAGGAAGGAGAGGCTGCTTGTAACCCCAACCCTCCCCTCCACCCTCTCTTTGAGGAAACCTCAAACAGCTTTGCCGCTTCTCGCCCGTGCATACTTCTTCCTGCTGTCTCTACCTGTCACCAAGGTTTCTCCCAGCCCGGTGGCATCTTGCCTGGGTTGCTAATAATAGAGAAGGGGGAATCTGCCAGGCAGCAAAGCCGAAGGCTGTCCCAGCTTTGCCCTTTTGCCCTGATCCTGGCAAAGTCTCATGGACTGATTTGGTAAATATCCTTGTGAGCAGAACAAGCCTTTGTGTGTCCTGGAAACTCCTGCTGTCTCCGGGGTAACACCCTCCTGGAACGATGATGGGGATGCCTTTGGCCTCAAGATCTTACAACAGTCTGGACACCAGGAAGAAAGGCTTACAGGTTTGGAGGAGCTGCCAAGGTGCTTGGGAGAGACGTGGAAACAGATGGAGGAGGGCACAAGGAGACTGCTCTTAGCCCTTATCCAAAAGGCAGCACAGTACAATTGGTGTGTTCTCTTCTGGGCTCAAAAGCTGAAACAAGAATAAAAGACAGTGGGCCAGCAGGTGGTGTGGTGGTTAAGGTGCTGGATACTACATGGCCAACTCCATGGTTCAAGTCCCAGAGCCCACGTGTGTGTGCATGCCCAAAATCCTAAAGGGAGAATGGAGGAGAAGGGATTGCAGCGTGACCATCCCCCAAGGAGGTGATTTCTCACTTCCCCTCTCTCTGTCCCTCTCCCTCTCTCTGGCAAATGCATGCACCTTATGGTAAAAACCTAAAAATAAATAAATAAAAAATTTTAAAAAGAATAGAAAAGAAGGTAAAAAGGAAAGTGAAAAATCTACAGTTTTCCTGTTATCCAAAAGCCTTATCCAACTCAGTGGGTTCTTTAGGTAACTTGCTTGAATTAACTTTTTAAAAAATGATATAGGAATATCTCTACACAGCTACCTTATTTATTTTTAAAAAATCAAGGTGTGGTATACATTCATTAATGAATTAAATAAAATACTTCCACATTTCTGGGCGGTTCTCAAGGTAGTGTTGCTAGATAACGATATCTTGCAGTTAGATGATGTTTGTGGTTTGCAGAGCACTTTCATATCTGTTTTCTCACTTGATTGTCATAATGACCTTGGGAGCTGGGCAGGGCACTCTTGTTATCCCTGCCTTGCAGATGAGGAAGCCAAGGTTTTTAGAGGGTTGAGTAGCCTGCTCAAGGTTACAACATGAGGGGAGTGGAGAGGGCACTGTTTTTTTCTTAATCTCCCTGAGATGAAATGCCAGGATGGTTCATGGGACCCAAGATCCCTCTGAATTCTTAGATGAAAAGAATTCAAGGGTTCTTTACAAGTGCATGTGGACCTGCTGGTAGTGGCCTTTCTGAACTGCTATTCTCTTCATTCAAATTTTCCTGTAAGATTAAACGAAGACGGCTGACTTTCACCATGCTGGACCTACTCTGTTTTGGCACCATGCTGTAGTGGTGTGAGCTGGGACGGGGGTGTCCGTGACGATTCTCTCTGTGGTGCTTTAAACATCAGAATACCTTGAAGGTAGTTGGGCAACAGAGGACTACACAAAGGGCATCGTGCAGCAGCCAGATGTTCATTTTACTACATGGAAAATATGACTCAGAACTGGGGCCAGTCTGACCCTCCAAGCAGGCAAATTAGCCATGGAGGATAAAGCCTTTGACTTTGGATTGTAAAGAATGTGGAAGGAGGGAGCCCAGGTTCAGGTGGTTTCATTTCGTTCTCCCTACTTCTGTTAGCTGGTCATGCTTTTACTCCTTTGGCCAGATGCTATAGGATGCTCTACTGACATTCTGCACGAGTGTGGGCAGAATTAGACATAAGGCTCAGAGGGTGAGTGGGAGAAGGACTCAAAGGGACGTGCAGCCGAAGGGATGAGTTTGAGGAGTGAGCGTCAGCACTCAAGAAAGCTTGCACGAACTTTCATCTTGGTGCGAGTAACGGCCAGCATTGCTATAGCACATGGGAGCACCTCTATGCCATCCTGAATGATCACAGCAGCCCAAGGATGTGAGCGGAGCAGTGAATAATATCCCCGTTTTGTAGAGGAAGTAGAAACTGAGAAGCAGGAAGGTTGAGTAATTTGCCCAAAGTTCCATGACTAGTAAATGGCAGGGCTGGGACTAAAGCCCTGGTCTTCTGACCCTCCGAGGTTCAATGTTCTTTCCAACACGCCATCCAGCCTTCGCGCCCTCCCTCCTTTCTCCTCCTCGTTCCCTGGGGGCTTCCGGCCACTCAGCAGGCTAGTGGTAAGGGAAGGGGTCAGAGGGTTGTTCAGGTCTGAGACCTGTATCTGTGTTCTCATTTGTGCTGAGGGTTTGGGAGTGATTGGATTGAGTCTCGACCCTCGTTTCAGGGACGCCTCAGAGTGCTTGTGCAAGTGTTTCCAAGTATGGCTGGCTTCTTGAATGCTGCTCTAATGGAAAGTAGTAAGAGTTCCATTTTCCTGTTTCAAGCGAGCATTTCCCCCTTGGGGTTATAGCAACCACTTCCTCCTCAGCACCCAATAGAACATGGTAAACACCAGTTACAGCAGCGTATTCCCCTCTGAGAATCTTACTGGGTTCCTTTTTTTTTTTTTTTTTTTTCTTTAAGCACATGTACATGCAGGGCTCTGGAGGTTAGATCTCTTTCCCCTCTGGTTTAGAGTTTCCAGAGTATCCTGCAGTGGCCTTGAAAACAGAAAACCCACACAGAGGTCAAGTGCAGTTCTTATCCACTTGTTTTGGGGGAGAACTGGGTTGGAGTCGTGTAGTAGGCATGCAGAGTTGTAAACTGCTAGGGAACACTGGTTCAGCTACACGCTGTGGGTGAACAGGAGGGTCCAGGTTGGGTGGGTCACTAAGGATAAAGGGGGGATAGGCGCCAGAACAGTTGCTCTGCAAGTACGATGGGAGCAGCAGAGCCTGGAGGGGAGATAAGAGGAAGGAAGCAACTAGGGATCGGAAAGGGATGGAAGATGCAGGATATAGACAGCAGGAGTGAGTAAGAAGAGCTGTTAATTCCAGATATTTAAAAAATATTGGGTTGTGGGGGGACTAGCAGATGTTGTAATGACTATGTCGCTGAACTCCCACATAGTCGAGCACGGTTCAAGTACCAGACCCGGCAACTTAAACTCACGCCAGGCACTTGTGCATGCATGCCCAAGATCCCAAGAGGAGAATGGAGGAGAAGGGATTGCAGAGTGGCCATCCCCTTTGGGGGTGACTGCTTACTTTCTTGGCTCTCCGTTTCTCTGTCTCTCCACCAAGCACATGCACCCTATAGCAAAAATCTCTTTCTCTAAAAATAAATAAATAAATAAATAAATAATATTGGGTTGCATAGAAAAAATATGTCACAATTTTTCTGATAACCCAATACCTTAATACTTTAAAAAAAATTACTTGTAACTGCCAGTTTTGGATTACAGGAACCTCCTCTTCTGAATCACTCTGGTTTTTCTTAGAGCCTTTGAGTCCATGGCATTCTGTCATCTGAAAAAAAGATTGTGGCTTAGAGTCGGTCACCCCTGAATTGGTAGGGTGACCTCCTACCCCACCAATCAAGTGGGAAGTGAAGGAGTTTGTGTATATATGGGCTGTAAAAACCTCCCAGCTCTGTCCTCCAGCCGAAGCAGCAACTGAGCCAAAAAAGGAGAGGGGACAGCAAGCCACCGTTGTGTGTTCGTGTGTAACCTTTATGCATTATTAAATAGAACAATAAAAGAGCAGGTCTCTGAGACTATCTGGCAGAGATCTCGCAACAGAATAAACAGGAGCTTCCTGCAACTCAGGCAGATTTGCAAGACAGTCCAGATAGAACAACTTAATTGCAAACAGACTCGTCATGTTCCTTCTTTGTGCACATAATAAAGCTGAAAGGCCCCGAACTCTCGCTGTACGGCCTGTATCTAACGTGTATGATGCATACGGTGGACGGGTCGATATCTCTCCAGCATCTGTGTCGCTACCGTATGTCTGCATCTCTGTGGTGTCTGTGGGCTACTGAACACCTACCAAGGCTGTCCACATCTAGAGAACTTAGGGAGATCCCTTCATAGTGAGAGTGGAGACCCTAGTACAAGTGGGGCCCGGCTGAACTAGTTACTGGGACCACCAGTCCATGGGTGTCTTGACACCCACCAAGGCTCTTTCCCCTTCCTGCCTTCCTTATATCACCCCATCCTGACCAAGGCAGGGCTTGTGTTTCACAGTCTCTCCAGTTCATCCCAGATTTACATGGGAATGTAGAAGGAACGTCCTTGTCACATGCAGGGTATAGTTGAAGGCGTGTTCACCACTTGTCAGAAATGGGAATCTGAGTAGGAAGGGCTGTCCCTGAGTGTGGCAGGGTTTTTTTGTTAGTTCGTTAGTTTTTCAGTTACGAGAATCGGGACATGGAAGCCACGTGCAGGCTTTCTACCTGGGATGCTTTTCCTTCTTGCCTGCTCAAGTTCACACCTGCTTTAGGAGCGACAGTCTCAATACAGTGAGATGGTGACATCCCCTAATCAGATCTGGGAGCCACTCAGAGATACCACCTCCCACTGAGGCAGGAGGAGATAACCTCACTGCAACCCTAACACCCCGCGCTCCACCTGTGCCCACAGACCAGGCCCGCCCTTTATCACTGGCACGAAGAGTCCCACTTTCCTATTGGTAAGTGCTCTAGGCCTTTGGAAGATACCTTCTTTCAACAGGGATCACACCTCCAGTTTAGAGTGGGAACACAAAAGAGCCTCACACTGAAACGTAGTCATGGTTAAAAGCAGATTTTTTTCCCCCTCACCTGGAGGATTATGGAGGCCTCAAAACTTACCTTCCTTGATTTTGCCCTTTCTCACCTGCTTTCTGTTCCCCAGGTCTACTGTACACATAGGCAGAGTAATCATCTGAGAACGTAAACCAGATTATGACACTGCTCACACAAAGCCGTCCAGGGGCTTCCTGTCTCAATCACATAAAATTCCAGAGTCCTAAGAATGACCTAAAAAGCTCTGTAGGAGCTGACCTTGTTTCATTCCGTTGTTTCCTTAGCTCACTCTGTTCCAGCCACTTTGCTGTTCCTGCTGGCCTTAAAGCTGCCCCAGTATGCCCTGTCTCTAGGCCTATGCATGTGAATATTCCCCTCCACTTGTGAGTGACTAACCCCTCACTTCCCGCAGAAAAGGCCCAGCCGAGATAGCACCCCTCTTCTCTACCCTCCAACCATCCCTTTCCCCTTCCTTTTTTACCTTACATGTATCACCCCGGATGCAACATATATTTACTTGTCTGTTATCTGCCTTCCTCCACTTACTAGAATGTAAGTTGCTTCCTGCATAGACTGTTCACTTTTTTTTTTTAAAGAGATTTTTGCCTTAAGTTGCATGCACTTGCTGGAGAGACAGAGAGAGACAGAGAGACAGAAAGTGAGAAATCACCCCCTAGGGAGGATGGCCATGCCACAATCCCTTCTCTTTCATTCCTCCCTTGAGATTCTGGGCATGCACCCACACGTGCCGGGTGTGAGTTTTAAGCTGCCAAATCCAGGACTCAAACTGTGATCGACTATGTGGGAGTCCAGCGACATAACCATTATGCCATCTGCTGGTCCCTGTTGTGTTCACTTTTAATTCTCCTGCATCTGTAACAGTGCACATCTGTATTTGTGCAACGGTGGATGGATGAATGAATGAATGAATGAATGAATCCATTAGCAATAGCACTTACTGAGTTTCTTTCTCAGGTATCATGTTTGTACCAGGAGTACAAAATAATGGCTCACCTCCCCTGTGCCCAAAGAACTCACTGCTCTCTGTTCTTTGTGGAAGCGTTGCCCACGTCAGTCTCTTCTCCACTCTTGTTCTTGTGCTGCTGTTTTGGATATTGGGAGGGCCCCTCCACCGTAGAGTCTAGCTATCTGTCATTAGAATGGCCCTTCATAACGTTGCTTGAGCTTCTAGAGTTCCACTGCATCTTCACAAAGCAGTCAGCCTATTCAGGAAGAGTTCTCAATCTCCATCCCTATTTCTTCATCCAGTGAAGGGACATTTTTTTTTTTTTTTTTTTTTTTTTTTTTGGAGAGGTTTTCGCTATAGGGCGCGTGCGCTCGCCAGACAGACAGAGACATAGAGACAGAAAGCGAGAAATCACCCCCCAGGGGGGATGGTCACGCCGCAATCCCTTCTCCTCCATTCTCCTCTCGGGATCTTGGGCACGCACGCACACGCACCCAGCGTGAGTTTTAAGCCACCGGGTCCGGGACGCGAACCGCGGTCGACTACGTGGGAGTCCAGCGACATAGCCATTACGCTAACTGCTGGTTCCCCAGTGAAGGGATATTTTGAAAGAAGCTGTATTCTCCGATCAAATATAGGAAGAGGGCACTGAAGGAGCTGGGTAAGATGCAGCAGTAGTGGGAACAGCAGATGGCGTAATGACTACGTCGCTGGACTACTATGTAGTTGACCGTGGTTCGAGTTCCGGACCCGGTGGCTTAAACTCATGCCAGGAGCCTGTGCGTGCGTGCGTGCGTGCGTGCCCAAGATCCCAAGAGGAGATGGAGGAGAAGGCGTGGGAGGTGATTTCTCGCTTTCTGTCTCTCTGTCTTTCTGGCAAGCACACACACCCTATAGCAAAAATCTCTCTTAAAAAAAAGAGAATTTGAGATGTGTCTTCTCAGCCTTCTATAGTGTGTACGCTTTTTGTAGCCTGTTCTGCTTTGTCTGCTTAATATTATAGCCAGATTCTCCGTGTTTCTTCCTATTCGTAGTTAAGGACAGAATGATCAATCCCAAGGATGTATCCATAATTTATTTAATCATTCCTCTATTGTTGGACCTTGGGTTATTTTCAATACTATTGTTATGACAAACAATAGCATAATTAACTTCTTGGTGCTGGTAACTTTTTCCATATTTTAGAGCATTTCCTTAAGTAGATTTCCAGAGGTGAAATAACTAAATGAAAGGTTGAAACATTTTTATGCCCTTGAAATATGTTCCTGGGCTACTTTCCCAAAAAGTCATGTGCACTGGGTTTGTCCCCCAGCACCCCGCTGGCCTGGGGGACACTGTGTGTTCACCTCGGCATCAGCACTAGTATTTATTCTTCGATTTTTTGCTAATTTAATAGGTACACATTGTATTGTTATTTTCATTATGTGTATGTTGAATTACGTGTGTATTGCCAGGTTATCTGTTGGCATCTTACCGTTTTTCTTACCCAATTTTTTTCCAGTTCTTTTTATGTAGAAAATATATTAACCCTCCAACCATAATCCGTTTTGTAAAATGTTCTCTCCAGATTATTTGACCTTTGCTTTGGTTTATAGGTTTCTTTGCTTTTTTTTTTACTTTTCTTTTTTTTTGGAGAGATTTTTGCTATAGGGTGCGTGCGCTCGCCAGACAGACAGAGAGAGACAGAGAGACAGAAAGCGAGAAATCACCCCCCGGGGGGATGGCCACACCGCAATCCCTTCTCCTCCATTCTCCTCTCGGGATCTTGGGCACGCACGCACACGCGCCTGGTGTGAGTTTAAGCCGCCGGGTCCAGAACGCAAACCGCGGTCGACTACGTGGGAGTCCAGCGACATAGCCATTACGCTAACTGCTGGTCCCGGTTTCTTTGCTTTTAATACTTAAAAGTTTTACAATGTGGGTAGTCAAAGCTCTTGGTAACTTTCTGTTTCCTTTACGTAGAGACTGTAGGCCAAGTGCATCAGCCTGCAGCCATGGCCTTTGGTGAGCTTAGCTTAGTTATTCCAGAAACCTCATGTTCTGTTTTCCTCTTCAAACCTTCTCAAAGGAAGCTGAATCAGTGGCATATTTACTGTATTTGGGACCTGGAACAGACCACTTTTGTTAAACACTCTTCTGTAATGACAAAATTGTTTTTAGTAGTTCATTAAGAAATAAAACAAATAATAATAGTGGCCAGAAAAGAATGACAGAGAGTAAAACTTTTCTATTAGCGAATTTTGTGTATATGATTATGCCAGTAAAACAAAACAAAGAAAAAAGTGGGTTAGAAATGGATTTAAAACTTGGTACCAGGCAATGGCATAATCGTTACATCGCTGAACTCCCACATAGTCGACAGTGGTTCAAGTCCCAGACTTGGTGGCTTAAAACTCAGGCCGGGCGCTTATATGTGCAAGCTCAAGATTCCGAGAGGATAATGGAGGAGAAGGGATTGTGGCGGGGCCATCCCCCTGGGAAGTGATTTCTTGCTTTTTGTCTCTTTGTCTCTTCAGCAAGCACACACGCCCTATAGCAAAAATCTCTCTCTCTAAAAAAAGAAAGAAATGGATTTAAAACTTGCTCATTCCATGAATGCTTATTTTAGAAAAAGGAAAAAAATTACCGTTACATATTAATCTTACGGCAGCAATGAATAAGAACACTATAGTTTCTGTTCCTGAATCTTCTATAAATTTGTCGGACTTCATAAAAACTGATCTTTGCATATTCGTCGTGCTCAGCAGACGGCCAGGTTTCTCGGTCTTCCATCAGTTGATTTTGTTCATGCTAATTTTGAAAACTTTCTTTGTCACTTGAAGAAGCAGGTATAGGGAACCAGCAGTTAGCGTAATGGCTATGTCGTTGGACTCCCACGTAGTCGACTGCGGTTTGCGTCCTGGACCCGGTGGCTTAAAACTCACGCTGGGTGCGTGTGCGTGCGTGCCCAAGATCCCGAGAGGAGAATGGAGGAGAAGGGATTGCGGCGTGACCATCCCCCCCCGGGGGGTGATTTCTCGCTTTCTGTCTCTCTGTCTCTCTCTGTCTGTCTGGAGAGCGCACGCGCCCTATAGCAAAAACCTCAAAAAAAAAAAAAAAACTCAAAAAAAAAAAAAGAAGCAGGTATATAAATAGGAAGAATAGCAAACATAAAGAAAATTGAACCGAAATTTATAAAAAAAAAATCTGATTTTATAGTAAATTCTAGGAATTGCAATATTCTCCTTGTCTTTAGGTTCTTCAGAATTGACTAAATTCTTCTGTTGTTGACAAGTTTGAAACATAAATTAGAAGTCCCAAGTGGTTGTTAAAGTGACTGGACAGAAGAAGCCCAGGGCTTGTTTTTCTATCTTTACAATGACTATGCTTCTAGCATTGCTTTCTGGTCTGGCTTTCCAGCTCGGAAGCATCACTACCGAATTTAAGGAACAAGTCACCCTACGTGAGCTCCAACGATAACCCAACCCTGTGAACCTACTCCTAACATGGGATCTGAATCTGCGTACCTCAAGGGCTGACTTTATAACTGGGAGTTCTTTGAATGAACTTCATTAGACTATAGTTTTTATTAAAGGGTAGGTAATAAATCTGTGTGGATTTGAAGCTTACATATATTACTAAAAGCCAAGAGTAATGTAGCGGTTGTTTAGACTTAGACAAAAGGTGGAGAAGGGGCTAGAAAATGTTAAGCCAGAATTGCTAACATAGGGGGTAATAAAAAGTGTACCCATTTATTCGTGCCAATCTTGGGCCCGTAAAGAAAGCAGCCTATCAGGTTTTTGGTTTTTTGGTTTTTGGTTTTGTTTTGTTTTAGTTTTTTTAAAGAGGTTTTTGCCATATATTGCACAGGCACTCTCAGGGGAGAAAGAAAGACAATGAGAGTGAAAGTGAGAAATCACGCCCCAGGGAGGATGGCCACCGCAATCTCTTCTCCTCTATTCTCCTCTCGGGGTCTCGGGCACACACGCACACCCACATGGTTTTTAAGCCACCAGGTCTGGGACTTGAACCGTGGTCTTCTGTGTGGGAGCCCAGTGACGTAACCACTATGCCCCTTATCAGTTTTATGACCCTATAGGCAGTTTACCCTCTGGGCTGAGCTGTTGGCTGTTCTGCATATGCTTTTTTGTTTCTCTGTTTTTAATGAAGCTTTTCCTAGTCCTTGAATTCTACCCCCACCTCACACGCGCAGACATACATTATTCATCTTCCTCATCTTTCAAGATTTAGCTTAAATGCCATCTTTTCCATGAAGCTTCCTTACTTTAATTGCCCTTTCTTCCAAAGTCATAGTATCTTCCTCTCTGACTTCTGCAGGACAGCTGTGCCTTTGTTCACACTAGTATATCCTCACACATTCATCCCCACCCTCAGCTACAGTTGCTCAGGCCCATGCTCATCCTCCTTTCTGAACCGTGGGCTCCCAGGGCCCAGGACTGAACCTGGAAGGTAGGAGAGGTGTTCTGTGTATGTTACTGGATTTGAATGGACACAGATTTTGCAGAAGCCGAAGTGAAAGGAGGAGGAAATAGGAAGCAAGGTCCCGGACTCGCAGACAGGAGACATGAGAGGGACTGTTGCTCTCAGAGAGGGGTCTGGGGCAGGAGGCAGCACAGCAGGACAGGCTTGCTCCCAGCGCGCCTAGGCCTTCCGCAGGGAGGCCTAGCACCAGGGAGATGGCATGCTCAGGGCAAACAGCACGGCCTCGGGGCGGGCAGGAGGCTGGGTTCTATGCCAATTCTTTCTTTGCCGAGGTGTATCCTGTAAGTGCCTTTTCCTTTCTGGGCATTTTCGATGGGATGGTCTCGTCTCTAGCAAGGATGTTCAGGGTACCACACACAGTGCCTTTGGGGACTCTGCCTTCTTCATGTGCCCACTGGCCCGGCCTGGCCCTATCCCAGATCAGTGGGAGAAAACAACCCCAGGCAGGGACAGCACTGGTGTCAGAGAGTGTGGGGTGATCTGATTAGGTGAGGGGCCCAGGAGCCAGCACAGAGTTGACTGCCTGGGTCCTGGTTCTGGGGCTGACCGTGTCTACCTTTCTCCTTGTAAGGCCAGCCCTGATGGTAGGACCTTATGCCAAGCCTTGAAGACCTAGCCTTGGAAGCGAACCTTGGAGGCTGCTCTGCCTCTGGTTCTTGGCCTCTGAATAAGGGCGAGGCTTCCCTTCATGGGTCAGAAACCCCCGTCATAAGCCAGACCCACAGGTGTGGCTGGAGGTTCTGAGTAGGTCTCCTGTGTTCTCAGCCAGACTCTGGACCTTGGCTGCTGCTGCTGGTGGTGGTGGTCGGGAGTTCCCAGGGGGCTCCCAGCTGTTTTGTTTAAGTGCATTTATTGATTCTTGACCCCAGGAAAGCAGTATGCCAGGGCTGCAATGAGTACCTGTTTCCTGCCCTCAAGGAATGCAGTGCTACTCTAGTGGGGGTAGATCATCATCTCAAAGTGCAGGCAGATCATCTGACTGCTCTAAGCTGAACAGCAAATGACTGTGTGTGGCATGGAGGAACAGGAGGATGGATGAGGGAGCAGCTTTCTTCTGTATTGCAATGGGCAAGGGAAATGGGATCTGGACAAAGTGACGCTTTAAAGAGTGAATAAGCATTCTCTGGGCAATTAGGAGAAGGGTATTCCAGCAAAAGGGACAGCACAAAAGGCCTAGAAGCATGAGGCGGGGTGGTGTGTCTTGGCAGATGCAGAGAGGTCACTTTGCAACTACCTAGGAGTGGCCAGGCAAAAGCTCTGCAGAGTCCACATGAAGACTTTGCTTTGAAGGCTTTGGGGAAGCCCTTGAAGGTTTAAAGCAGGGGAAGGTCCTAATGGATGATCAGATTTACAATTTAGAAAAGATCTCTGGGACTAACAGATGGCATAGCGGTTATATCGCTGGACTCCCACATGGCCGACCATGGTTCAAATCCCAGACCTGGTGGCTTCAAAACCATGCTGGGCACGTGTGCATGTGCGCCCAAGATCCTGGGAGAAGGATCGAGGATAAGGGATTATGGCATGGCCATACCTGGGGGCGGGGGGGGGGGGGGGGGGGGGAGAGGTGATTTATCAGTTTTCCTCTCACTGTGACTATCTCTCTCTCCACACCCCCTAAGGCAAAAACCTCTTAAAAAAAAAAAAAAATATCCCCAAGGCTGAGGAATAAAGAGTGGATTGCAGGAGGGCATGCCCAGAGTAAGACAGACTCCTGCAATCCTGGAGAGAGAGGAAGAGCAAAGGTGATGGTGCTAGGGACTGGGAGAGGTTAGCGTGTTAGAATCGGGGTGCTGGTGACCTACTGGGTGTTCTGGAAGCTCTGTGCCAGGGCCTCCATGTCTCCCACGTAATTTGTGATCCTCATTAATTCAGCCTGGCCCGTCAGGCCTGCCTTTATCTATGCTTTTCCTGATCTCGGAAGGAGCCAATGAGTCGCTAGACTTCTGCTGTCATTTCTGTCATTTCTCTCTTTCAGGCAGGCTGGGGACGAAAGAGGATGGTCAGGGACCTGGGGGTCTGCACCCCGAGTGTGGTTGGCTGCCACACTGTGAAATTCTCAGGCCACGGCACCCTATGGGCTTCCCTAGCTTTTTGAATGTTGAGTTTGATTTCCAAATGGGTAAGCCTCCTTTTGGCCCATGTCACGGGCTCCTGTGAATGTCCCCTGCCCAGGGCTGGGTTACAGCTGGCAGTCCTAAATGCCAGGCACCCCAGTTCTAAATTGTGTTCCAGTTCGTTAGGGGCAGAGGTCGATCAGAGTTGGGTAGTGCTCATCCATGACCGAAGCGATGCTCCACTTCTCTGAGTGCGCAGACCGAGCAGCGGGCAGGCCAGGCTGGCGTGGTTGGGTGGTTCAGAAAGCCCAGCTTCTATTTCAGGTGAGCACTGAGGCATCTCCTGTGTGACTGTTCCCCGGCAGCTCACCTGGTTCCGGAGGTTGACTTCGGGTGTTTTATTCTGTCCTTTAGACTTGAATGGCCACGTTTTACCTTGCACATGGTGCACTCGGGTTTTCACACACTTCTCTTACTTCCCTACCCAGCGCTCCCTGCATCGTAGAGATGCCTTGCTGTGCATTTTCACCTCAATTTGCAGCGGAGCTGCAGAAACAGCAGCTCCACACGCTAGATGACTCATTCATGTCAGCATGGCCAGTCAGCAGACTATGATCTTGGCCCTTCAACTTTCCTTCATAAGTGTCTCTTTGTCTCTAAATCCAGCACCTCGGGTCAGCCAGTGGCATGATGGTTAACGCAGCTGGATCCCATGTGACCGACTTCATGGTTTGAGTCCTGGATCCGGTGGCTTGGAAAACACATCAGGGCACATGTGTGTGCATGTGCCCAAAACCCCAAGAAGAGATCAGAGAAGGGGTTGTGATGTGGCCATTTCCCCCCGGGGCGTGCTTTCTCACTTTCTCTCTCTTTCTCCTCCAAGTGAGCATGTGTACTCTATAGCAAACTTTTAAAAAAAATGAATTACTTAATTAAATCCAGCAGCTCAAACCTAACTTCTGTCAGGGGCCAGGCAGGTGAGATACATAAAGAAGGCCTGGGGACAGGGACAGGTGTTGCTACTCCTCTCTTGCCTGTGGATGCTGTCTAGAACTGCAGACCCAATCATTCAAAAAGAAGTTTGGAAATACGGATTTTTGTGTGAAATCTGATTTTTAAATGTTGGCAACTAATTTACTATATATATATATATATATATATATATATATATATGCATGCACACACATATATAAAGTATACACACACACACATATATACGCACATATAATAAGTGTGTATATATTTGTATATGTAGTAAGTGTATACATACACACACACATATACACATACAATAAGTGTGTATATATTTGTATATGTAGTAAGTGTATACACACACACACACACACACACACACACACATAGGTAGCCAAACAAAATAAGTGTGCTAGCCACAGGCTTGAACTTCTGTCGTCCATCATCTTGTCACTGGCAGGCTGTCCTCCTGATTCAGACTTAGGGGGACTTTTTTCTTCTTTTTTTTAGAGGTTTTTGCTCTAGGGCACATGCACTCGCCAAGACAGAAAGAAAGCAAGAAATTACCCCCCAGGGAGGATGGCCATGCCACAATCCCCTCTCCTCCATTCTCCTCGGGATCTTGGGCATGCACGCACACGCATGCACGCACACGCACGCACCCGGTGTGAGTTTAAGCCACCGGGTCTAGGACTCGAACCGTGGTCAACTACATGGGAGTCCAGTGACATAGCCATTGAGCCAACTGCTGGTCCCCAGACTTAGGGGGACTTGTGCTGACGTACTTTCCTGTTGAGGGAAAGGAGACCTCGGTTTGGGGAGGGAGAAGAGGAAATGTTCCAGGAGCTTCTGGCCCACGTGCATCCTGCTGGCCAGCACTGTGTAAGCTCAACAGCCTGCATTCCCAGGGCAAATACTTTCCATTTTCCTCTTTGGTCACCCTGAATTCTGGGGTTCTTTGGTGGTTTATTGGCTCCTTCCTTTTCCAAAGATTGAAATGACGAGGGCTCGAAAATATTTCCTTCAGTCGGGTTTTTCCTTGGTGACTTCACTCAGAGGTTGTGCCCTAATAATAGCCCTGAGCGCTAAGGGGAGTAAATCAGCCAGCTGGTCTATTCCCTAGAAGTGATGTTCCTGTTCCTAAATGTGGACTGTCCCCAGAGACCTCAGGGCCAAGCCTGCAAGAGAGCTGCGGTCACCACAAGATTCCAGAGTCCTTCTCTCTGGAACAGAGGCCCGAGACTGTGTATTCACCCAGGGCAGCGCCTTTGCCTCACCCCGACTCCCAGCCCAGAGGCTGCTCTCCGACGCCATCAGGACACGCTCACTGCCCCAGAGACAGCAGGGGGACGCTGCAGCTGGTCTGTTCTCTTCCCAGATTGTCAAAGGCACTCGTTCAGTTCATGCCTCCAGAGCCCGGAGGCCCTGGGCTTGGCGAGGCCTCAACTCTGTCTACTCAGGACAGACCGTTCCTCCAAGTGTCTCCTTAATTCCTTCGGTTTACGATCACTGTCAGGGTCGTTAAATCCATACCTCAGCCTACCATTCCAGAATACATTTTTCTGATAACCCACTCATGTCCCTCAATAATGTTTCATTGCCCCTAACTCAGTAAGATAGGAGATGAAATGTGCCCGAAAGAACCGCGAGCCTTCTGTAAGCTGTATAGGCAAGAGGGTGACTTTCATGCGGGCTAAACTTTAAGATCCTGTAGGTAGAAAGCAGGCTGGCATACATAGATGCTCATGTTGTGTCTGTTGGCCTTGCTTCTCTGCAAATCTCAGGGAGAAGACAGGGGACCTGGGTGCTGAGAGGGTGGCCTTGTCTGCCCCTATTTCTTACAGAAGATAGATTTGTAAAAATACATCTCGTTTGTTACTATCCCAAGAGCTGCTACAGAATGTCTCAGTGTAAATTTCAACCATTACATCCTAAATCACAAAGCGATGGACGCAGCCATGGGGTGTCCCTACTCCCAGGAAGTGGGAGAATGTGGTTGCCATTGGGTATGCTGGCACGCAGGGATAGAGTTCAGACAGGAATCCCCCCGCCCAGACACAAGCCTCGGGGAGCCTCTGGCCCCGTTTGCTTCTCTGGGCATCGCTGGCAAGTCTGCCCCTGGCTCTCAGGGACCCAGGGAGGCTCAAGCTGCACGAGGAAAGTGCTAAGTAAGCACCCCACTGCCACAGCAGGGTTCCAGTTGACAGAGATGCACGCGGAAAGGCGATGAGTCAATGTGTTTATGAAAATCACACGTACTGACACAGACGTCAAGATGACCCGGGGGACAGCCGCTGATGAGTCTTGCTCATACTTGGGGGTTCGCTGGTGTTCCTTTTTGGCAACCCGTTTCCTGTGCCTTCAGCAGCCTACACGTGAACACATGCATGCCTGCCGAACTGAGACGGGGCCTCTGCCCCGAACTGCTCTAGTCGGAGGAGAAGAACAGGGTGACTCATAGCGGAATTCAGAACTACGCATTGGCCGCTGCTGGCCAGGGCTGCAGCAGCTTCTTGGGAAAGCAGCCTGGGGTTTCTGGTTCTCTCTGCAAGTCTGCATTCTCATTTGCTGAGCACTATTTAGCCACAGGCAACTTGGTGTAATCTGTCAGAAATATGAATTGCACCAACATATCTTGCTTGGAAATATTTTCTAAATATAGCTAAATATTTGTTACTGCTTCTCAGCGCGCATGTGGTATTCAAGCCCTTCCTGAAAAGTTTCCTTGTTAGAAATTCCTTAAGTGGGAGTTCCCGAAAAAATCTGGCTTTGGAGTTAGTCTGGGGTAACCCCCTTAACCAAATCTCTTACAGGCGCTTTCTCCATTTTCAGAAGCCACTTAAAAGGCGATATTTTGTCCATTACTGTTCTTGGCCTAGAGAGGCACATATTTTAGAAAGCTGGAGGCAGAGGAAATCTTGTCCCTTCTCCTATGTCCAGTAATACCCTTCGGTTTTTAGATATATAACCTGAAGATTTTCGATCTCAGAGAATCTCTGAGAAGGCACAAGGGAGTATTGAAGAGCTGCTAACGCCGAAGTTGATTTTCTTCAGTCGGGCTGCGTTTTTGGCTTTTATCATTTGTTTTTATTTATTTTATTTATTTATATATATTATCATTTCTTTACTTTTCACATTTCCCCCACAAACATTTATTTTACATATCAAAACATTTTTGCTCGTATGCCATAGTAGTAGGACTGTGCTTGAGAGAAGATGACATTTTTAGATTCTCCGACATTCTGCAAAAAAACTGCCTTTCAGATCATTGGCCTTTTAAATGTCATCTTCCTGCATTGGGGATCAAGAAGCCTCTTCCCACATATTCTGCACAGCAGAGTGGCCTGTGGCCTGTGTCCTGCGGCCTAGCTGAGTCTCCCTGGGAGAGCAGGGTTACTTATTTCTGACCACAGGTCCCCAGTGGAGGATTGGGGTGAGGCCAGGGCAGGGTTCTGTAGGGAAGGAAAGTGCTGCTGGTGGCTTCTGCCCAGGCCGCCTCCTGTCCTGTCCCGCCTCTCACATCTGGCTTAAAAGTGGCTCCTGGGCATTTTGGCATTCCAGAAAGACTCTTTAAGGCAAGCCTCTGTTCTGGCAGGAATTAGGACTGTTAGTTGGGGACAGACTTCTGCCGCCCATGGCCTTCACCCTCTAGACTTGCCTCATGGAAAGGTGGGCATCTAAGGCAAGGGTTAGGAATAGAGGGGAGGTGGTCAGACCCGCCACTACCATCTGCTGAGCAGCGTCAGAGCTGCTGCCCCGCCCAGGCCCTTCCCTTGGGGACCTCAGAGACCAGACAGTATACACGAAAGGTGTGTAATACTTGTCTACCTTTTTTTTTTTTTTTTTTTTTTAAGTTTATTTCTTTCATGAGAATGAAAGAGAAAGAGAGAGAGAGGGAAGAATTCTCAAGTAGGTCTAACGCTGTGATCTGCCCCCTGGGCCTTCCTGGCCAGCTGGTGGTGGCACCCAGCGTGTAGGTCCACGAGGGAACAGAATGCGCGGTCACCTGTGTGGACCCTGCATCGCTTGGGCAGTGCATTACTGCTGAGCCGTGGAGCCGGCCCTCATTTACCTTAGTGAGTGCTCCTGTCTAGGGAGCAAGCGCTGCATACAGAGAGTTTAATGTAACCCGGAAAACAACCCCTCAGGATAGGTGGCATTGCCATTTTATAGAGAAGCAGAAAACTGAAACTCAGAGAGGTTAGGTAATTTGCCGAACACCACCAGCCAAGGATAATAGGATCCAAACCTGAGTTTATCACATTCCATTTTGCAAATGAGAAAAAAATGAGGCAGCCTAAAAAGAGTGGTGAAGAGCTTGGACTCTGAAGCCAGCCTGTCTGGGGTCAGATCCCACCTTTGCCCCTTTCCACCTGTGGAACCTTGGGCAAGTTGTCTATCTCTGTGCCTCAGTGTTCCCATCTATAAGGTGAGATAATGAGAGCGTTTCTGTAGTAGGCTGAGGTAGGCTTAGCCTGTGTGCATAAACGTGTCATATATGTAGAACCGTGTCTGGCTGCAGGAAGCTCTTGGTATAGGCATGTTAGCTGTTCATTACTAGAACAGCCCCGTGCTATGAACGCACTGCTGTCCCGCATGGCTTTCTGTCTGTGGACTAAGAAGGAATGATTGAGGGCCAGCAGGTGTGGTGGTTATGACAGCTAGATCCCACATGGCTGACTACGCAGTTCAAATCCTGGACCTGGCAATGTGAAGAACATGCAGGACATGTGTGCGTGTGTGCCCAAGATCCAGAGGGGCACATGGAGGAGAAGGGACTGCATCATGGCCATTCCCCTCTGAGGGGCTTGAATTCTCACTGTTCCTCTCTCTGTGTGTCTCTCTTTCTCTCTGGCAAGCACACATGCCTTATAGCAAAACTTTAAAAAAAAAAAAAGAAGGAAGGATTCAGTCCTGCTAGCTCCCCATACCAGGGAAGCTGTCTGCGAGCTGTGCTGGGGATGGTTGGGATAGGGCCAAGCGTCCTGGCCAGCCCCTCTGAGAGACTGACCCAGGAGGGATACTGGGGTGCCCCGTGTTCCCAGAACTTCAGTGCAGATGGTCTGTGACCAGTGAGGGCCCTCAGTAAATTTCCACTCTCCGTAATTCGGCCTTTTTTTTGCATTTACCAAGTTAAACATGAAATCTCTGGGGAGCAGACGAGGCAGAGGGAGGGGACTTGGTGCACAGTGTAGGGGTGGCCCTAGCCCGGAGCCCCGGGTGCCCTTTCCCAGAGGAAAGGCTGAGCCTTTCTGTCCTGCGAGCTTTATCCACTAGGAAGTCAGCTGCAGGAGGCTGCCCACCCCTCCCCAGCTCTTCCCGGCCCTCCTCTACTCCCACTTCCTCCCATTGTTGACTCCCTCCTCGCCTCTGGACCCAGCAGCCCCAGAGGCCAGCAGGCCCCTGGTGTGAGAGCCTGCTCGGCCTCTGTGTTCACCAAAGTATTTCCTATGCTTTTTGCTGCTTCCTCTCTCTCTCCCTCCATTATTTTTAGTTCTTAAAGGGATGGAATCCAGGAGGGAGGAGGAGGGAAGAGCCAAGTTAGTGACCTTCTCACCAGAGAAGGAGCATTTGCTGGGCCCTGCCTGGTAGGGAGGGTTAGGAGGGTTAGGAGCATTTTTATTTTGGGTGAAGGACACCTCGATTCTTCAGTAACCAAAAAAAAAAAAAAAAAAAAAACGGACTGGTTTGGCAAGATTACAGGTCTCTTTGATTCCAGTTCCTGTAAAGTTGGGATGAGGAACAGGAGGTAGGTCTGAAACAAAGAGTTCCTAGGGAAGGGCAATTCTTTGCTGGTGTCCCAGAGTCCTGGCTGCACCTAGAACCTTCCAGCAAGGACACCCCAGAGCGAGGGAGAGGAGAGTGAGCCTATGAGGATACCTCACCCAAGTGAAAGGTGTTCTTCCAAACTTACACGTGTCGTGTGCAAAGACCCCGGGGGTCTGGGGCCAGCTGTTCTGGAGCGCTGGAGACCTGGAGAGAACCCCAAGTGAACCAAATAGGAAGTTAGCACAAATCTGTCCCTCCTGCTGGCTGGCTGGAGATGTCTCTGGAAAAATCCAGGCTTGAGCAGGTGAGGGTGGCACAGCACAAGCCTTGGTGTAGGTGCGTTTGTCTTCTCAGCCTAAGCCTCGCTGTGTGCTGGCTGTGGAGTCACCAGCCAATGCGGGGGGCATTGCACTTCCCCCGGTGTGCAGCCTGGGGGCAGACAGAGGGTTAGAGGGTTAGGACAGATTCCGTCTTCCAGGAGCCTCCCCACCACTGGGGGCACGATGCTGCCCACATGTCCACAAAACAGTCACAAAGCGCTTGATCATGTCCCGCTTTGGAGAGGATTCTGGAAATGGTGTGGGGCTGGAGTGACTGAGAGGCTTCACTTAGAAGGGAGGGCCAGCTGGCAAGTTCCAGAGGGGTCGGTTGGAGGGAGAGGCTGGATGTGGATACCTGGAAGGAAGGGGGAGAGCCTTTAGGTGAAGCACCTGCAGAGCAGCGTCCCGGAGGAAGGGCAGGTACGGGACAAGAAGACGGCCTGCCGTGCTGGACTGGAGTGGGCACTCAGGGGTGTGCAGAGTGAGTGTGGGGAGGTTGTGGGCTGCCCTCTGTGCGCCGTGGGGCCCTGGACTTCCCCTGTTGTCCTGTCCTTGCCAGCTGGTCTCGAGCAGCCTCCTCTGGCAGTGCTTAAGGATGACAGTGGAGGAGGGAGGTGGCTGTGGTGGAAGACTCCCCCCATGCCAGTCTGGGTGCCCCTCGAGGCCTGGAAACTGGGCTTCTAGTTGCAACAGGAAGGTAGCAAATCAGGAGGGCATAGCTGGGCGGCCACTCAGGGTATTCCTGGCTTTGGCTAGAATGTGTGGCACAGAGTTGATTGGCCGAGGTGGTCCCTGAGGAAGGGTCAGCATGGGCTCGAACGTTACATCTGAAGCTCTCATCTTACAATCAGCCTGCAGCCTGACCAGACTCACATCCAAACCCGAGCAGAGCACAGCAGCCCTCCTGGCCGGTGAGGAGTGGAGAGCATAGAGCCCTTACCGGAGAACTCACAAAGCCATTCCTTCCCCTCCTGCCCGTAGAGCCTGCGCGTCCTGGCCTGCAGGGGCTGGTGAGGACCAGCCATCCTGCTCTTCTGCCCCAGACTAGTAATTGCTTCTGAGGGAGTTACCCAAGCCACCCCAAAGCTCTCAACCTACATCCACCCCCCTGTGGGTTCTATAAAGCACGGGTGAGAAAAAGCTTGCGTCCAGGGAGCAAGTCTAAAAGGTGTTCTGGACCTCCCAACACCTGGGAACATCACGGGAGGTGGGGATGGATGGGAGTGAAATAAAACATTACTAGATCTTGCTCAAAATGGGTTTTTGGGGCCAGCAGGTTCAGACAGCTGGATCCTATATGGCAAACTGGGCCGTTCGAGTCCTAGGACCTGGAGCTTGAAGGATACACTGAAAGTGTGTGCATAGGTGCCCAAAATCCTGAGAGGAGAATGGAGGAGAGGAGTTTGTGGGGGGTATCCCCACTAGGGGAGTGATTTCTCACTTTCCCTCTCTGTCTCTCTCCAGCAAGCACACACCCTATAGCAAACTTTTTTTAAAAAGTGTTTTTGCATTTGGCTTGTAGGGGGATTTTCTTATTTGTTAAAGGGGGAGGGTGGTTAGTCTTAAATCCAGACTTTATTTTTAGCCAGAGCTACCTGCTCTGCCAAGTCCTTGGGCTTAATTTTTCCAATCCTTGGTGTCTTAGTTTTGAAAGGTCTTCCCTCCTCCCCTCCAAGTTCACAGCTCCTTTTTGGCAGGGGCAGGTTTTGTTTTTGGCCTCAGCTGGGTTTCTAACCAGGGCTCCAGGAGGGAGCCATTGAGCCATGGCCCCTACCTGCCTGGGCCTGCACCCAGCTGCCCCAGTGGCAGGGCCCTGCCAGGCGAGTACAATGAACAAAGCTGGCCGCCGCCTCCACTCCGCAGCCTGGGAGAAGCACCGGCCTTTTCCCCAGTGAAGGAAATAATGATCACTAGGGAAACCCTCACTGCTTTTTTAGAAAGACCAAAAGAAGACGAAGGAAGAAAAAAAACATTTTTTCCAAACATGGACAACTCAATGACTTTCACTCAGACTGTGCTGGAGCAGAACAAAGGCTGTGACACAGAACAAACCCTCCCTGGGCAGGGGCGTCCTTCTCCCACTTTCAGCGCTTTGTTAACTGTGCCTTCCTTCAGTGCGTGTCAGCGAGGATGTTCTGGGAACAGACTTGGAGGGAGGGTAGGCCAGGTCTTTCTTTATTCAAGCTTCTCCATCTGAAAGGTCACTCTTCTGACAAAGCACTTGCTGTTTCTGTGAGGCTATTTTATAACTGGGGGAGAGGCTCTGGGGGCCCAGTAATTCTGTCAGCCAGAATGAAATTCTCTGAATAAAAGGGCAGAAGCCTGGAAGCTCTGTGGCCTGGGGCATATTACTTCAGCTCTCTGAACGTGGTTTATCTTTTGCAGAATGGAGATAAGGACCTCAGTGTTGTGAGTGGTCAGTAAGATCGTGGCACAGTACCCAGCAATGGGTCACAGTTTTAACCAGTGGGGGCCTTGTGCACCCACGAGCGTGGACACCTGCTGCAGAGGGTTAGTCTGGCCGTCTTGGTTTTTGAAGAAACACAACAGAGTCCAGAGATCATTTTCCTTTTCTGATATTTCAGAGATCTCTTTTACTCTTAAAAAATAGAGACTTTATAATGATCTAAAATTAGAGCCAAGTGACTGAACTATTTAAATAAAATGGAGCATATTGGAGAAAAAGTAGCAAATTGGGGGAACAAGGCACGTGGAAAAGGGGTTAAGAAAGTGGGGGCCAGCAGATAGCAGATGGCACATGGCTGACCGCAGTTCGAGTCCTGGACTCACTGGCTTGAAACACACACTGGGCATGTGTGCGTGCTTGCCCGCCCATGATCCCAGGAGGAGAGTGGAGGAGATGGGATTCAGGCATGGCCATCCTCCCTGGGGGTGTGTGTGGGGGGATGTCTCAGTCTTCCTCACTGTCTCTCTCTCCCTCAGGCGAGCTCACACATCCTGAGGCAAAAACCTCTTTAAAAAAGAAAGTGTGTAAATCCCCTTTATAAAATGAACTTTGTTGAATTTACATTATTTACCCCCCAAATACCATTCTTTGGTGGTACTTTGCAGAGTTCCACATATGTGAAGTGGGGGTTATTTGGAAAACTATTCTGTCTCCTTTAAAAAAAAAAAAAATTTGCTGCAAGGCATATGCACTTTGCAGAGATGGGGTGGGGGAGGATTGAGAAACACCCCCTCCACACACACACACACACACACACACACACACACACACCCCGGAGAGATGGCCACACTGCAGTCCCTTCTCCTCCATTCTCATTCTCTCCTTGGGGTTTTGGGCACCCTTACACATGTGCCCGACAGGTTTTTCAAACCACCAGGCCTGGAACCGTTTGGTTCAGCTTAACCAGCACACCACCTGGCTGGCCCTCTGTCTCCTTTTTTGCAACCTTATTCACCTTCTGAACCAGAACCTGGGCTTGACACACCTGGCTCTGGAGAGCTTCGTCTCTTTCTGAGTCACAGTCTCGAGGGCTCGAGAAGCCTCCTGTGACTTCCCAGAGCTCTGTGGGCATGGGAGGGAAGCTTTGCAGCAATTAATCACACAATTAGCTCATCTGATTGCCACCCGGCAACGCCCTTGCCCTCTGGAAGAGCCCTGTTGGTTTCTTGCCAGTCTACTGTGCCGTGGAGGAAAAAATTATTTCAATTAAAAAAAAAAAGACAGAAGCGAGAAACAAAGGGCACAGGTAGAGTTTGCCTCTTGTGACAACGTCACAGCACAGCTGTTCACGCCTCTCAACAGGTCCTCGCTGTAACCGCAGGGGGCAGGCAGGGCCTATGCGTTATCCCGCCTGGTTTACAGATGGGGACCCGGGGGGTTGCCCATCGCTGCAGCCGGGACATGGCGGAGTAAGAGCTGCTTCTGACTCCAGAACCTGAACTGTGCTCTCCCTCGTTGTGTCACTGAAATCCAGTGCCGTGACCTGCCTTTCCAGCTCAGAGGCAGAGTGCTGTAGACAGAATCCTGACGGAGGGAGAGAGGAGCGTGTCACCAGAGCCCTTAATTTGCAGGGTGGCAAAACAGCCGTGGGCCTGGCAAAGTTGGTGAAGAGGGCAGCTGGCTCTTCAGCTGGGGTAACCGGGTCTAAAAGTTGCTGTCTCCAGGGGGGCTGCTTCTCTGAGACAGTCCAGGCATTGCTGACCGCTGAAAGGAGTGGACGAGAGCCCGCCACTACCTGGAAATTTCACTTTCTCCAGGCGCCTGGGACCAAGGGCAGGTGTGGTCCTTCAGGCCTGTTGGGTTTGGTCTTCTCCTTCTAAACCAGGGAGGTTTGGCCCAGCCTGCACGCCTGGCTGCTTCTGTGGGGCTCTCAGGGACCCCAGGGCTTGCCGAGTCCCTGGTTGGGCAGGCCCCTATACCCACTCAGAATCCAGCAAACTCAGTAAGAGCTGAGGTGGAGGCATGCCCAGGACACTCGGAACATCCAGGATGGGGCAGCTAGATCAGAGGGAAGGCGTGTCCAAGCTGTGCTTTCTTTTTGTTTTTGAAGAAAAGTGTGTCTATTTTAAAAGTTTATTCTTCCATGAGTAAGAGAGACAGAGAGAGAGGAGGGAGAGAGCACTGACAGGGTCTCAGAGCCGTGATTCACCCAACTTCATTCAGCCCGAGGGTGGGCCCACGAGTGCCCCTGTCTTCCTCCTTCGAGTGTGCCTGCCACCTTCAAGGGGAGAGCCTGGAACCTTCCCCCATGGGTCGGCCGCACAGTGTTGTGTGTTACCACAGTGTTGCCGTCAGGCCCCCGGGTTGCGTTTGGAAATACGGTCCGAAGTTAGCGAAGGCCTATACACCTGCAGCCATTCTACCGAGAAGGCCCCTAGTGGCAGAAACTGGCACCCCTGAGAGTCTCGGGGTGGGGTGGGAGAGGTGTGTGGCTCCAGAAATCCTCTGGAAGCCCTCGCTGCCTGAGGGAACAGCGTGCTGCACACATTCCACGTGTGGATGGGGACGGGGACAGGGACCAGCAGGGCCACTAGCTGCCCAGTGCACCTCCCAGCATCACTACCACCCCCTCCCCTGCCCCAAACTGCACCGAGGGGCAGGAGGTGGCCAGAAAGAAGAGACGCAGCAGCCCCCGGAGGGCTACGGACTGAGCAGAGAAGGTAGCCCTGGCCATGGACAGCTCATCTCCCGTGGGGAGTTAGTGCGTGCACGCTGAGCTCTGGGCGAGTATGCCAGAGCCGAGAGGCAGGCCAAACCCTAGGGAACGTGCAGAGGGTGGACGAGGGCTGAAGACTGGTCACCATGCTCTCCTCTCCTGCCCAGCTTCTCTTGCCGCAGCCTCCAATCCTCCCCTCCCCAGCGTTGAGGAGTCCTGGTCTTGGCAACCTGAGCCTGCCAGGAGCCGCAGGCCCGAGTCACCGGCCCTCACTAAGCGGTGGGGTCGCTCCCCGGTAGGCAGGCCGCTTCCTGGGCGTGGTGAGAGCTGTGCAGCCCCCTGGTTAATGCTCTACCCTTTCTGGCCATTCTCCTTACATCTGGGACAAGGGGCCCCTCATGTTCACTGTGCATGGGACCCTCCTGGGCTATGTCACTGATCCTGAAGGAAGCTGAAGTAGTTTTTAAGTGGGGTGGCCACAGGCCCCCTCGTTCCCACATCTCTGCATTCCCGCTCCTCTTCCTCCTTTCCTCTTCCTCCTCTTCCTCCTCCCTCTCCCCTCTTCTCCTCTCCCTCTTTCCTCTCCTGTCCTCTTCCTCCTCTTTCTCCTCCCTCTCCTCCTCCTCTTCTCCCTCTCTTCCTCCCCTCCTCCTCCTCCTCCCCACCAGTCTGTTCTTGCCTGCGTTATGAAGACAGAAGCCAGGCCTCGAGGCTATGCCAATTGGCCCTCTCATTTGTTTAAGGCAGTATTTCCCTGTGATGTGATGGGGGTGCCTGACGGGGAGAACCAGCCAGAAGATGGCATTTACCCAGCAGCCATTAGTGCTTGGGAGTTCGTCCGGATCCACACACAGAATCAGAGACCATGCCCCAGCTTCTGCCTGTGGCCTCAGCCTGAGCCTGGGTAGCCCTAGTGGCTGGTAGGTTATTTCTGCCAGGGCTCCCTGAGCTCTGGGTCATTCCAGTGCAAGGCCAGAGGTGGGATGACGATCCCCGGCCCAGGAAGCCTCCGAGTCCCCCCTCGTTTATGAGGCAGAAGCCTGGTCTGCCTCAAGACTGTGTGTCAAGTGGGAGGAGTTGGCTCCACGTCGGCACCAGCCTCTGGGGCCTCTGCTCTTGATACCAGAAATGGTGGGGAGAAGGGAAGGGGAGAGGTGAGATGGGGACTGTGGAAGCCCAGGACTCCCCGGGTGAGGTTTGCTGCTCATAGGTACAGAGCACTGCCGAGTAGGAGCTGCTGGAAGGGCTCGCTCTGTGTTGCCAGAGTGCTTGGCTGCTGTTGGCCTGGTTCTCAAACTCCTGGCCCCTCTGTCTTGGGCCACTTCAAGAGTAAGAAGGGGGGACCAGCAGATGGCGTAGTGGTGCTGTTGCTGGACTCTCATGTAGTAGACCGCAGTTCGAGTCCTGGGCCCAGCAGCTTAAATTGCATTGGGCACATACACATATACCCCAAATCCCAAGAGGAGAGTAGAGAAGTGATTACTGTGTGGCCATCCTCCCTGGTGGAGCAGTGATTTCTTGCTTTCTGTCTCGCTCTCTGGTGAGCTCATGCACCCTATAACAAAAATATATCTCTAATAATAATAATATAATAATAAAGAGTGAGAAGGTTTGGGTTTGTCATTGTGAGGCTTTTTCCTCCCACTACAAGTCTCTCTCCACAGTCTCTGAATATTTTAGCCCCTTCCTTTTTTTTTTTTTTTTCCTTTGGAGAGGTTTTTGCTCTAGGGCACGTGTACTCACCAGAAAGACAAAGAGAGACAGAGAGACAGCGAGAAATCACCTCCCGGGAGGATGACCATGCCACAATCCTTTCTCCTTTATTCTCCTCTTGGGATCTTGGGGATGCACGTACACATGCCCAGCGTGAGTTTAAGCCACCGGGTCCAGGACTCAAACCATGGTCAACTACATGGGAGTCCAGCAACATAGCCATTATGCTTACTGCTGGCCCCAGCCCCTTCAAAACAGGTAAAGGCATGAAACTACCCAGAGCAGATTCAGCAGCACCAGAGATCTCCAGGCCCTGCTGGGGTTTAAAGGCCACACCCCACTCTGGCTGTTTCTGCCCCCTTCCTTCCCAACTTAACTGGGTGAACTGGGCCCTCCCTTTGCATGCAGCTGCTGGAATTTAGCACGAGTCAAGCCAGGCCCACAACAGGCAGGTAGCAAGTATCTGCAGAAAGCCCCGTCTTCCTGCAGGTGGAGAGCAGAGGAAAGCCAAGGCCTGCTTACTTCGCCCAGGAGGGCAGCATCTAGGGGTTTGCCCAGCAAGTTCTCACCCAAGCCCACAAATGCAAGGGGTTACCTGAAAGTCCTCAGGCCTGGTCTCCAGTTGGTCGAACCACCCAGCGTGGAGTCTAAGTAAGACTCTTGTTTCCAGCCCATCCATCCTCAGCCCTTGGCCTGCTCCGTGGAACGGCGGCCTGGAGATGCATTGCCTTCCGTTGAAGCGCTCCCAAGAACATTGCTCGTGCAGAATTCCATCCCAGGTGTAGAAGAGTTTAGCTGCTCTGACCCGTTGCATGGGAGAGCCCAGCACTGGTGTCTCCTGGCAGCTACACCAGTGATGGCATCTGATCAGCCCAGATTTCTGTGTGGGCCTGGGGCATCTCCCAAAGGTCCCGGCTGCTCTGCTAAAGGAGCATCCAGAATGTTCCCTGAGCCAGCACCCTGCCTGCCCAGGGGACTGCCCTGGGGGAGCCCCCTTTGTCCTTCTGGCCTGGTCCTCTCCCCTTCCCTCGTCTGGCCAGCTCAGGATGGAGAGCACTTGGAGATGGGGCCCTCACTTGCCGACCGGCACAGAGGTCGGTGGATGGTTTGAAGTTCCTAGTGTGAGCTGGTACCTACTGGAAGGCTTAGGACAGAATGACTTTGGGGGAGTAACTTGCTGGGGCTTGGATTCTTCACCTCTCAAATGGAAAAAAATACTCTGATCTCCTGTCGGTGATGGTGAAGATCAGAGCAAGGCCGTTCAGCAATGTGTCAGGGCAGAGCTGCCTCGATTCATGTAGAAGGACCCCGCAGCCATGAGGGGCCAACAGGGTCCAGTCGTGCACATGGGGGCATCCAGGGTGCAGAGGGTGTCCAGGTGACCCTGATGATTGGGAAGTGATGATGGAGAAGGGCCAACTCTGCCTGCGGGTGGCGGAACAGGCGCCCTTGAACACCATGGCACCTAAGGTATTTGAATTCTGCTTTTATACTCCCCAAAGCTCAGCTTGAGAAGCCAGAGACCTGGGACCGAGGTCCAATTTCAGGTCAGCTGGTGGAGTGGTGGTGAGGGCGACTAGATCCTACATGGCCGACTTCACAGTTCGAGTCCCAGACACACCAGGCACATGTCGTGTGTGCCCAAGATTCCAAGAGGGGATGAGGTGTGGCCATCCCCTCGGAGGATGCCTTCTCCCTGTCCCTCTCCTCTCTTTCTCTCTCTGGCTAGTGTATGCATCCTATAGCAACTTAAAAAGCCGGGGGCAAGGCTGCTGTTGGGAATTCTCCCTGGAGAATCTCCCCTGGGGGAGGGCCAGAGCCGAGAGTGATCCTCTGCTCAGGATGGAATCTCTCCAAGTTGTCGGGCTGCCCTTCTTGCTTGCCTGCTCGCCTGCCCTAGCTGGGGGAAGAGGCCTGGGACCTGTTTCTGAGGACGGCGGCTTCTTCCAGCGGAGAGTCTCGCCCGCTCCTGGAAAGAGAGCACCTCTGCCTGGGCTGGGTTTGGCTTCGGAGGCGCATGCCCTGGCCTCCTGGGCTGGCATAAACGATGTGGTTCTCTATGATCTCCTCTGCGCTGAGTCACCCGGCAGCCCTCTTGTCCCCAACCTGGATGGACCTGGGAAATGCCTTTTCTGTTCAGTGCTTGGCAGCGACACAACACTGCCTGGGTGCTGCTATTTAAAAACCACAGGGAGAGCCCCTGCGTGCTGCCACCGGCAGAAGGCAAAGAGGGCGCCGGGCACGCTCAGGCGAGTGGGATGCCCGCGCCCAGCAGGACAGCCTCGGCCGCGGGCACTCGAGCGGCCTTGACCCTGGGGAGGCCCATTTTCACAGTGAAGAAATGCTTTCTAATGGGGGGAGGGGATGTGGAGAGCCCCTTGGGTTCCTGGGACTGTCGGAGTACCCCCACCGTAGAGCACCCCTCTCTTTGTGGTCCCCCTGGTCTTTAGCCTCTGAAGAGAGGTCCCAGCTAGAGGTTTTACAGCTTCTCGGCTTCCAGCTGAGCTGTCTCATCTGATGGTGTCTGTCCCCTCTTGTGTTTTGGAGTCACACACCACTGCTCCCATGTCTTTGTGGGTCTTCAAGGAGCTGCATACCCTCAGGGCAGGTCTGACGCAGCTGAGGCCGCTGTCGTCTGCATCAGGACCTATGGTCACAGCTCCAGTTAGCCAGGCTGACCGCAACTGCAGAGACTCCGAGTCCCCCCTTGTCCCAGACTGCTGGAGGCCCTGCCACAGCACCCCGTGCCCGCTGTCTGCTGATAGCTTTGCCTCCTGGGAGAAAGGGAATCTAGATGGCATTCCATCTTACAGATGAGGAAATGAGGCTCCAGTGAGAGTCTGGAACTGATTCGAGAGCAGCTGCTAAGGACAAGGAGGGCAGCACTCGGGCTGGGTTGGCCCGCCTCCCCACACCCGAGTCCAGGCTTGGGCCCCCCCTCCATCCAGCCTACCCCAGCAGGGCCCCTGCCCATTCTCTGGGCCTTTATTCCCAGAGAACGCTGACTGCTCTGGTCTTCTCCTTTCCTCCCTTGAGTCTGTCCCCAGACTACCTCAGTGGTTGCAGAAGCTCCTTCTTCCCAGCAGCCATCACTCTGCATGGCCCCTCCAGAGTCATGAGCCCTTCCCCACTGGCTCTCATTTGCTACCCTGTCTACAGATACAAGGGCCATGACATATGGCATCTGGGCAATGGTGGCCCTGTCCAGTCCTCAGAGGGAGCCATTATTCTTGGGAAGAGGGCATTCATTTTCCAGAACCTTCGAGTGCCCATCAGTACCAGGGGCCCTGGTGAGTCAGCTGTTTGATCATCACTAGACAGATGAGGAGACTAAGGACCCGAGAGGGGATGTGAAGAAGGGCTGAGGCAAGCCCTGCATTGACGGCACTCTGCCCTCCCCTGCCCTGCCCCCACCTGGCAGACTCGTGTCCCCTGAGTTCGGGTGCAGGGGTGTGAGCAGCAGGCTGTGCACTTTCCTCTGGATCCACCTTGATGGCTTCCCCAGGAGCCCGACAGGCCTCTGCTTGGCTCCTGTCCTGTAACTGGGATTTTCCATTGTTGCCCGCCTGCATTGTCTGCCTTGATTGTTTGTGTGGGCTTCTGGGTGCTTAGATAAGAAATGCCTCGGCCTTCCTTAGCCTTCTTTGGCGATCTCTACCAGAAGGATCTGGGAAAAAACACCCTCCTCAGTAAGGCCTGGCCCTTAGGTCACATGGCCTGCAGCACGCCGCTCTTGCTTAAGAATAGAACTGTCTTGGGGGGCGGGTGTTCTGGGATGGGGATAAAAGTTGCCAGGGTCAGTAGGGAAGAATTCCTCTCCTTAAACAGATTTTAACTTGAAAACTTGATGACAGAAGCAGCTGAGTCTCAACAAAGAGAGAGAGGGAAAAAAACAAGAGACTGATTTCACCTTGGTTTCACCTTGAGACCCAGCAGCGTCCCCAGTCTCCAGGGGTGCTTCGGGGCGGGGGGTGGTGAGCCGCATGTCAGGGTGCCTCACCAGGACCTGCCCTCATCTCCCTCTTCTGCAGAATTCCTGGCCACTTCTTTTTCTTAGTCCCAGCCTGGTGGCTTTCGCTGTCTGTGGTTTTGCTGACCAGGGACCTACTTTCTCAGGAACCCGAAGCACTTCTCATTTCAGATTCTCACCACTCCCTCTGGGGCTGGTGTCTTTTGGGGGACACTTCATCTTCATCTTCGCAGCCTGTTCTCATAAACATTCATCTACAGATACTTCTTATTTCTAGAGAAATGTTTCTTGCTAGGCTAAAAAAGGGATTTTGCTTTTTAGGTAGTTGGAGAAACGAAGCTTTAAATCCTAGCTTTGTCACTCACTTCTCTGGGACTCAGGTTCCACCAGACAAAAACAGTGCTAATTCCTTGCGTGCTTGTTGTGAAAATAACAAGCAAATCAGGAGCTCAATAAATATTAGTTCTTTTCTGCCCAAAGGGCCCTCTTCCCAAAACACACACCTACACACACACACACACACACACACACACACGTCTACACACGCACATGTGAGTGCTGGTGAGGCTGGCTGTTTTGACTTAAGGACCACACTGAAAGAGAAGTTGAACGGAGAGGAGGGAGCGCGGGCTTGCTCACCTCCGTGTGCACTGAAGCCATCGTGGGAGGTGCTGCCCCGGGGAACTCCCTTTAAAGTCCTTCCTTCAACCGCTCACAGGGAGAGGTGCCTCTTGCCACTGCATCTACAAATACAGGGTGGAATGACACGCCGCAGTTGGGCGATAGTGGCCCTCTCTATATTCAGAGCATGCCATTGTTCTTGGGATGAGGGAGGTCGATTTCCAGAGCCCTAGAGTGTCCACCAGTCCAAGGGGTCTGACCAAGCAGCTCTAGGCCTCTCAGTAGACAGATGTGAGAACCGAGCCCTAAGAGGGGCCGTGAAGTACGGCAGCGTGGGTTCAGCTGCTCTCTGCTGGCCATGGGATGAGTGAGCCCTAGATTGAATGCACTCTCCCTCCCCCTCCTCCCACCCCAAGCCTATCAGACCCTTGTCCCCAAAGGTCCCCTGAGCATTTGCCTCTTTGTAAAGGGTGAAGCCACCTCTGACTGTGCACAGCAGAGATGGTGGCGGCAAGGTCCTTGGAGCCCACCACGGGTGTCCGTGCCGTGGGCATGGGGCTTCTCATGTGGGGCCACAGGCACCAACTTATCTCGCTTTGAATTCACCCTAGAAAGCAGTGCCTGTCTTTTTAACATAGAGCTTTTTGTTTGTTTGTTTCCAGAGCAAATCATGGAGAAAAATAAAAAACATGGTGCACTGGTCTCCCTTTGTCATGTCCTTCAAGAAGAAGTACCCGTGGATCCAGCTGGCAGGACACGCAGGTAGCTGCTCCCCCGGACTTCCTGACAGGGCCATCACTGGGAGGCGCCGAGTCATGGGAGGGGAGGGCCTGGCCCTGGATGCTCCGGGGAGGAAAGCTTCTGGAGCAGGTTCTCTCCAAGAGACTTTCTAGTGTGGAGTTGCGGCCACACTCACGCTCACGAGATGTGGCCTTTGCACTGCCTTGTAAACGGCCCCCGGCAGCTGAGCACTCCAGAGTCTGTCCGCCCTTCCCTCCTGAACACTCACTGTCCAGCCTTCCCTCCCTCCATCCCGTCTCTGTTCCTTTCTCTCCCAGCCTCTCTCTCAAGCTTTCCTTCAGTCTTACTCAGTAGAATAGACGAAGTCATCCACCTGCATAGCTTTCTCACATCTGTCCCCCTCAGCAGAGAGCTGGAGCTCGCGTGTCATTGTGCACCTCGTGTGCCCTTCCTCACGGTCCGAGAGCTTCATTCATGGAGATGTAACCTCTGCCCCAAAGGGCTTTGTAGCTGGTGGAAGGTGCAGGCAAGTCACCCCATGACCACAGTCTGCAAGTGCCGGGTGCTGGTGACCAGGGAGGGGATGCCTGTGCTGGGGGGTATTCTCCAGTTTGCCATCGGTGGCCAGGAGGAGGGACATAGGGTGCGAAGCCCCGGAGTCATCTTGCCCACACGTAGGGCCCTTTGGCATGTGGTGTCCTTCAGAGCCATCTCAGTGGACTTGACCTTCTTGCCTTCCTGGACCTGCAGTTTCTTTTCAGACCAGAACTAGGGGTCCGACTTTCCTTTACAACTCTGACCCCAGAATGCATGGGGGAACACCTTTTGTAAATACTTCTCTGTGGATATGGCTTGGAAGAGGGCCCAGGCTTCAAACTCTCACTCAGCTCACTTCGTCTCCCATTGTGGCAATGAATGCTATCCTATCCGGACTGTCCTCTACCAAGGCCCAGAGATGGCACCTCCATCTGTCGCCTGAAAGGCAGGAGTGGTAATGGGACAGGGTGATAGTAGTAACCCTAAGGGGGGAGTGGCTCACGGTGCCTAGGGCTCTCCACAGCCCTGCTACCCCTCCAATGGAGAACACTGGCCTTCTCCACCTTCACATGAAGAGCCTGGGGTCTGGGAGTAGGGAGCCAGCCCAGGGTTGCAGTCAGTGAGCGGAGGGATTGGGACTCGAACCCATCCCCTTACAGTGCGTGGTCTACTGGGGGCTGTGACAGGCCTTCAGCAACCCTAGGGAGACCCAGACACTGTGGCGGTGGCTGGGTCAGAGCCGGGAGGGTGCCTCTGCCGGCTGTGGCTGGAGGACCCAGGGCTTCCCCTGCTTGCTCTGCAGGGAGTTTCAAGGCGGCCGCCAATGGCCGGATCCTAAAGAAGCACTGTGAGTCGGAGCAGCGTTGCCTGGACCGGCTGATGGCCGACGTACTGAGGCCCTTCGTGCCTGCCTACCATGGGGACGTGGTGAAGGACGGGGAGCGCTACAACCAGATGGACGACCTGCTGGCTGATTTCGACGCACCCTGCGTGATGGACTGCAAGATGGGCGTCAGGTGAGCCCGCCTCCTGCAGCACCCCTGCCGGCCTCCCGGGACAGCATTCGGGGCTTCCCAGAGGCCGTCTGTGCAGGGCCAGGCTGTCTGAGCGGCTAGGAATGCTCCACTTCCGTGTGTTCAGGCGGCACGGGGATCCTGGCTTCGCGTGAATGGGACCTTCCCTTCTTTAGTGGGGTGTGGTGAGGCAGGAGCCAATGGCTGGTGAAGCCAGGAAAGGGGACCCTGGCTGGGTCCTAGTCTCCCCAGAAAGAGGGCAGAGAGACTTCCATCAGGTCAGGTGGGATTCCTCTGGGGGCCCGTGGAGAGTCACCGGGTAGGGAGATAGCAAATGCTGACTTCCTGTTACACGAGCTGCCAGGGCGAAGTGGTCTTAGTACCCCGGTGCCAGGAAGTGGAGCGAGAACATGTCGGTTTGGTGACAGACTTGTGCCTACCTGTCGCCGTGAATGTATAAATGAGGGCGCCCAGGAGGTCACAAGGGTGGCCCATCCAGCAGTGGGGTGCTGAGGGGTGCAGGGAGAGCCCCAGAGGCTGGTGGCAGTTATTGGGCCTGTGTGTAGAATTGGCTACCACCCCCGGTTCCTAACTGTGGGGCTCAGGCTCCCCTGACAGCTGCCCAGAGAGAGAAGCAGGAGAGGACCCAGGAGGGCAGAGGAGAAGGGGGGGGGCAGCACAGCAGAGAGCAGGGGGGCCCCTGTTCCAAGCTTGGCCCCTGCTTTGGTCGCAGGGTGTTCTTCTCCCCTTTCCACCGGCAGCCCCTGCTTTCCGGAGTCACCTCCGTGTCCCCCTCACCATGGAGAAAGGTGGGGAGCCCTCTGAGTGCACCATGCCCCCCTGGACAGCCAGACCCTGGCTGCAGATGCCCAGGCTGGACGGCCAGACACTGGGCTCCTCCAGGCCACAGGGGCCAGGCCAGGAGAGGTCAGAGCTGAAGCCTGTGTCTGCTTTGTGTGTGTTTATTTATTTAAATTTTTTAAAAATATATTTATTTATTTTATTTCATTTGTTACTGTTTTAAAATTTGACCAGAGAGAGAGAAAGGGAAAGTGAGAAAGCAAGCTGCCAAGTCTGGGACTTGAACCACGGTCGACCATGTGGGAATCCAGCACCTTTAACCACCACACCACCTACTAGCCCCTGCTTTGTGTGTTTAACTGGTTAACTTCTCATAAGGGGTGCTTGAGAAAGAGGGGCGTGGATGAGTGTGTGTGCGAGTGAGTGTGTGTGACCAGAGACAGACCCTAGAGAAGTGGGTCACACCAGCCAGATTCTCTCTGCTCCTCCTCCTGGGAGTCCTGCCGGCAGCGCCCCCTTGCTGTTGCCCCCAGGGCAGAGGTGGCAGAGGGAGGGTGAGCCCTGCTGCGTCTCAGCACACTGCCTGCTCCCTCTCTCCACGGGCCCTCACTGTCTCCAGCCCAGCAGGGCTGAGCAGGGGCATGGAGGAGATAGAACGTCCCTCTACAGTGGCTGACACTCTTCCCCAGAGTCTTCTTCCTGTCCCTGGAAAGGCCGCCCTGGAGCACCAGGACCCAAACAGCAGCAGGACTCAGCTGCCTACAGGGGCGGGGGTCTTTCAGGTCACAACCAGGACAAGTGAAAAATACTTCAACTGGTGTTCACTTGGACTGCAGCCAAAAAAGGATACCTACCTGAGGGATGTGTGGCCAGTCACTCCTGGGAGTCTGCAGCCGCAGGGATGCACTTCCCTAGGCCAAGCTGGGGCTATACTGCCCATGAACCTGCCTGCTGGGGGAGTGGCCCTGCTGCCCGCCCGGGGCTGCCCTCAGCCCCCTAGCTGCGGCTTCTGTCATTGCATCCAAGGGCCCTTAGGAAAGACCCGGAGTGACCAGCAAGGCTGTGACACATGCACCCCAGTGCTGCTCAGGGATCCCAGAGGTGGAGGAAGGTGGATGGAAGAGCAGGACACGGCTGGGGGCAGAGGTCTCCCCAGAACCGGCGCTCACCCCTGCCTCACGTTTCCTGCAGGCACACCCTCAGGAGATCTGTGCTCATGCGCGGTGCCTCCGTTATCCCACTGCCTTCCCACAGCCGCCTGGAGTGGGCCGTGCCCCACTCTGCGCGGAAAGACTGACACCCAGAGGTTATGTGCCTCACCAGGACCACACAGTGGCTTAGTGCAGGGCTGCACCAGGCCCGTCCGGCTGCAAATCCAGCCCTTGGCCATAGCCTCACCATCCCCGGGGAGGCTCTGTGGGACCCAGCTCCTGTGGTATCTTTCTGGTATGCAGGGTCAGTCCTAGCTGGCCTCTCCTGAGACCAGCAGTCATGGTCACCCCCATGGTGTGGCCTATCTTTGACAGAGGGAGGAGGCTGGAGCCCCTGACCACCTCAAACCCTACATCGCAGGGCACGAGGGCTGGGACATGTCTCAGAGAAGGGGCAGAAGGGCCGGTGAGCAAACCGCATGGGCCGTGGTGGGGGCAGGGGAGTGGCACTAAGGAAAAGGTCTGAGAATGTCCTTAGATTTGTGACTTGTCAGGCAGGTTGGAAGGATCTTTCTGACTCCAGACCAGGGCCGGGGAGTGGAGACCAGAGGTGGTCCCCAGCACCTCTGCCCTTTCACGGCCATCATGGCTTTGGTCTACCACCTAGTCTTGAGTTGTCTCTTCGCCCAGAGTCCTGTGATTGGTCTCCGCTCCACTGCATGGGCTGCAGCTTTGACCACACTGGCAGGGAGAGTCACGGGGGCATGTTCTGAGGCTTGCCTCCCCGCGGACCGCCGGCCCACCACCCAGCTGTGATCCTTTCAGGCGTCTCTCCCCAGCCCATTTCCTCACCTGGGGGTGCGCGATTCTGCCCACGTGGAGCCGTGAGGGCCTTTGTGGAGACAGGCCCATGTGAAAAGGGATTCGACAGCGAGGGCTGCTTCCTGTTTAAGGAGCTCCTGAGAGCTCTTTGCAGAAGTGCAGCCTCCCACCCGCCCAGCAGGCCTCTGCAGCACACTCAGTAGAACTGGGCCCAGAGCCCTCCCCCAGCCTGGCTGCCCCGTGCCCTACCCACAGCACCCACACAGATCCACACGCAGCCTGCTGTCCCTGCCCTGGCTCTGCATGTGTGTGCACGTGTGCATGTGCGTGAGCATGTCTGTATGTGCGTGTATGCTTGTGCCTGTGTGGATGTGCCCAACCAAAAGCGAAGGACCTCCCCTTACCATCTTCATCATCTCTGGAAGGTTCTAAACAGCCAGGCCCACGTTCATACCCAGGGATTTGGGTTTTTTGTTCCCTCAGTGGTTTCTGAAAACCTATTGCTTTTAAGACATCATGGCTTTTGTTCAGTGTATTCTGAGTCTCAAACCAGCAGCTTGGAGAAGGGGTGATGGGAAGTGGTAAAGCAAGGCCTGGGGGCACATGGGGAGAGTGGGGGCCGGGCAGAGGGCAGCTCTGTGGGCAGCTCCCACCCACAGGGCAAAAGGCGGAAAACTTCCCCATCCTGCAACCGACACTGCTGAGACACTGCTGATCTCGGTCTCCGGGAGGGCTGTGGGCAGCGCCTGAGCCTGTCTGGGTGGGAGGAGGCTTCAAAGGGGAGCAGGGAAGAGAAGGGGCCCATTCCTGACTCATTCCCCTCTAGTTTGGAGACAGCGGGAGCTCAGGGCATGGGGACTGGGAGTGTGTCCCAGCAGGTGAGTAGCAGTCAGCAGGCCAGGGCCAGTGGGTCAGCCGTGGGTGCTCAGCCCTGTACCGTCCCTGCCCGTTGCCTCCACCAACGTCTAGGCGGTCCCTGCCTGCCTGCGTGGTGGGACCCACTCTCTCAGGCTCTTTGGGCTGGGGCTCAGGTGTGGCTCCATCCTGGCGCAGAGGCTCAGCAGCCGCAGCCTTCTCCTCCCTCATGGAATTCCCTGGAGCACTGGCCTGACCTTTGTACTCAGGAGGATTTCTTTTCTGGAAATACATTTAAGGGCAGGTCCAGCCTCTAGGCTGCCTCAGAATGGGGGCCGTGGTGGGGTGGGGAGGCAGGACGAGTTCTCCAAACAAGTAGGTGCTACCTGTTGAAGCCCTCCCTGCAGGAAAGGGGCCCAGCTGGGTCCTGGACGGACCTTGCCTTCAGCCCCCTTTCCCACACTCACCACAGCAGAATGGGCAGGACGAGGTACCCAGCTGCCCTGCCTCCCTCTTCCTTTTTTTCCTTTTTTAAGAGATTTTTGCTGTAGGGCATATGAACTCACTGGAAAGACAGACAGAAAGCGAGAAATCACCCCCTGGGGGTAGCCATGCCGCAGTCCCTTCTCCTCCATTGTCCTTTCCTGATTTTGAGCACACACGCACATGCGCCCAGTGTGGGTTTCAAGCTGCCAGGTCTGAGACTCAAATGGCGGTTGGCCATGGGGGCGTCCAGCGCCTTAGCCACTATGCCACCTGCTGGCCCCGCCCTCTTCCTCCTGCTGGCCCTGGGGTGGTCTCCCTGCGATGAGCTCCTGGGGCTTCGTTAGGCCTTCTGGGGGTCTTGGCATAAAAGTGCTCCAATCCAGCAAAGCCTCCCGGTTTTCTATGGGTCAGAAGTGTCGGCCCTCCTGGACGAGTGGCCTTGACTCAGGGAGGCCAGGCTGTGTGGCCCCCAGGCAGGGCCTACATAGAGCACGGGAACTGCGGCTGAGCTGTGCTCCAGCCCACAGCCCTCATGGCCACCTCTCTCACCCAGGACCTACCTGGAGGAGGAGCTCACCAAGGCCCGAAAGAAGCCCAGCCTGCGGAAGGACATGTACCAGAAGATGATCGAGGTGGACCCCGAGGCCCCGACCGAGGAGGAGAAGGCACAGCGGGCCGTGACCAAGCCACGGTACATGCAGTGGAGGGAAACCATCAGCTCCACAGCCACCCTCGGCTTCAGGATTGAGGGCATCAAGGTGAGCCCCGCAGGGCGACCCGAGGCTGCCTAAGCCAGCCCGCTCTCAGGTGGCAGTGTGATAGGGGCCCCGGGGGTCCTGACTGCTCTCAGTCCCTTCATAGGCTTGTAATGTCCTCCTGGCATAGTCCCAGGGCTGAGCGGCCGCCTGGGGACAGACATTTGGAAATACTGGCCTATTCCTCAGCCAGAGATGGCCATGTAGGGGGCATGGGCCTTAGAGCGGAGGAGGCTGGCAGCCTGGCCCAGCTGTCAGCTGTCTACTGAGGACCAGTTATCCCAGCCGGTGTCCGACACTGAGAAGCCCAGACCTGAGCGAGCCTGCAGGCTGTCGGCGGGAACCGGCTCTCTGCCCAGGGTCGCACAGCAGGGCCGGCCGGGAGATGCAGGCAGTGGAACGCGCCTGCTGGCTGCCTCACGTCAGGACCACCGCCCGCAGGACTGCCTCTCTCCTTACTCTGCGATCTCCGAGAAGGGTCTGAGAATCCTGTCCCTGACCACGTGCTCTGCACATGCCCCTGACTGTGAGATTTGCCTCATGAGAGCCCCCCAGCCCCCTGCAAGGTCTCAGGCAGCCATCGCTGCAGAGCAGAAGGTGCTCCTTGCAGGGTCCTCGCGCTTCCTGTCCTCTGTTCCACCATGACTCGCAGTCTCCAGGCCAGCCCTGGAGCTGGGGTGGCGTGGTCTAGAGCCCTGACTCACAGCGTGCTAGAGTGAGGGGAGCGCCACGCCAGCCTCCTTCCAGCTGGCATGTAGGTGTGAGTCCTGCAGTGGCCTTCATTGCACTGCCCACAGCGGTGTGCAGGGCAAGGTCCTCACCCTCCCCCAGGACAGCTGCTTTGGGAGCTCTGGGCCGGCCAAGAGCCACCGGCCCCTTCCCTGTCTTCTAAAGCCAACCTTCCCCTCTCCTTGGCCGCCAGCTCTCAGATGGTGTGCAAATTTCATGTCCCTCCTCCTCTTCTTCCTCCTCCTCTCCCTCCTCCTCCTCCTCCTAGTGCTCATTCTCCTTTTTCTGTCTGATGGAAACACCCACTTTCCCTCCACCTCTCCCTCTCAAGCAGCCTGTGCTCCTGGGCTCTGTCCACTGTCAGATGGAGGAACAGCTCTGCTCAGAGAGAAGCCGTCTTCACCACCTCCTTCCCCCACCCGAGCCCTCGTCCCAGAGAGGCCACCTGAAGAGGTCCACCAGCTCTGGGGCTCCTGGCTCTGACTCCCAACACAGTGGCTGCTCCCTGCCCCAGGGTCCTGCCTGGTGTCCGAGGCAGCTGCGCTCGACCATAGCTTTACTCTCTACACTGGTGCCGGCGCTCCTAATGAAACTAGTCTCCTTACCCTCTGTCCCTAAAGAGCAGATTTCCTCATGGGTGAGCAAAGCCCCCCACCCCAGCTGGCCTGGAACAGCCTGGATAGACAGTGCCCAGACCAAGACAATGGAGCAGGGTGAGCCAGAGAGCAGTATTCGATCCTGGCTTTCAGGGAACCTGTCACACGAGACCTCAGATTATAAAGGAAGTCCAGCTGAACTTGGGGGAGGGAGCCCTTCTCTCTTGTTCCCGTCGAGGTACCTCTGGAAAGCAGGGACCTTTGGGCACCGGCTCCAGGGCCCTGAGCTGCCGCAGCTCCCTGGCCCACGCCTCCGTTCTTGGTGCGAAGGCCCTTCACATCTCCAGGCCTTTCCTGACGTCGCCACGCCCTGCGCTGTGCTGTGCAGTTAACCGTCCTGCTCCTGGATGTATCTGCCCCCTGGTCCCTCACGAGGGCACCTGGCCAGCCCCACTGAGCACGCAGGCAGCCCGGGGGTCAGACGGGGCTGATCCACCCTGTGGCCATCTGGGGGTGAGCCAGCTCCTGCCTGCACTGACTCCCGCTTGGGTGGGTGTGGTTCTTCTCAGAAAGAAGATGGCTCCGTGAACCGAGACTTCAAGAAGACCAAGACAAGGGAGCAGGTCACAGAGGCCTTCAGAGAATTCACGAAAGGAAACCATAACATCCTGGTGAGTCAGGTGCCTCCTGAGAAGGGCGCTCGGACTGGCCAGGCAGGGACGATGCTTTCTCTGGAGAGTCTTGCCAAAGCAGCAGCCGCCGCGACTGCAGAGAAAACCCTGGCCCCAAACTTGCGCTTGGGCGGTGAAGAGGACGTGATGAGTTGTCCCCAGCAGTTGGTGGGTAGACAGGATGCTTGGTGCACAGCCACCCTCCCGTGGCCATCAGCCTCACAGCCTTGGCATTGCCATCCCTAGGAGACTGGGATTTGCTGGAGGTTAGCAACCACTCTGGGCTGGACGTTCTGCTCAGTGCCCATCAGCCCCTCAGAGCAGCCCCGTGGTGTGGGTGGACAGTCTTGCGCTCATTTTACAGATGAGGAAACCGAGAGGTGAAGGACGTAGGAGAGGGCAAAGCAGGGATTCGCACCCAGGTCTGCCTGATGCAGGGCCAGATGGCTGCGGGGGCCCTGGCTGTGGGGCCAGGAGCTTTGGGTCACTGCACTTTCTGATGCCACTGGGCCTGGCCAGGCCTCTACCCAGGCTATGAGGCTGAATGAGGAAAGTGTCCCTGGGGTCCCAGTGCTCTCCCAGCACATACTAGCTGGCTGTCACTGAGCTGGGTGTGGACAGTAGAAGTTCATGACAAAGTGGAAGCAGCGGCCGGCAGGCTGGGACAGATGTCCTGCCCACTGGATCAGAGCCCTGACCCTGCCAGCTGAGTTAGGGTGTGTTGTCCCACCGCACCCCTAGTGCAAAGTGCCCTGTGGCACCCAGAGATTCAGGTGCACCCGGGATGTGTGGCCTAGAGTCCCCAGGAGAGACACTTTCTGAACATGCCCCAGGGCTGTAGAGCAGGACGGTGAGCTGGGCAGCCTTTTCTCCAAGGACACTCAGGACCAGCTAGAATTGGGGGAGCTCTCTCCCTGTTCCGGCTGAGGAGGCTTCCCTGGGTCTCGGACAAGCTCTGCAGGCAGGGGGGATGCACCCGACTTGGTCATGGCTCAGGCTGTCTGGATCCTGACAGCTTCCTGGGAGGCTTTCGGCCCTCAGCCACGCCTGCCACAGAGCGCATCGCTGAGACCGCTGAGGGGGTTATTCCTGGCGTGGTCGCTCCGGAAGCTGCCTGGGCTGCCCTGCCAGGCCGTGTCACTGCTGTTCAGATGGGTGGTGACACCCACAGAGGTGACCCCTGAGAAGGATGGGGCACCCTGGGCGAGCGTGGCTTCACTGAAGTTTCCAGGGCTCTGTGTAAGACCACTGGCGGAGACACTCACTCTGTCCTCAAAGGTCAGGACACTGTTCAGAAGACGCCATGCAGCCAGCTCTTGTAAAGCTGGATAAACCGAACCCTTCTGGGAACAGCCCCGAGAGGGCTGCATGTCATGCAGGACTGTCCCTGGCCGCCTCTCCTGCTCACAGACAGTGGAGTGGAGACAGTGGGACCAGGAGCTGTACCCCGCTGTGTCGCTCCATGTTCATCCTTGTAGATGAGGAGGCTGGGTCGGCGAGGGGGGGTGTAAGGCCCTTCCACTTGGATTCCATGACTCCCATGAGGTCAGTGGGACTGACAATCTCTGCCCCCCAGGGGTTTAACATTTGGTTATGTTTCTTCTCCCAGGTCGCCTACCGGGACCGACTGAAGGCCATCCGAGCCACCCTAGAAGTTTCTCCCTTCTTCAAGTGCCATGAGGTAGAGATAGGGCTTGTGCCCCTCAGATCAGTGGTCCTGGGGTACCACTGGTGGGGTGTGTCTCTAGGCGGTGCACCTTTGTGCAGATGACACCCCCCCCCTCCCCCAGACCAACAGCGGGCCTCGCCCATGGATTCCATCCCCTACTCGCCCCTAGCCATGGTTCACCTGTCCCAGGCTGTGTGGTGACTAGGGGATGGGGCACCCAGAGGGCAGACCACCTTCCTCTGCCCAGCACCTGGCTGGTCCCACTGTTCACAGAACATCCTTCCCCTCCTTGGCTGTGCTGAAGCCCCAGTGCCCCTGGACCCCAGCTCCTCCTAGGGCAGCTTGGCAAAAGGTCTTCACACAGCAAGCCAGAGCCTCCCTTACTCAGGCCCACCTCCTCCTGGAGGACAGGACACTGCCAGGCTGCCTGGCCCCAGGGCCGAGCCGAGAACTCTGTCCACAAGACCAGCCCTGGCCTCTCTGTGACTGGGTGGTGGGATCTCGCTGCGTCCTTCTCCTGCTGCCTCAGGATTTGTCTCAGAGCTTCCCTCCCTTCTTCAGCACTTCGTGTTTCATTTTTTGTTTTGCCATACAGTGCGTGCTCTCTCTGGAGAGAGAGAGAGGGAAAAGTGAGAAATCAGCCCCCCACACACCCCCGGGAGGATGGCCATGCCACAACACCTTCTCCTCCACTCTCCTCTCAGAACTTCGGGCTTGTGCGCACACATGCCTGCATGATATCAAGCTGCCAGGTCTGGGACTCGAACCGGAGTTAACCATGTGAGAGTCCAGCACCTTAACCACTATGCCACCTGTTGACCCTAGCATCTTTGCTTTTATTTTTTGGGAAACTTTTTGCTATACTCTTTCTGGAGTCTCCCTTGGAAACATCAGGTCAAATCAGCTGGAGCTTGTTTGCATCCAGCTGGGAAGAGGAGGCCCTTCTCCACCTCCACATGTTTCCATGCCCCATGTTCCTGCCCTGCCTGGGCTCTGGGAGCTATAATGTCACCTCTACCCCTCCACACTCCCGTGCCTCTGGTGGCCAAGGGGACATCTGGCAGCTGTGGCCATATTTGGGTAAGGGCCTTATTCCCATGCAGATGTTCTGACCTTGCCCCGGAGAGAGGGCTCTTTGCTGCCTGCTGTTCCTGGGGGAACTACGGCTTGACCCAGGCCGGGCAGCGCCTGCAGGCCTGTCTACCCTGGATCTGCAAGGGTGTGTGCAGGTGGGCTGGGGTGCTGGGTCCACCCAGGTAGCCCCCACAGATACAGACTTTACCCTCTCTTGCTCCAGAGCAGTCGCTCTGGGAGTCTGGGAAGAACCAAGGTCTAGGAGGGGAAAGGGCGAGGCCCCAGGGTTTCGTTATGGTCTAGAAATAGTGGAGAGTGTGCAGGCCAGAGCTGGGGGGTGAAGGGGTGACTGTCATCCCAGACGCTGCCACTGCCTGCACACAGGGAGGCCGCGTTTCCAGAATGCAAAATTCTCTGCCCGCAGCCTGGGCACTATTGGATCAGCTTGGCTGCCCAGACGAGAATGGGATTGTGGGTCACGTCTCCCCTTGCCGTGCAGGCTGCCAGCCTTTCCAGGTCCCCTCTGTGGTTGGGTCACTCCAGCTACCCCTCCCCTCCTTTTTCTGCCCCACTCCAGGTCATCGGCAGCTCCCTCCTCTTCATCCACGACAAGAAGGAGCAGGCCAAGGTGTGGATGATCGACTTTGGGAAGACCACGCCCTTGCCCGAGGGCCAGACCCTGCAGCACGACATCCCCTGGCAGGAAGGGAACCGGGAGGACGGCTACCTCTCCGGGCTGAACAACCTCATCGACATCCTGACGGAAATGTCCCAGGATGCCCCGCACGACTGAGGCTGCCCCTGCCACCTGGCTTCTCTCCCTCCCCCTTTGCTTCCCTTCTTTTAATTTCTCCTTCACTTCTCCCTGGGCTCCAGCCCCAGAACTGACCCTCCTGAACTGCACTACAGAACACTTTGTAGAAGAGGAGATGGCATTTTCTAGTTGTTTCCCTAACTTGGGCACTTGGAGGTGGCGTTTCCACTTCACTTTAATAGAATCACCTGCTAGGAGAAGGGCCCCATCCTGGGCTCCACTTCCTGTAGAGGTCAATTGGGTTCAGAACTGGAGGGGAACCTAACATTTGAGCCCTGCTTCTAGGAGACCCCTAGAAAGCGCAAGCGTGGAAAGGCTACCTATGGAGGCCTGCTGCCCCCTGGTGGCTGCTGCCATCAGTGCTGCTACCCAGCACAGCCAGGTAACTGCCCCATCTTCCCACCAGAGAGCCGGGGCAGTCAGGTGGGGACCTGTAAGAGCCCTGTATTTGAGCAGGTGCCTGGTGGGCTGCACTTTCTGATAGTTGGGGCACAAATCCATGGGGGAACTGCGTGTTGGTCATGAGCAAAGTACCTCTGCTTAAGTGGCCCAGGAGCTCCCAGAGATGACATGGTGATCTTTCTAGGGCTACTACTGCAGGGACCCGCCCCACCCACCTGGGATTGAATCCTCTGGGTTTGGGCGATACCCAAGAGCCAGGAGAAGGCTGGAGCCAACTTGTCTGTGTCGCTGACCTGGGCCTCCCCAGAAGGAGGCAGGCGGAGCTGTGTTCTCCCTCCTGGAACCGCTGCCTGTGAGCCCTGCAAAGCTGAGCTTCCAGCCATGCCGCCCTGACTTCCCAGAACCACTTGATCACTGCTCCCTCTGGAGCCTCCCACTCCCAGCCCTGCGGTGGCAAGGTCTAGGGCACTGGCGGGGAGGGGGTCCAAGGCATGGATGGCACCCAGGGGGAGGTGGAGCTCTGGAGAGCCTGGCCCTGGCCCCCTCATCTCCCTGGTGCTAGTTGGTCACTCCCACCTATATGCACGAGGTTCTTTCCTGAGCCCCGGTTCAGGCCAGTGCCAGCAGGAAGAAGCAAGATTCTGGCTTAACTGGCACCATTTTTAATTGTTTCCGAAAAGTCTTAACTGCCCGAAGGGCTCAAACCTGTGTCTCTTCAGGTGCGATGTGGGTGGCTCCTGGGGTGTGTCTTGGTGCTGGGGCTGCCCCAGGCATCTCTTCCTGGAGTCTCTTGTTTTGCTTGAAGATTTGTGGGGAGCCACTTTTAAGTCTTACTTTAACTGTAAAGCAATTAAGTCTATTATCATTTGAGAAGGATGAAACTTTCGCTTGATTTTTTAAAGAACAAAACTCCCTGCTCTGTTGCCATTTGGAGCTGTGCCCCCAGACCACTCAGGACTCAGGGGATGCTCCGCCCACTCCTTTGAGCTCAGAGATGAAGGAGTGCAGAGGGTCCAGGAGGGGCTGCCTGGGGGGACACAAAGGTATTGTGGACCGAGGTGTGTGCATCTGGAGGGGACCATGCCAGAGCCCCAGGGTCTCAGGGACTGTCAGCCTGCCCACGTGACATCCATGTTTCCCCTTTCTTGCTGGGTGAGTGACGGTTGGTGGGGGCGGAGGGTGGGACCCACGAAGATGTATAAGTACAGATTTTAAAAAAGGAAATCACTTAAACTTCCTGGCTCTTGTTCAAAACAGTGGTAAGCTCCTGTGTGGGCTGACTTGCTAAAGGTCACACCCCCGCCACGGCTCAGCACGAGAGCCCTCGTGACAGCACGTGATCTGGAAGGCAGGCAGGATGGGGGCCTCGGGGAGCCAAAGCCAGTTCTGGGCCTCCGAAGCCACATCACTTCCCTGTGAGAAGGGGCCCCATTGGTCTGCTTCAGCGCTCTGTGGGAAAGGGACATCCTTAATTCTGACCTAAAGATTCTACAGCTGTGGACTGGCCAACAGTTAACCCGTACTCTGTCTTATGAAAAATGTTTGCTAAAGCGAACTAATAGCATGAACAGACAATGATAAGGGGGAACGGCTGTACCTATTTAAGAGAGCCAAACTCTGCCCGCACTTTAAGCAGGCACCCGTTGTTTGCAAATAACGTGCTAAAGTGCAAATGACCGTTTATTAAGGGAGGCCCAGATTGCCTCTTATTCGCTTCAGTTACATGATACCGGAAAGGCGTGAAGTGGCACCCTTAGAGGACTATTCTGTTCTGTAGGCTTTCGCTTCGTTTTTTGTATTTACCATGCTAGTCTCACACCCACGCTGCCTTGCAGGCCTCCCACCCTCTTGCCCTGCTTCCCCTGGGATAGAATTTCCCAGAACACCCGCCCTGGTGGTCTGAAAGATCATGCCCACCCAGCTCTGGCTGTCCCGGGGCCAGGAGGTGGGACAAGCTGTGCCTACCTGTGCACAGGCGAGTGGGCACTGGGCCTCCTGCTCAGTCCTCGTGGAGCCCCTGGGGTGCCTGGCGCTCAGCCCTGCTTAGCGTTCAAGGGACGTTTCCTCAACTGCTTTTCCCAAATTTGCCTTTAGTGTCATGTAAGTTTTTAAGTTATATTTATTTTGTTGGTTTTTAAAAAATTGCACAAAACACTAAGACTGAAAGGCTAGACTCTCCTTAAAGCTCTGTCTTCTTTCCGGCCTTTCCCGCGTGGTGGGGAGTACCTGGAAGCAGCCCCGGTCCCCTGAGAGGGACTCTTTTCCTCCTCTGTGTTTAGCTTCGAGTTTCTCTGCATCCACTCAACCCCGTGTGTATAGAACTGGCCCCCTGCGCTAGGGTGTTCACCCCATTAGTGCCTTTTCTTCTGGAGGAGAGGACCCACTCCCACCCCCACCCCCAAAGAGGCTCTCCTCTTCTCCACTCTCTCCCCGTGGACTTTGGAGAAAACTGAACTGTTACACCCCTGCACCGACAGACTGCAGACCCCTACCTTCCTGAATAAAGGCCTTAGAGACCAGTGCTGGCTGCAGTGTGATCTTTCCGACCCCCCTACCTTCCTGAATAAAGGCCTTAGAGATCAGTGCTGGCTGCAGTGTGATCCTTCCGACCCCAAGTCCTGGCGTCTGCTCGGCAGTCTTCTGAAGCTGAGGATCTGCATGAGGCGTTTGTGATCTCAGAGAATGGGTGTTAACTGGGTAACATTTTAATCTGCAAGGAATTTAAACAATCTTCAAAATGGCATCTTTCCTACCTTTTTCACCAAAACTAGTCTTGGCCTCAGGGACATAGGACAGCAACAAAGAAGTGTCCATCTTCACCGCCACACCCCCATGCCAGCGGAGGGGCCTCAGGAGTAGCTATATTGCTTTTGGGTCTATACTCTGTACTCTCCAAGGGCCAAACATGGGGTGTTACGGGGGCGGAAACAGGCCGATGGCATGGTGGTGAAGACTCCACGTGGCTGACTATGCAGTTGGAATCTCAGATCTGGAGGTCTGGAAAACACCAGGTACATGTGTGCGTGCCAAAATCCTGAGAGGAGAATGGGTGAGGAGGGACTGTGGTGTGGTCTTTCCCTGGGAGGTGCTTTCTTTCTTTCCCTCTCTCTCTCCAGCAGGCACATGTGCCCTATAGCACACACACAAAAAATCCTTTTAAAATAAAAAAGGACTTGCAAATTCCAAACCCCTTCACCCCCCTCAAAAAAGAAAGCTCAAACAAGGCCCAACTGCAGCGGCACAAGCAGTAGGGCGTGAGCACCCCTGTGTGAGATGGGCCACATGGGAGACCTGGGTTCAGGGCTTGAACCAACCTGAGCAGACCTGGCATGGTAGCTCCCATCTGTGATCCTAGCTAACTGGGAGGCCAGGGCAGAGTGTGGCAACAGCAAGACTGTCAAAAACGCCTATTTCCGCACCCCACCCCCTACACAATTTAAAGGACAGAAGTGGGGGAAGAGAGGAACTCGATGTGGGTAATAAGTGGGGAATGGGGTTTCAAGTCCAGAATTTGTCTAGTTTTATTGGATTGTTGGAAAAGTTGTCATGCATTTTCGCATAGAAAATATGCTATGACTTTTCTGACAACCCAGTAAAACCAATTCCATCATCACCCTCGTTACCCGGGGAATGTCTGGCGAGCAGAAAGCTGTCTCCTTTGCCTGGATCCCAAGCACTAAGCATCTGACTTGGGGCGTGCGGGGGATGGTGAGCTGATTAATGGTGGCTCACTGGGTCAGCCAGAGGAGACCCTGGGGCAGAAGCCCTGGCCACAGATCCAGTGTTCTCCTCCCTGAAGCCTTGGGGGCTTCATGTGCACAATTCAGAATTCTTCATTTGGGAGTAGGGGTGCATCCTTTATCACTGAGAAGCTAGAGAGAAAGAAAGCCACCGGGCCTTTGCAGCTCCTGTCCCTTTGCCTGGGGCGAGCTCCCGGGGTTAGGGTGTGGAAATTGCTCACCACACTCCTGCGCCTTCCCCTTACGTTCCCTTGGGTGCCACGGCAGCCCCCTCCGCGGTTCCGGCCAGCGTCCACACTGGTTGGTAGTGCCTGGAGCCCCTCCTGTCCTGCGTCCAAGGCGTAAGGTCTCCCTGTGGATGGGAGCCCGGTGCCTATGTAACCTTGCGGTTTGGGGTCTACCCCTCCCAGCACAAACCTTCCACCACTGGGAGGCCAGACGAGGAGCAGTCTTCCCTTCACCACCCCCCTAACGGGCAGACCGCTCTGTTCTCAGCTGCTCTTAGGGGTGGCCCCTCAGTCATTCCCCGCCTCGGTGCCCCTCCTTCCCTGGTCTCGTTTTTTACCTCCCAAGGAGGCACGGGAATGAAGCCTCTATCTTGGCTCCGCTATCCTGTCTTTCAGGACTTGGCTCAGATGTTGCACCCTTGGAAAGGATGAGCCCCACCACCGGCTACAGGGAACCACCCACGCGCTCTGCCGCCCTGTCCCACCTCTCACACGCCCTGGCTGTGTCCCCACTGCAAGACCCAGACAGTCTCCTGCACATCAGTGTAGCCCAAACTCAGGGCTTGACCCTGTTAACTGCAGTTGCTTCAGTGTCCAGCAGGGACACCTGGGCTGGCCTGCCTGGGAGCCAGGGGACCACAGCTCCCAGCTGAGCGGACGCTGGCTGGCCTCTCGGTTCCTCCCTGGGAGAGCCTGTCCTGACCCTCTGGCCACTTGTTCTCAATGACGCCCCCGGAGGCCCTCAGTGGGTGCTTGGTGGGATGGTCTAGAGTACCTCCCCCCTACTCACAGCCCTTTCCGGGGCGCTTCCCCCCCCCAGCCAGGTACAACCCCCAGTCATTAACACCCCCAGCTGGCTTCCAGCCAGACTCTCTGCGTGGCTTCCCAGGGCCCACACTGCGGGTGACAGGGACTGCCCTCTAACCATGCCTCCCACCCTCAACCTGCCTTGCTGGGCTCCTTCCATACACCCAACGAGGTCTGCGTGCAGGACCGAGGTCTCCTCCCTTGCCAGATCATTAGGGGCGTGACAGCATCCGGGCATCTCACCCCCCATACCCCCTCGACCTGCCAGCCTGGGTATCCTGGACCCGTGTGTGCCGGGAGATTCTAACCATGGGGAAAAAACCAGCCCCAGGCCAAGGGGGAGGCTTGGGCCCGGAGCCGGGTCACCCACAAGGGTAGGGAAGAGGTGTCCACCGGCTCAGCTAATGGAACCTGGGGTCTTTCTGCCTGCTCCAGACCACCGCAGTGGCCCAGCCTGCCAGCTGCCTGCCTGCCTAGGACAGGGGATCCCATGTGGGACCAAATGGAGCTTGGGAAGCCCTGCTGCCACCGGAGCTTGGGAAGCCCTGCTGCCACCAGGCCCTTCACACCCTCTGCTGGGGACCAGAGTGAGGGCCGTGCACTCCAGCGTGACCCTTCAGCCTCAGAGGGTTTGGCCACAGCGCCGCCCCTCCACCTGGGAGGGGTGCTGGTTCTACCACGGTCCCCACCAGGCCTGGGCTGGCCAGCAACCTTTAGAAACAGCCTGAGGAGGGCACGCACCTCCATCAGTCAGGAGAGCATGCTCTGCTTTGTTGGAGGAGAGGTGAAGCTATCCCAATGGCACTTGCGGGGGTGAGAGGTGGGGGAGAACCCAGGAGGCCACAGTGGGCCCAGAGGGCTCCCTGCCAGATGGATTCAGCCATAGGCCCCGTGAGCCCCGCTCTTACCAGAAACCGTGGTGGCATTTCAGGTCTCAGGTAGCACTGTCAGCTCTGGCCCCAGAGACCAACGTTGGCTACTGCAATGGAGAATCTCAGACTGTTCCAGAACTCAGCTGGCAGACCGAGACCACTGACTGCAGGGCAGGCCAGGTCCCCTCGAGGAAGTACCTGTGACACCTGTGCAAGTGTGTGACAAATGATCCTCACACCCAGTCCCACCGGGGCCTGTCACGTTGCCAGAGCCTCTGGGCCCTGGGAAGGAGAATGGCCAACCTTCGCGGCTGGCCCATCCTGCCGTGAACACCCCGAGCACCCACTGGGCCTGTGCCTGGCTTCCAGTGCTGTCAAAGCAGCCGGCCATGCCAGAGCCTCCTAGCTGCCATTGTCTCTGAGGAGCAGCGGCCAGGGCCAGGCCACTGCATGCCCAGTGCCGCTCTGTCCTGCCCACTGTCCTCTCCCTCCAGTGAGCCCCGGTGGAAGCTGAGAAGACAGTCCTCCGTGCCCTCCTCCCACAAGCCCCCGCTGTGAGATTCTGCCTTCTGGGTGACCGACTGTCCTGGGACAGGCCTGTGTCTGGGAAGAGAGTGTGTGTGTGTGGGGGTGCACTCAGTGACTTTCCTGGACTACTAATGAAGGGATTGCCGTCACCTGGGGTCCCTACACATTTTACTGTGGGCCATGTCTGGGGACGAGCCTGCTGGGGGAGGCAGGGACAGAGGTGTATGTGCAGCCCTCTTGCCCCACTTCTGCCCCCATTAGTTTGCCTGTAGGGTGCAATCTTGGGGGGCATCACCAGCCCCTCTAGCAACCAGGGGTCCCACCAGCCTGTGCACAGGTGCCATGTCCCCTGAGCGGTGGTGTGGTGGCACCAGAAGCTCTGCTGATCTGGCTCCAGGATTATGAGGATAGTGCAAGCCATGGCAAGTCCTTCAGGCTGGGGTGCTGCGGAGAAGTGGGTCAGGACCTGTCCCAGCAAACTCCAGCAGGCGGCACTGTGACCCAGCCCTTCTCTCCTCCTCCTCCACTCTGCCCTGGCTGGGCAGGAAGCTGGGGGCACATCTCAGCAGGCCAGCGTGGGTGGAGAGAAGCTGAGATGAAAAGAGCTCCCCAGGGGCCCCGCAGGGGTGAGCTGAGAGTGACAGGGGGCTGTCTCTAATAGGACCATGCAGACAACACAAGCTGGTACGAGCCCTCCATTTGTGTCACTGTACTGGCCTGCACTCAATTTCTCTGCCGTGAGCTTTACTGTTATTACGGTACCCTGCAAGGGTACCGGGCCAGGGAACCTGAGACCGACTCCCCAACCTGCCTGTTTTAACCTAAAATTAACATATGTTAAGTTGAGTTAGTATAAACCAAATTAGCGTTAGTAACATATGTAGACTAAGTTAGTTTAAGGCTAGTTTTACGTAAATACCCCTTGTTAAAGCTACAGGCCAAAGTTAACTTGTATTAGGCCAAATTAGCACAAGAATTCACTGATTAACAGACAAAGAATTCAGCAAATAAATATAGGGACCCGTGGGTTAATAGAGGGAGGAAGGACAGATCTGGCTAACAGGACAGGATAAACAAACCTGAAGGCTCCAGGGGGAAGAGTAACTACCTTAGCTGAAAGTTCTTATCTGGTCTGAGGCAAGCAAGGGATAGCACCTAATTACAAGCAGTTTCTCCCCTGTGCACTGTTAACTATGAAAAACTGCTAATAAAACACCCTGTGTTGTCTCCTGAGCTACAAGACCCTCTCACCCAAAAAGGCCCTGTCCGGCAATCAAGATTTAAGAAGAAAATGCACCAGACATACAGACTCCTTCATCCTGAGAACTGTAATTGATTATACCTAATCATACAAGGCAGACATCATGTTTTATGATTATTGTTTCTGTGCCTTAAATTTCCTGTTTCGTAGAGTAAATCTTTTATTTCCCCCTCACCCCTCCTACTCATGTAAGACCTCCCTCAATAAATACATGTGTTTGACAGCCACTAGCGCGGTAGCCTGGAGCTAGCTCTGGCTGTGGCCGGCTGAGGACATGCTAAGAGGCATTGAGGTCTTAGTCTAATTTTTGTTTCTGTTCACCTGTGCCGCCTCCGACGAGTCAACCCACCCCCCACCCCCCAAGGTTGGACCCCGGCATGTCTCCAGACGAGGACCCCCCAGGACCATGCTGTTTGAACTAGTTCCAGAACTAGTAATGAGAGGGACCAAGGCTACCTCGGTGCCTCTGTGGTGCTCTCCTCCTCACATCTGTTAGGACCCAAGGTAACTGGGGGTCTTTGTTGAAATATGGGGAGTCATTTGGCTTAACACAGTGCTGCTTCACCTTTTGGGGATCACAGATGCCTTAGATAATTTAGAGGAAGCTGTTAACCTTCTCCCAAAAAAGCACCTATATATATATACACTGAAATAATTTTATGTACTAATCAAGGGACCCAGAAGCCCATTAAAGCCCCTTAAAGCCCATTGGTAAGACCCCAGATGATATTACATACGAGTCCCAGCTTAAGAATCATTGACTTGGGAACCAGCAGTTAGCGTAATGGCTATGTCGCTGGACTCCCACGTAGTCAACCGCGGTTCGCATCCTGGACCCGGTGGCTTAAAACTCACGCCGGGCGCATGTGCGTGCGTGCCCAAGATCCCGAGAGGAGAATGGAGGAGAAGGGATTGTGGCGTGACCATCCCCCCTGGGGGGTGATTTCTCGCTTTCTGTCTCAATGTCTCTCTCTGTCTGTCTGGCAAGCGCACGCGCCCTATAGCAAAAACCTCTCAAAAAAAAAAAAAAAAAAAAGAATCATTGACTTGTGGGACCAGCAGTTAGCGTAATGGCTATGTCGCTGGACTCCCACATAGTCGACCGCAGTTCGCGTCCCATACCTGGTGGCTTAAAACTCACGCCAGGCGCGTGTGTGTGCATGCGTGCCCAAGATCCCTAGAGGAGAATGGAGGAGAAGGGATTGTGGCGTGACCATCCCCCCGGGGGGTGATTTCTCACTTTCTGTCTCTCTGCCTCTCTTTGTCTGGCGAGCGCACGCACCCTATAGCAAAAACCTCTTAAAAAAAAAAAAAAAAAGAATCATTGACTTGTAATAGCCTGTCCCCAAATCCTTATGAACAAAGGTCCCCTTCTCCTGCTCCCTCACTGCCTGGATGTCTCTGCAGGTCTTGGGAGGGGAGAGACGTGGCTGGCCTCAGACCCCCTCTTCTCCACCCTCTAACCATTTAGCCTTCTGAGCAGCTGTTGCCTTAGAAATGTGGTACACTTGATTTATAAATAAAGTTTTATTGGAAACAACCATACCCTTCACTTAGGTACCGCCTAGGGCTGCTTTCCCACCTCAGCTTAGAGTACAGCAGAGCAATTGCCACAGAGACTGCATGGCAGCAAAGCAGGAAATATTCCCATCTGGCCCTTTACAGAAAAAGTTTGCCAATTCCTGCTTTAGAGTAATGAGGACCAGTGATTAAAAACTGCTTCGGGGGCCAGCAGGTGGCGTGGTGGTTAAGGCACTGGACTCCTACATGATCCACTGTGGTTTGAGTCCTGGACCCAGCAGCTTGAAACTCATACCAGGCTTGTGTGCTTGCATGCCCAAGATCCCAAGAGGAGAATGGAGAAGGCATTGCGGCATGGCCAGCCCCACTGGGGGTGGGGTGGGGTGTTGATCTCTCACTTTGTATCTCTCTGTCTTTCTTTGTCTCTCCGGTGAGCACGCGTGCCCCATAGCAAAAATCTCTCTCAAAACAACAACAAAACTGCTTCGTGCCCAGCACTGTAACAGGTGATCTGAGGCTAAGTCGTTTAATCCTCATAAAAACTGTGTGATATGAACTCTGACAACCCTTTCGTATGTAAGAACGCAGTGGTACAGAGAGGGTGAGTAACTCGTGTAAGATCACACAGCTGGCTTTAAGACAAAGCTCAAGGGCTTTCCCTAAAAAGTTTCTTGAGCAGCGAGGTTTGTCTGGAATCTGGCTTCACGGCAGGATTGCAGAGACAGCCTGTTGTCAAGTCATGAGTCCTGATTTTGGCGACCATAAACTGGCTCTCTAGGGGTGGGGAACCCAGATAGAGGCCGAGCTGGAGAGCCTAAGCCTTAGCTCTAGTCCTCAAGGCCGACTGGCGGGGCCTGCGGCCTGCAGGACTTGGTGCCGGAGACCCTGGGTCTCCATGAGGCACTGTTTGTTTGGGGCTCCGCATGACCTCCCTGGGGAGCACAGCTTAGGCGCCCCCAACACCCCAGGCCTCTCCTCCCCCGACAGGCTGCGCAGAACTAAGTTTACTTGCCAGTTCACAGGCAGGCTCACATGCCCTTCTGTGGAGAACAGAAAATAAATCCTAGTTCTCACAAACGCCAAGGAACAGCATGTGTGTCATTTTTCTCAATTTTTTTTTTTTTTTTTTTTTTTTTTTTTTTTACTGTAACAGCTGTGGCCCTGCTCCTGGCATTAAGTACACTGCGCACAGGCCTGAGATAACAGATTCAGCAGAGAAGTGCGAGAGCGGACGGAAAACAAGCAGCAAGAGGAGAGGTTTCATGCTTTTGCAAGATGTTAGGGCTGGCAGTTGTTTTTTTTAAAAACAGAAAATAACTAGTTGATAACATAATAACAGTAATAATACCTGAAAGGGTCAAAGGGCTTTCCCTGCATAGATGCCTGTCTCAGTCTGCCCACTGTCATGGCAAAATACCACACACCGCGTGGCTTAACTGAAATGCGTTTTCTCAGCTGAGGCGGCCAAGGTCGGGCAGCAGGGTTTGGTTTCTGCCGAGAGCAGTCCTGACTTGCAGACAGTATCTTCTTGACATGTCCTCACGTGACAGAGACAGTGCAGGAGTACTTGTAAGGCCACCAGGCCTAGCAGATTAGAGGCCCACCCTTACGACCCCACCTAACCTTTACCTCCTCCTCATTGGGTCCTATCTCCAAACAGAGGGTTAGGGCAAATCTGACCGATGGGTTTGCAGGGGAGGTAGACATTGCGTCCATAACAGCCTAACCAACATCCTAACCAACATCACTGACGGCTCTCGCCTTCCTTTCTTCACCTTTCCCAACTTGTGAATGAGAAAAGCAGTTTCTTTTCTTTTTGTGGGGGCGGGAGGGGGTGCGATGTTAATTTCTGTGGTTTTTCAATGTGGTAGCACGTGTTTGGATTATTTTAAAAATAGTTTCTGCAAATTATGGACAAACAGTATCTTACTGAGAGTCTTTGCAGCCCTGTTTTATTTTCAATGGATAAAAATGCCCAATGTTAGTCACGCTTTCTGAGAACGCTTGCTGGAGTGAGATCTGGGGCTGCCCCGCCAGGGGAGGCTTCCCCCTTCTGGGCAGCCAGTGCATTACAAGGCACCAGAGGAAAGGAAGGAGCGATGAAATTCTTTTGACTTTCAGCTCTGGAAGCGTCATTGCTCAGGGAAGCACTTCTCTCGTCCCTCAGGAATACCCTGGGGAAGAGAAAGATCCCTGTCTTTCATGGCTTCTCCCAGCCTAGCTGTATCTCAGGCTGACAGGAGCACGGTGACCATGACAATGATGAAGAAATGACCAACGACCCAAGGCTGTGGAGGGCTTACTGTGTGCCGGGCATGGTGGTGAGGGTTGAACATACGGTACCTCATTTCTCCCTTACAACAGCCAGTTGAGAGAGTTACTACTAGTATTATTATAAATAACCGTAAACTAGGAGTGCCCAGAAAGGTTGGATCATTGGCTAGGGTTGCACAGCTCATAAATAACAGAGTGTGAGGCATGGTGTGGAGTTGGGCAGCTAGGCAGGCACATGCCACGCAGTGTGGTGGGGCAGACATGGGACTCCCAGGAGCACAGAGGAGGCCTGACCCAGGAGAGGGACAGAAGGGAGGAAGTGCCATCAAAGTCCATTTAGAGTGAAGTGTGAGCCATCCAGAAGAGGTTAGAAGCAGAAGGAACTGAATATACAAAGTCACAGAGGCACACGGAGGACCCTGTGTCGAGTCACTCTGGCCAGAGCAGAGGGTCATGTGGGGCCAGGAAGGTGAGTGTAGCACAGTGAGACCCTGTTATAGGTGCCTGTCTCTCTCTCTCGTCTCTACACATGCACAAGCTTGCTCTCTTATGAATAAAATAGACAACAAAACAGAGGCCAGCAGGTGGTATAGTAGTTAAGGTCCTGGACTCTCACATGATCAATTACAGTTCAAATCTCAGACCTGGTGGCTTGAAAATCACTCCAGGTACGTGTGAGTGCATGCCCAAAATCCCTAGAGAAGAATGGAGAAGAAGGGATTGCAGTGTGGCCATCCCCTTTTGGGGGTGATTTCTCACTTTATCTCTCATTGTATCTCTCTGTCTCTGTGGGGCGAGCACACATGCCCTATAGCAAACATCTTTTTTATAGACAACCAAACCCAACAGTGATAGGTTTAAGTGATGGGATCATGAGTGTTTTTCTTTCTTACAGTTTTCTGTATAACCAAAAATTTCTCAACAACTATAATTAACTTTTATAATTAGAAATATACATGTACAGGGCCAGCAGGTTGCATGGTAAAGGTGCTGGACTCCTACAAGGCCGACCATGGTTCGAGTCCTGGACCTGGAGGCTTGCTTTCCTACTTTCCCCTTCTCTCTCTGGTCATATTAAACAAGTAATAATGATAATAAATGAAATAAAATCATTCTTTTTTAAAAAAAAGAAATATACATGTACAAGAAGTCTTCAACAAGTTTATGGAAAATGGGTATTATGAAAAAATTATGCATGGATATAAAAAATTTTTTGCCGAAATAAACTTGTACTTTAATTTCATTTTTCCAGGATTTTTGGAGGGTTGTTTTGTTTTGTGCTTTGTCAGAGGGCATGGCATGCACAGTCTCTCCCAGAGAGAGAATGAGAGTGGTTTCTAACCCTTCTCCATTGCTCCATCCTGTCAGGATTTAGAGCAAGCGCACATGTGTTCCCAGGGCATTTTTCAAGCCCCCGGGCATGAATTTGAATGCATGGTCAGCCATTTTTTCAAGTCTCCAGCACACAAATTCAAACCCATAGTCAGTCATATGGACTCCAACTCCTTTAGCCATCCTGCCAGGGGACTAGCCTTTTCCAAGAATATTTTGAAATCCCCTCATGTAAGTAGTTTGTTTTGGTCGCCTCTGGGACTAAAGTGTTCTGAACTTCCTGGCAGGGGTGGGTGTACCTTGGGTGCCCCAAGCTCTCCTCTTTGGGTGCTTATCCCACACTGTGGAGGGGTATGAGTCTAGGTTATCCTGTTCCTCAGCTCTCACCCAGGGCCAGGCCACGGAGGCAACATCATGTCAGTAGAAGTGAAAAAATCAAACGTAAAAGCCTCCAGCAGGTGGCATGGTTAAAGCAGCTGGATTCCCACATGACTGACCGCAGTTCAAGTCCTGGATCCCTCCCAGAGCCTGACAGTGCCCTGTTGGGATTAGAACAATAGCATTTGGCCAGGGACAGTGACTTGCTGTTGATGGAGCTCACAAATCCTTAGCAAAATCTGCTTATAAAGAAAAAAATCTATCTGTTCATACTAGAGCTTTGTGAAATGAGCAATAATGAATAATGTAGCAACAAATAAATAAAGGAGCTCATTGAAAAGCTATGTTGCAGAGACCAGCAGTTAGTGTAATGACTATGTCACTGGACTCCCATGTAGTCAACCGTGGTTCGGGTCCCAGACCCGGTGGCTTAAACTCACGCTGGGTGCATGTGTGTGCGTGCCTAAGATCCTGAGAGGAGAATGGAGAAGGGATTGCAGCATGGCCATACCCCCTGGGGGGTGATTTCTCTCTGTTTCTCTCTGTCTTCCTGGCGAGCTCATGCACCCTGTAACAAAAACCTCTAAAAAAAAAAAAAAAAAAAAAAAAAAAAGCTATGTTGCTTTTATAGGGGACAATTGGGCACTGCATGTTCCAGAATGGTGACGCACATACCCACTGACTCAGCAAAAGTGCCCAGGTCTAGATTTGCAGATCCGCAGCACACGGGTACAGGAACGTTCATCCTCAGACAGAATGTGAATGTGCGCAAGCCACAGGGGCAGGGGTGATCCAGGAGTCATATGGAAGGCCCAGGGTGCCGACCCCGGGCTTTCTGGGTCAACCTGACCACGCCTGCAGGCACACCTCTGATCCTCACTGGCTAGAAGGCTGGTGGGGATGGAGGGAATTTCAGCATGATGAGACTCTGTTAGGGGTTTCTCTCTCCTCTTTCCCTCTCATGAAAGAAAGAAATATCCTTTTAAAAACAAAAGAAAGAGGCAATGACCACATCATGGTGGGAGCTAGTTAGACACGTTCCTCTCAGCAGGCATACAACGAGGTCGAAGGCGCACCGTCTATACCACACTGTGACCGAGAACAGCGAGCTTGAGCGTGGTGTGTTCTCACATGGGATTCTCTGAGGAGGATGCTTCCTCAAGAGAGCAGCGCTGCCAGCTGGGGAGGCGGAGGTTGTAGTTCCCACTGCAGTGTGCCCTGTGGTCATTTCGAGTTTGGTATCAAAACTCTAAGCAGCCCCTGTATGAAAGAGTTCCTAAGATAAACAGAATTGATCCTGTCATTTATCATGGCCTGAGATGCAGTGTAGACCTCTGCGCAGGGTCGTGTTTCATCCCCCTCCTTCGGCCGAAGCGGAGCCTCTCTCATTGCTGGCAGCAGCACACTGTCCTCTGTGTCTCAGCGGGCTCTCTTAAACTTTAGACGCGGGGCCGGCAGATGGCGTGGTGGTTGAGGGCGCTGGACTCCCACACGGCCAACTGTGGTTTGAGTCCCAGATCTGGTGACTCGCTTTCTCACTCTCCCACTCCCCTCTCTCTCACTGTGTCCCTCTCTAGTCAAATTAAATAAATAAATAAAGTTAAACAAAACAATTATTTTTTTAAAAAGAAGTTCAGGCGAAGGAGCTGTTTAGATTTTGAATTAAGATTGACTGTGGGGGCCAGCAGCTGGCATAATGGTTAAGGTGGTGGACTCCCGTATGACCAATTGCAATTTGAGTCCTGGACCCGGAGGCTTGAAACTCATGCCAGACACATGTGTATGTGTGCCTAAGATCCTGAGGAGAAGGGATTGCAGCATGGACATCCACCTGGGGGGGTGATTTCTCACTTTCCCTCTGTCTCTCTGGTGAGGCATGTGCCCTGAGGCAAAAATCTCTCTCTCTCTCTCTTTTTTTTTTTTTTTTTTTTTGGAGAGGTTTGCGCTATAGGGCATGTGCGCTCGCCAGAAAGAGAGACAGAGAGACAGAAAGCAAGAAATCACCCCCCAGGGGGATGGCCATGCCGCAATCCCTTCTTCATTCTCCTCTCGGGATCTTGGGCACGCATGCACACACGCCCGGTGTGAGTTTAAGGCACCAGGTCCAGGACGTGAACCATGGTCGACTATATGGGAGTCCAGCGACATAGCCATTACCCTAACTGCTGGTGCCGCTGGGCAAAAATCTCTTTTAAAAAAAGAAACAAGAGACCAGCAGATGGCTTAATAGCTAAGTCGCTGGACTCCCACGTAGTCGACCATGGTTCAAGTCCAGGGCTCTGTGGCTTAAACTCACGTCCAGGGTGTGTGCATGCATGCCCAAGACCCTGAGAGGAGAATGGAGGAGAAGGAATTGCAGTGTGGTCATCCCCCTTGGGGGGTGATTTTTCACTTTCTGTCTGTCTCTCTCTGTCTTTCTGGCGAGCGCACATGCTCTATAGCAAAAACCTCTCGAAAGAAAGAAAGAAAGAAAGAAAGAAAGAAAGAAAGAAAGAAAGAAAGAAAGAAAGAAAGGAAGGAAGGAAGAAGAAAGAAAGAAAGGAAGGAAGGAAGGAAGGAAGGAAGGAAGGAAGGAAGGAAGGAAAGAAAGAAGAAAGAAAGAAAGAAAGAAAGAAAGAAAGAAAGAAAGAAAAGAAGGAAAGAGAGAAAGAAAGAAAGAAAAGAAGGAAAGAGAGAGAGAGAGAGAGAGAGAGAAAGAAATTGCAGGCGATGCAGAAGCTGAGCCCAGGCCTCCCGCATGGCCTCAGCCTACCAGGTAGCAGTGCCAACCAATGCACACTGTCTTGGCTGGGCATGTTGGTTTTTATTTTACAGAAGTCAAGTATGATGGTCAGTTTCATGTGTCAACTTGATGTTGCTGTGGAGATATTTGTGGATGTGATTAAAGTCTGTAATCAGTTGATTTTAAGTAAAGGAGATGGGCCTTAATATCTGGGCGGGCCTGATTCAATCAGTCCAGAGGCCATTAGAACAGGATAGAGGCTTCCCAGAAGACGTTCTGCCTGGGTAGAGCAGCTTCAACTCACGCTTGAGAATTCCAGGTGCCCTTCCTGCTGGCCTGTCCTACCAACTTTGAACGTATCAGCCCCCACAATTGTGCAGGCCAATTTCTTACAGTAAAGGTCTTAATTTTTATTTCCTATTGATTCGTTGTCTCTGGCTGAATCCCAACTGATACCCCAAGGTTCAAAGAAGTTAGAAACTTCTGAGCCTCCACAGGTTACCTGGGTTAGTTAGTAGCCCTGTGATTCCATTCCTGCCCATGGTGTTACCCTACTCCAGGGAGCGGCCCTCGAAAGCAAGAAGAAGAAACATTTGGATTCATACCAGTCTAGAAGAAAGAAATGGCATTCTGACTTTTTCTCCCTCCCTTCTACCCAATTCTCATTATTTTCTTCTATTCTCTCTGCAAAATTCTGCTCCATGCTGCTCAGAGACTCTTCTCTATTATACACCTGTTTTTCCCTCTTCTTCCTTGCCTCTTCTGTTTTGCTGGTGCTGACGAGGGTCCCTTCTTGGGTGGCGTGCCCACGTGCCCTATTGCAGGAGGCCGATGGTCCTCCTCGGGCAGCCCTCTCCCCCTTCGTCATGACCCCCCGCCCCCGCTCTGGCAGGCGACTGAGTGGCTATAGAGAGACTCCTTCCCTTTGCTAGTTCAGGAGAGGATGACATGGAGGAGCTGTCAGTGGCAGGGTCTGAAAAGTCTAGTGAGTGTGGGAAAGAGTGTGTGTTGGCTCAAGCCCCCTGTCAACCCATCTTTCACGAGGGTAAGAGGTGGGGGCTGTGCTGGGGCCCAGGCTCCTACCTGGTTTGGTGTAATTACTCAGGATGGGAGGCAGAGAAGGGTGCCTATTATTTCATAGGCTGTCTAAATCTCCATAGGACTGTGAGGGGACTTTGCAAGGACAGAGACCCTGGTTCTTTCCTAGTTAACAAGGCCTTGCTGTGGTATGGACTGGAGCTTGCAATCTGGCTGATGAGAACGCACGTGCATGCACTTACTCACGCAAACACACACGTGTGTACTTATTGACCTAAACATAGGACTAGGATTCCTTGATCAGAACAGGGGCATGTTCCAGATCATGTGAATGAGGGTGGAAAGGGCCACAGGTATTTACTCTGTAGAAGAGAAAAGGAGATGGGGGCAAAGAGGGGCCTTCCCAGATATTCGAGGGGCTGGCTGTATTTTGCATCCTTGTCTTCTTCTTTAGTTCTAGAGAGAAATTCCGAGATAATGGACAGAAATTACTGGGAAGCACGTTACAACTCAGTGTCTCTAAGAACTATGTCTACACCTCAAAGGAATAAGGTAGCGCGTCTCTGGTCATTGAGGAGTTTACACAGAAGTTTCATGATAACTTTTAAAATATAATTATTTACTTAATTTTCATTTATTATTATTATTTTATTTGCTCACCAGAGAGAGATACAGAGAGGGAAAGTGAGAAAGCAAGTCACCAGGTCTGGGACTTGAACCATGTGAGAGTCCAGCACCTTAACCACCATGCCATCTGCTGGTTCTGCTTCATGATCATTTAGCTGGGTACATGTAGGGGGAATGTACAGGAAAGGCAGGGGGTTGGGTGCAGTATTAGTCAGAGTTCTCCGTAGAACATGAAGTCCATATGTTAGATAAATGTCACTGAAACTGCATGACATCTTGGAAATCCTTGTCAATCCACTGAAGTGTCACCGCCTCATCCTAAGCCACGGCTTTTCATCTTCCAAAGCTTGCTTGCTTTCTGTCTAGCATCTTTCGGGTCCACATGAAATTCTCTGCACCTCTAGGTCTGTTGGCTTGTGCTTATTTGTAAGGCTAAGTTACCAACACTTGGGATGGGCGGGCAGCCAATGGAAACAAACTGTGCTTCTATATTAGGTACAGAGAGGAGTCTGCGTAAAATACTTTCCATTTTAGGTAGGAGGTAGGAAAGGGGGAAGGATGCCACAGTGCAGGTGTGCTCCATATCAATTAGCAACTCGCTGCTTTTAATTCCACCTTTTCCACGCAATTAAGTTTGTTTGGAACAGGGCCGTGGTTGGCATAAGGAAAATAAAAATACTACAGAGATGGTGTTATTTGGGGAAGAGTGCCATGCCTGAGAAGCCAGGCTCCCTTGGTGAAGCCTCGGTGGGCCTAGGCCTGCTTTGTGGAGAACTTAGAGAGAATGACTCGCAAGACACACAGGTTGAGGGAACGAATCTCTGAGAATCCCTGAAGACTCTGGAATGCTAAATGCTTGGCTCAGTTTTCACAAAGGCTCAGAAAGGAGAGACTTAAACCTAGGTACCAAGACTTCACCCTCAGTTTCCTATCTTTAACCAGCCCTTCTTTAACCAGGTAGAAACTCCCAGCATGCCTGAGGTGCCTGGCCAAGTATTGAGAACAGGCTGCCTCGCGGGTGGGACCACACTCCCACACAGGGCATGCTCTACCGAATCAGGCTGATCGGCAAAGAAAGGGTTTGTGCATGTATGTTAATATTTTTAAAAACTTTTTATATTAAAAGGGGCTTTTGCTGTTGTTGTTTTTTGTTTTGTTTTGTTTTGTTTTTCTTTGTTTTGTTTTCCAGACAGTGCGTGCACTTGCTGGAGACAGAAAGAGAGAGAAAAAATGAGAAAGCACCACCCACCCCCATGGGGAATGGTCATGCTGCAACCCCTTCTCCCCTCCACGTCTCCCTCCTTTGGGGATTTTGGGCCTGCATACACATGTGTCCAGAGTGTTTTACAAGCTACCAGGTCCAGGATTCTAACCACTCAGTTGGCCATGTGGGATCCAGTCACCTTCACTACCACGCCACCAGCTGGCCCTAAAATAGGCTTTAATTGAAATCACCATGCATGTATACATCCATGGTTTTTCTTCTTCTTCTTTTTTTTTTTTTTTGGAGAGGTTTTGGCCATAGGGTGCGTGCGCTCGCCAGACAGACAGAGAGAGACAGAGAGACAGAAAGCGAGAAATCACCCCCCAGGGGGGGATGGCCACACCGCAATCCCTTCTCCTCCATTCTCCTCTCGGGATCTTGGGCACGCACACACACGCGCCTGGCGTGAGTTTAAGCCACCAGGTCCGGGATGTGAACCACGGTTGACTACATGGTAGTCCAGCAACATAGCCATTACGCTAACTGCTGGTCCCCCATGGTTTTTCTTCTAAGTATTATTCTCCATTACTGTTGACTGAGACAGGAGAAGACAAGCGTGGTGAGAAGGTGGGAGGACAGATTGGAGACAAGAACTTATAACGTGAATATGCCATATCCATCACTTGGCACATGTGGAAAACGATAGCACATGTGCCCAAGCCTGGCACTTATAGAAAGATCTAGTCTGGGGGCCAGCAGGTGGCGTGGTGGTTAAGGCTCTAGACATGGTCGACTGTAGTTAGAGTCCCTGGTGACTTGCTTTCTCACTTTCTCTCACTGGTGAGCACACATGCCCTATAGCATAATAATAATAATAATAACAATAATAATTAATTTAATTAAATAAATCATTCTAAAAAAAAAGATCGAACCTAGATCTGGCATATTAGAGAAGCTCAATAACTGGTGGCCATGATTCTTGCGTGGAAGGAGAACAGGAAAGACAAAATGAGTCAGGAGTCTCTGAGGAGCAAGAGTTTACCCTGCCTTTGTTCTTGTCTTTCCTAGTGAGAGAGGAACTGGAACTATGGAAGGAAGGAATGAAGGATGGAGAGGAGCAGGGATGGTTCATGCAATTTGGAGCAGGAGTAGGGCTGGCCTTGGCAACAGTGGATAAGACACTCCCCTCCATCCCTCATCTCTGCTCGTCTCTCTTGGCATCTTGCTCTAGGAGGTTGGAACCTTGGCCATGGGAGCTTCAGACTCAGGGCCAAAAAGGAAAAGTTGCTTTTCTAGAACTTCCATTAGAGAGCTCTTGGAGAAGACTGACCACTCTAGGTTAGCTCAGCATGAGGGCATGCTACTGACCTAGCTAGAGCCAGAAGCCCCCCTCTACTCAGGGGTGGGTGGGTTCTGGGATCAGAAGCCACTCCACAATCACATGGGGTGAATGAGGAAGGAGCCAGCCCCTGGAAAAGGAGGGAAGAAAACAGAGCTGAGAAGACCAGTCTTGACCTACTCTGTAGACACAGTTCTGTTTTGTTCTGTTCTATTTTACCAAAGGACAAGTACACTCGCTAGAGAGAGACAGAGAGAGAAAGTGAAAAAGCCCCTGTGAATGGTCATGCCATGGTCCCTTCTCCTCCATCTCTCTCTTCCTTTGGGATGTTAGGCATGCATGCGTATACTCCTGACATGTTTCTCAAGCTGTTGAGTCCAGGACTTGAACTGCAGGGTAAGCCATGTAGGATCTAGCTCTTTTAACCACTAGGCCACAGGGCTGGCCCTGCAGATATGGTTCTGGAGCTGAGTCTGAGAGCTAGGGAGGATTTGGTTGGGGGAGGTGAGGAGGGCTGTCTTCCATGCAAGGAACAGCAGATGCAGGCTGTAGAGTCACTGTCATGTTGGAGGACAGGCTGCTTGAAGCAACAACACTCATTTCTTTGTAAAAAAAAAAAAAAAACACCTCCTCAGTTTTTCTAGATGTACTTTAATTTTCCCTAGAAGTCAACAGCAGAGGCGAGGAGACTCGCCTGACTCCTGACTCCTGGGGCTTTCTTCCTGGCCTGGAAACTTGAGCAATAGGGACAGCTTCCAAGTGTTTGGAAAGAGCTTATTTCTTGCCTAATGCCATGCCTAGTTTTAGATGTTTCTTTGCAGTCTAGAGTTCGTTGTTTTGTTAGCACAGCTATTTTTGATGAAAATATAAATATCTCCCCTCTGACTTGGAGACAGCTGCAGGCTCCCACTCTGAGCACAGGCCCCTTCCTCTGATAAGTCTCCCCTAAGGGAAGATCCCTTCAAAGGGCCCTGAACTCAGTGTCCAGTGGGTGCTGAAGACACTAACCCAAGGAGCTATTCATAAGACAGTTCACATCCTCAAGGACGATGCCTCATGGGGCCACTTAGTCTCCCAGACACTGGGTTCCACAGCACCCCAGGAGCGGCTACCCAACCATGCCTCCTGGACACTGGGAAGTAGGTGACATGGGAAGAACTCAAGGCATGCCTGGGCCCAGGACGTGCAGTTGCTTCTGAAGGTGCTACCCGTTCACACTGCTCTGCCTCATCTTTCTTTGGGGGTACCCCCCATCACCTCCTGCTGCCAGCCATGTGACTACCTCAGTAATCCTGGTTATGTGATGTTTAGCCTCCTTGGCTAGGACTGCCATAACGAAGTATCACAGTCAGAGGTGCTTAAATGTTTATTCTGACAGTTCTGGAGTCTGGAAGTCCAAGGTCAAGGTGTTGGCAGTGTCAGCAGGGTGGGTTCTTTCGGAGGCCTCTTTCCTTGGCTGAAGTTGGCAGGCTTCTCCCTGAAGCTCCACATGGTCTTCCCTGTGTGTGTGCCCTAATCTTCTCTTCTCATAAGGACACCAGTCACACTGGATTAGGCCCGCCCTAAGGACCTTTAATTTAATCATCTTTTTGAATATCACAGTCACATTCTGAGGTTCTGGGGGTTAGGGCTTCAGCATATGAGTTGGGGCAGTGGTGTAATTCAGGTGTAACAGTCACCGTGCAAGAGTCTTAGTGACCCAGCTGAAGGTCACTCTCCCTTCTGGTAGTTTTCCATCCCAGTCCCTCATGGGCTTGGCTGGCTGGGAGTTGGGGGACAGATACACACCTGTGGGCCAGTGGGTAGGAGTCACAAGCATGGAACACCCCCACCCTGCTGCTTTCTGGGCAAAGGATCTGTGCCTAAGGTATTTTGAGATGAAGAGACTGTGATGTGCACCCAGGTGGGTGGCTACACCACCACTTTCCCCTTGCCATTTCTGTAATGGGGATAAGGGGGATCCGAGCAGTGAGGGTGTATGAGGTCTAGGGCTGGGAGCATCCTTGCACTACCTGTCTAGCTGTGCACATGCTATTGGGGGGAACTGGCCTCTCTCTTTTCTCCTCCAACCCTTGATTGCAGGTCTGGGGAGCATCCAGTCCTCCCTGTCCAGCAAAGCGGGATAGTTTTCAGTCCCGGCCTCACCCAGCCATCCCGGCCAGTCCACCAAGAGCAGGGACTCAGGGCTGCAGATGTTCCAGGTGAAAGACAGCCTAAACCCATCCTCATGGGGCGCTAACTACCCTCAACCCAGTTTCTGGAACATCTCCCAGCAGAGGTCCAAGAAGGTGTCTTTCACAAAGGTAGGGGAGGAAGTCCCTAAGTGAGGAAACTCCTGGCTCCTAAGGGACTGGATCCCAGGATTCAGAGTCAGGTTAAGGTCATGGTTTGCCCTCTAGCAAGTTGCCGAACTTACCTGGGTCTGTGTCTTCAACATTAATGAGATCACAATCGCAACCATCCTGTAGATTTGTGAAGGTAGAATAGCACTTGTGATTATTCCCGGCACACTTTAGATACCCAGTAAATGCAGGGGAGTCAGAATCTCTTCATGAAGCAGGTGGGTGCTTTGTAAGCAATAGAGCACCATCCAAACAATCATGGTTATTGTGCTTATTACCCCAACTGGTTCCTGCCATGTTTGTATAAACTGAGTCTCGAGTTGCATGAGCTCTCCCCAAAGGCTTTAGTCAGGGGCTGACTCGGTGGTAGGAGCCCAGAAGGGTCTGTCTGGTCCTCTTGGAAATGAGAACCCACCCTCTGGGTTGGGTGGTCCAGCACACAGCCCACTCCAGCCTGCCTCTCCAGGTTCAGCACCAGAACCTTCCCTGCCCCGGGTTCGGGCTCCACTCCTCCTCAAAGGCACCGGGCTAAGGAATGAACTGACAGCCTAGTGGATGGCCCTCCCACCTCCACCCACCTCTCGTCCCCAATGCATTCTCACATGTCCCTTCCTGTGACGGGCCATGGGCAAGCAGGGACCTCTCTTAGAGCTGGGGGTCACCTCTCTTAGAGCTAGGAAATCCTGGGGAGCAGATGCCTTCGTGTTTGCCACACTCCCTTCCCTCTGGGTTGGAGAACACCTGTTCACCCTCTAGGAGAGGCACCGGCTGCCTCAATCCACATCACCCTTGCTGAGGGTAAGAGGATTGGGGTGGGGAAAAGAGAGAGGATTCAGCGCAGTAGAGGGTCTTTTCTTTCCCTTGGCAGGGCTGCAGGGCAGTGCTAACTTCATCTCCCATCATGTGTTCCGGCCTGCCCCTCTGAAGCCAGATGAATTCCATAGCCAGGAGCATCCAGGATTACTCTGAGCCCATCAAGTGTCTGGAAGATGAACATGATCAAGAAGTGCTCCCGGAAGCGTCTGCGCGACCTGTGAGTGGCTTGGGTCATTATGCTGCTTTAAATTTTGGGTCCTGGTCTTAGCAGTGACTGGAGTCAAGCCTAGGCACAGATGCCACGCCTGAGGCCTTGAAGGGGTCATTGCAGCTGAGCTGCAGTCTCACCGAAAGGCACTTGAGGGCCAATTCATACTATGAGGCGACAGCAGCATCTCCCAGGATGGTGGGTCCCCAGAGGCTCTGGGGAGAGTGGCAGGGCCTTTCTCTTGGGGTGTAAGAAGCAAGGCTGACACCTGTCAGAGCCTCATCCATGTACCCAGCGCTGAATGTCACGCTGCAGATGTGGTCTCGTTCTGGACCCGAGCCCGTGTCCCTCGTGCATCTGAAGTCACACTTTCTGCTTTGTCAGCCACATCCCAGAGCCGGTGCACGCTGAGCTGCCTGTCCAACGACTCCCAAGGTATGAAGGAAAGCTCGGCAGCTTCTTCATTCCAAGCACGACTCTTTCATTTAATGCCATTAGATTTCATCTTGTTAGATCGTTTCTGGCTGTCAAGAGCTATTTGGATTCTGATTTGTTCATCTAATACATTTCTATCCCCCATCCACAAACCCGACAGGTTCTCTAGGTCTTCATCCAATTATTAATGAAAGTGTTGGATGCATCATGGATAGGGGCCCCGCAACTCCCTCCGAGGTGTAGCCAGTCCCTCATTATAGCTGAACAGCGAGTTACACGTTCTCCGAACCATTCTTACCCAGATTCTCACGCAGACAGACTCTGTTCCATGTATTCATCACACGTATTTCCCTCATCAGCCAGTCTAACAACCAAGAGGAGAAAATGAGCCACATCTGTACACTTATTCTCGGTAAGCCCCATCTGGAGTGTGATGGCCAATCCAGTGTGCAAATTCCTGGTCGCAAAGGGGTCAGGTTACAAAAGAGGATGTGGTGGTTTGAGAAGCAACTTGCACACATCTCCCAGGCGAAAGGAAATGTGGGAGAAAGGCCTGAAAGAGGGCATGGCCTCCCCTGGCGAAGCGCGGCCTTCTAATGGAAAGCAGACCAACAGCACGAGCTACTGGGAGTGGCGGGGAGCTGATGTCAGTCAGTAATCTGTCCATTTACGAGAAAGATGGACACGGGGCTTCGAAGAGTCACCGGAAAGGTCACATGAATGTTTATTACATAGAAAAGAGAGGAAGGAAGTAAAAGGTTTCCAAAGCCCTATTTCCAAGATGTAAAAAAACACAAACTTGGAATGCCAAAGAGATGCCATGCTTTATATATTTATAATAGGAATGCGTGTATATATATATATAAGTATGTACATGGGGATATGTACACAGGATTTTATTGTCATACATGGTATTTTTCATTACATGTACAGTAATGCTGCTTAAGGATTTTAAAGCTGGCAGAAGGCTGGAGAAGTTGGACCCCTGCTCAGCGCCTAGAGGGCGCTGTGGAGACCCCTGAGCAGCAGTGGGCAAGCCTGGGCCCCAGGCTGCAAGGTTTGGGCCAGGGCAAGTCTGGAAACTTCCCTAGGTCCCTGACATTAGACGTTTCTTCCAAGAAGGATTCCAGCCACTGTCATGGGCTGGAAATAACCCCTCGGCTGGATTGGAGTGGGTCTGGGTAGCAGTGAAACTAGAGAGCCCTGGGAGAAAAGAGAGTAAGTCTTGTCTGGGAACAATGAAAATGCACAGCAATTGATTTAACAGGAAAAAAAGAGAGACTCGAACAAAGCCAACCACGGTATCAAAACACCGCAAATCACAACACGGCATTCTCCATGTACAGCTCCAGCGGTGACACACAGAGCGGGTTGTCATGTTTAGTATACGCTGTCAAAAAATACGGCACGACGAGCAACAGCGTGGAACCGAGCCCATGAAAAGGGCCAGACACGTATTCCCAAAGGGTGCCCGGGCCTTCCCTGCTGAAGGTTTCCACAGGAGCCCATGGCAGTCTCTATCTCCCCTTCTCCCTGCCTGGAAGATGCAACTAAATGCTAACCCAGGAAATGGGGTCGACGTGACCTCCCTCCCCCTTCTCCCAAGAAACCCAGCGAGAGGGGATGATGGTGACAGGAAGCAATGCCCTCAGCCACGCCCTGGGGAATTTTTGTTTAAGTTATACTTCCCAGGCCTGCTCCTGGCTTTCCTCCTCCACATCGCTAACACGGCAACAACAACCCATGTAATTAAAGCCTGAGGTGGGCTGGGAAGCCACCTCTGGCCCAGGAGCCTGAGAGGAGCTGGATGTAGGAAAAAACTGAAGCGAATCCTCCGGGCGGGGAAGGTGGTTGTGGGTTTGTTTTGTGGGTATTTTTGCTGCAGTTTTTTGTTTTTGTACTTTAAAGGGCTGGTTTGTGCCGAAGGACCCCTGTCACTTTAGCTTCACTTTCCTCTGTGACAACTTCAGGTCTTTGGAAGGCACCCATCTGGTCGTGGCCGGCCTAGGTCCTGGGGCTTGGGGTTAGTTCGGTTTTTCTTTTGGAGATCTGGGCCCCTCTTCCCTGCAGTGGAAATGTTTAGCTGTGGCTTCTTCTGCCTGCATTCCCCTTCTGCACTGCGCCTCAGCCCTCTATACCCTGCCCGGGCTCAGTTCACCCCACGCCTCAGAGAGACTATGTGTGGGGATGGCAGGAGCCCCGGGCTGGGGAGCAGGGGACTCAGTCCTGCGTGTAGGGACTAGGACACTCCTGATACCAGCTCTCTGTGGCCAGCGTTGGCTGACGCCCTCAGTAAGGGGCACCGTTTGTGTGCCTCCTTCATGGAAGGAGTGTGGGTGGGGGCTGTCCAGGAGGGCGAGGAGGCTGTGGAGCAGGCCAGAGGCCTTCCAGTTCTTTCCCAGGGCGTTTCTTTTATCTTTTTCATCTGAGGAGCGAGGGCCTCTCCAGAGGGTGTAGCTCTGGTGCCCAGCAGTTCCCCTCCTGCCAGGCAGAGCTAGACTGAGTACTTGGGCGCAGGCCATGGAGGCCGCCAGAACTGGGGGCTCCCTGATTCTGTGACTGAGGAGCAGCATGCCTGGGGCACACAGCCGGCTCTCCTGGAGCCCCAGTTCTGACAGCCGTAAACAGCAGGGACGTCTCTACTGAGCTGAGGTTAGGGGCATGGGAGCCCCTCTGCACAGAGCCCGGTAAAGCCCGGCGTGTGGAGTCTGTTCTGGTCACTGGGCTGGGACACGCAGGGCTGGGGCAGCAGGAGTGGGGAACCGTACCACGCCTCCATCCTTACATCCTTCAAGGACGGCCAGAGACTCCTCCAAGCAAGGTAGCAGCTCCTTGGGCTGGAATAGGGCTGGGGCGGGGGCGGGGGCAGGACCCAGCAGCAAATTCTCTACCTGCAGCCTCAGCACCACCCAGGGCAGGCAGGAGGGTGCTGGGACCCCAATCCAGGAGCCCCGGCCTTCCCAACCTGAGGTCCCAGCTCAGAACTGAGGATCCAGGAGGACAGTCTGCACAGCCCACACACATGCCCGGCGCCAAGGGTCCTTCTCACTCCAGGATCCTGCTGGCTGAAGGCTCAGCCACTCTGATCAGTGTCACAGTTACTCCTGGGGGTGTCTCACTCATGGTGGCATTCTCTGCACACCTGTGCTTCCTGCCCAAACTCCCCCAGGCCAAGGGACATTCTACTGAATCCAGCCAACAGACCCGAACCTGCAATGTGCCTGCAACTTCTGGACTGTCACCTAGTGTTATGCCATCAAGACAATGCCCGACTCTGTCACCAAAGTGCTATGTGTCACCCAAGCACCTACTGGCACCAGCCCCCTAAGTCCCAGCTGGCTGGTGCTTACCAAATTAGCTCTAGCCATGTGGCCGGCTCAGGCTATGTGGGGTAAACTGCCACTGTCCCTTACCTAATGAAGAGGACAGTGCTACGACCAGGTCTAATTTAGAGGATGCTATTTCAAGGCCCACGTGGCAGGTGGGGGTCTCTTGCCTTCTCCCCTATGTCAGTTGCCTGGGAAGGGGGCTTCCTCCTGAGGCCGATGTGCTCAAGTCTAGAGAAGCAGCCCTCAGATGAGGGGAGGATCCGGGGGCCGCAGCCCTCCAAGCACACAAACCCCTGTATTAAACCATCCCACACGGGACTCAGGGTGACACCTGCTTCTCAAGAAAATTCCACCCGCGTCTGGATTGTGTCACTAAACATGGGACACAAATTGCTATCTCTTCTCTGCCCCCTCAGGAGCCACCTCCAGCCTGAGCCAGGAAAGTAAGATTCCCCTCTCTCCCTGGTGGGGGCCGCCATTCCTGAGACTCGTCATCACTCGGGGAGAGGCAGGCAAACCCGGGGGCTGTTTGGGGTGAAGGGCTGTGGGCTGTGCACTGTGGGCGGGGGCGGCTGAAGCTGCTTCAAGCTGCTTCATCGGATCACGGGAGGCTCCGCGCTCTGACGCAGCTTCCTCGAGAGCAGCGAGCTGCCAGCCTGGAAGGTGCTGTCTTCACATGATGAAAGGTTCTGACTTTTCAGATAAAACTAAATCTGAGCCCACGCCTTTGAGACAGAGAGGCTTTCAAGTAGGAAAGCAGCAGCAAAGGGCTGGGCTGGGGTGGGGGAGAAGGAAGGGCAGGAAGAGATGAAGACACAGCTAGGGGGTTCAAAGAGCACAGCCCAGCCGGGTGGCGATGAAGAGGGACGAGACACTCAGCAAACCAAGGGCAGACAGTGTGCAGGGCCTGCAGGCAGCCTGAGACCTGCTTCCTCTGCAGGTCAGTAACTAGAAAGCCAGGACTTGGTGTGGGTGGGCGTGGCTTTCCCAATGCTCCCACCCAGCTCTGCAGAAGATGGCCAGGCAGGTCCCCTCTCTAGTCCTGGCTGAGTCCTGCCAGTGTCTGAGAGACAAGAAAGAAGAGCCCCTGGAAGGAAGACATGCCTCATGGCACAATGCCACGAGGGTCAGAAACTTGACTTTGGGCCAGTCCCACGTGTCAGCTCTATTAGAATAAAAAAGAATGAAAAAGAAAATGCATGTAAATGTCCATCTAATATTACAACACTCAATCTCCTTTCTCTAATTTCAGATGGATGCCAGATCCGCAAGAGCTTGGACAACTTCTTTTGGCTTCTCCTTCCATTAGGGCTCTCACTGTATAACAGTCACTTACACAGGAGCTCCCGAAGGGGCTCAGTGGTCCTTTTGCAACTGGAGGCAACCCTGGGCCGCGTGGGCAGTTTCACCCTCTACTGCATCTGTTTGCAAGCGAGATTTCAGATTGAGAGCCACAGTCCCATCCAATTGCTTCACAATTCTGAAACCCTAAAACTCTCAAATGCTAAGTTCTTCCTTATAACTTATTTGGTGGCAAAGTCTGCCCTGAACTGAAGGGAGGTTATTTACAATGAACCTGACGATTCCCACGTTTATCTGCAGATATATTCACGTGCTTGATGGTGGCTGGGATGTTCCAGACCGCCAGAGTGGTAGGAAGTACATGGTCAGTGGATCATGTCACCTTTCTCCAATCCTTAATTTCAGAATGCAGAGACACACCTGGCCCCCAGGATTTCAGAAAAAGGAGTGTGGCCGGAAGTGGTGCTAAACGCGATGCGAAGGCTGCCAGCCCGTGCCCATGCACACCTTGTTCGTGTGTTAACATCTGACCGCTCCAACAGTTCCACCCCACTGCCTTCCTTCTCAGGGAAATGAAGGTCAAAACATACTCAGCCCTTAGATTTTGGTGGCCAGGAGGCAGGGGTGCGGTCAGGGAGGGTAGCCCAAGAGATGGACTTCCCTCTCCTTGGCCTTGGGCTGGCCGTAGATACCTTGGGCTTTCTCGCACTGGGCCGGGGTCTCACCCTCATGCTGGTGCAGCCCCGCCAAGGGACCAGAGATTAAACACTCAGGGCACCCGATTTTTGAGGCAAGGGGTGGGAACACAGAGGAGATGTCACCACAGTCGCCCTTGGTGAGCCCTGCTCACCCAGCCAGGGCCCAGCCCAGCAGCTCCACTGTGCTCTTGCAGTGGGCAGCGGGCCCTGCCAGGAGGGATGAGCCTGCCAGAGCATCGGCCTCCCCATCAGCACCCCTGTCTACCCCACTCCCCGAAGCTCTGCGTGCCTGCACCTACACTGCTTTCCGAAGCAGGAGGAGGGGCTGGCAGCCCTCAGAGCCTGCAGAGTAAAGCAGATGCATTTTCAAAATAAATAATATTTTTAAAATACCCCCTTTCCACCCCAAATCCAGGAAACGGCAGAAGAGAACATGTAAAGGTCTTTGTGCCCAAAGCTGCCTGGAGCAGCCTTCACAGGACTCCCTGGGCGTCCCCGGCGGCTCCCTCAGGCTCACAGCTGCTGCGGAATGCCCTGCTCCTTGTAGCCTGTGCAGAAAAAAAAACAGGACAGACAGCCAGTTAGACACCTGCTTCCTTCAGGATTCCTCAAGGGGGTGCCCCCAGGCCAGAATAAGCTCACGGACTCATAAATAGTGCAGTGTAGACGACTGCTACCATCAGGGCACGACTCTTCAAGGGCTTTGACTTTTTAATAGGAAACAAACAAACAAAAATGAATCCAGAATTCTGGGATATCGGATGTACTAGAATATACGAGAGGAGAGTCTTTGGGGTGGGAGCTGCAGCTATGGATGTGCTCCTGAATCCACACCCCGAAAACCACTGAATGAAAGTGGCCCTGTCAAGCTGAGAGGTGTGGTTGTCCAGAGCAGAGCCTGGGGAGAAAGTGGCAGGCAGGCGTCCCCAAGAGTTGGGCATTGAGAAGGTGGCTGGAGAGAGGAAGGAAGAATGGAGGGAGATAGCAGACAGGAGGGAGTAGCCTGTGCTCAACAGCTAGGCTGACACGACGGGTAAAGGTGCTGAGGATTTTGCGCCTTTGAAAGCCTATTGATAATGACGAGAATTGGGAACGTTTGAACACTGTTGAGATTAAGAATTTGTTGCTACTTATTTGGCTGTGAAAGGGTTTTGTGTATCTTCCTCCCCCCCCTCTTTTTTTGAGAGATTTTTCTATAGGGCACATGCACTCACTGGAGAGACAGAGATACAGAAAGCAAGAAATCACACTCCCCACCAAGGGGATGGCCACACTGTAACTCCTTCTCTAGTCTCCTCTCTGGATTTTGGGCATGCACATACATGTGCCCAGCGTGTTTCAAGCCTCCAGGTCCAACACTTGAACTACAGTCAACCAGGTGGGAGTCCAGCGCCTTAACTGCTATGCCACCTGCTGGCCCCTTGTGTATCTTTTTAAGAAATACCTACCAAAGTATTTAGGGCTGAAATGACAGGAATGGAATCCGCTAAGCAGTTCTACACTGTAGGCTGGTTAACTCAGCCCTGGCGTGCAGAGGAGCCTCAGTGGACTGTGTTTTTCCTTTCATCTGGCAACTTGCTCATCGATTTTAGGTGCTAATAATCAAGTGCAGGGGCTAGGGGGGAATCACGAAGTCGTAGACAAGTGGCCACCAATGCCCAAGCTTGGAGCTGGCGTGGGCACTCCGGGCCTCACTAGGTCAGACTCTCTCCTTCTGTTCATGTTTAAACATTTTCCAAAACAAAATGCTAAAAATAAGAGTCCATTGACCAATGGGAGAGTGGGGTGTTTGCGTGCAGGGTAAGGCCCCAGGGGAGAGCAGGGCCCCAGACAGCCCCGGACGTGAGGCTGGGCATCCGTGGACAGGCTCACCTTGGGAAACTGCAGCAACGCAGAGATGGGAGGCAAGCAGGAAGAAGAGAAGCAAAAGAGAAAGAGAAAAGAGTCTGAAAACAGGCTGTGGGGAACGTGGAAATATCAAGAGGGTTTCCCCTGCCTTTGCTATCCGCACCTGCCACAGCTGACTTTCGGCACTGACGTTCTACCTACGACCGGGTTTCCGAGTGTGGGACAATTAAGAGTATGGGGCAGCAGATGGGGTACCTGAGGACAGACGTGTGGTCCTGCTTGTGAGGAACCGCACCCTAAGGAGGAGACGGGACATGGAAAACTGCAGCGAGACGTGATCAGCTGCGTAGAACAGGTGATGTCTGTTTAAAGACTTTGCTGGGGGATTTTTAAAGTGGTATCAAGTTATCGTTGAAAAACTTGATTTTGCGATTTTAAGCTCCTCCATGAAACAGCTATACGTGTTAATCAAGTTTGCATTACATGGTTGATAAAAGGCCACTCAACACAGACGAGGAATGGCGAGGCTTTGGCATCAACAAAGAACTTTATTTCAGAGGAGGAGGAATCACTCTGTACACACTGTAAAAAAACACAGCGTAAGGTTTCCTGTGGGCAAAGACACCAAGTGGCCTTTTCCTTCTTTCTGGAAACTGCACTATGGAGACAGGGAACCGTGGGCATGGGGGCTGAGCTCACCAGGCCGTGCCACTGCCACCCAGTCTTGCAATCTGGCTTCCTTGACAATTGCAATGGCTGTTGGACTGGGCTCCCTCCCTCTCTAGCCATGCCTGCAAGCTCAGATCTGTGCCAAGGAGAACTCCGCCATACACTCGTACTTCCCTCTCAGTACCCGACTCAGGCATGCTGGGGTGAGGTCCCTGCACCAAGCAGCCAAGGGCATAAGTGACTAGGGCACAGGGAGCTCTGGAGGGCACCTCTCCTAGGGGTGAGCAGGACCTCGGCCGGCCATGATGGACTCCCATGCCCCCTGGTCCCTGCCCTCCCAGTCCCACCCAGGAGGCCGTGCAGGCAGCTACTCACTGGCAAGGATGACCATGTCCATGCCCCAGAAGATGCTCATGATCCAGCCCACCATGACGATGGCCGTGAGGATCTGGATGAGGGCCGCTGCGATGTTCAGCCAGAAGACACAGCACACGTGTCTGTCCGGGAGGTCAGTGCGGGCCCCGCAGAGCACGGTGAAGGCCGAGACGAACGTCCCTGTGAGAGGCCAGATGGGACACTGTTCAGAGGGCCTAGGAGACAGGGGCATGGTGCTCATCGCTGGCCTAGGGCCCAGCTGCCCACCCTCCAAAAGCTCGGAGAGAGCGGCCATGTCCTGGCTCAGACTCCGCCCTCTCATCTCTGTGCTGGAGAGGCAGTGGTCCAGGTGGAGAGGTATGGTTGCCAACAGCCTTCATGGGGACATATGACAAGCAGTTCTGCCAGGGAGCAACAGGGCGCCACCCTCAGCTCAAAAGGGTAGCAACCATATGCGGTCAAGATTCCAAGGGCTTAAGAGTTCCGAGATGGGACCTCATGCCACTGGGGTGACAGGGAACCACTCACAAAGACAAATTTAGGAGAGACTGTGGGCCCGCAGGAAATAACCCCCCAACACATATGCTAATTGCTAGGACGGGACAGAGATCCGAGATGCCTCCAAGTGGAGAGAGTGCAGAACAGGCCAGATCTAGAACCCCTCCCCGATAGCAAGGTGAGGATTTTTGGTTTTCATTTTTGCCATAGGGTGTGTGTGTTCACTGGAGAGAGACAGACACAGAGAGGAAAAGTGAGAAAGCACCCCCTGTGGGGATGGCCACAACGCAAGCCCTTCTTCTCCATTTCTCTTTCCTTTTGTGATTTTTGGGGACGTGACACAAACGCCCAGCATGGTTTTTTGAGCCGCCAGGTCTGGGACTCAGACTGCATGGTTAGCCATGTGGAACCTACCTGCCCCAACCACCATGCCACTGGCTGGGCCACAGGCAAGAGTCTTAAGACATACTGAGCATTCCCAAGGTCCCAAGCAAAACGGTGGGTGCATTCACACTTCCTTCTCCAGCTACTAATTGCCTCCATGGCTAACACGATGTTCACTGAGTTTTTACTCAAGCCACGCTCTTCCTACACAGCCCCTGGGACAGGCAGAAACCCTGCAAGGTAGTCCGCGTTCTCCCCGTCTGTATTAGTTTCCGATGGCTGCTGCAACGACATACCACAGTCGTGTCATGGCACAGCACAACCGTATTTCTTTATGGCTCCAGAGATTGGAACAGTCTCTAGTGGGTGCTGGGGGCTGCTCCCTTCTGGAGGCTTCTCCATCAAGGATAGCTGTGTCTCTATCCTGACCTGCCTCCCTCTTTCAAGGACTTTTGTGATTACATTCAGACCTCATGTGGATAATCCAGGATAACCTTCCCATTGCTCAAGAGCCTTCATTTCGTCTGTAAAGTCCCTCTTACACATAAGGTAGCAGACTCGGGTTGAGGGTTAGGATGTGGATGCCCTTGGGGGCAGTTACTCGGCTGCCACTCTGTCTTACACAGAGACAGTCTTGTCCAAGGTCACCAGCACAGGCAGGCACCCACTGCTGTCTGATGCCAACAGCCCTGTTCCTGCTGCCTGCACTGCTTCACTGGTGCAGGTGACCTGGTGAAAGCAGGCCCAGGCCAGAAAGCAGTGTATGAGGGAGATCAGCCAGTGGCCTGGGAGCCATTCTTGCCTTCCTAATTCTCAGTTCCTATCCTGAAGGGAGCTGCCGCCTCTCTGTACTCTGGTGTCTGGTTCCTCCCTGCCCAGCTGTGCTGGCTCATCCTGAATTCTAGATGTGGCCTTTGCTCCCACTCAAGCCCTCAGGCCTCTGACCCAAGGCTGAAGAATGTCTGAGCCCATGGGCTGATGTCAGCCATGCCTCCTCTTAACAGCTGCCACTGACCTGAGTTCCCAGGCTGTCTCATTCACCTCGATGCCTCCAGCCCCTGTCACGGTGCTTGGTCCACGTGGGAGGTCTTGGGCTTCCGGAGAAGTACAATCCACGTCAAGTGATCTGCAGACCACCTTCACTGTCACCCTGGTATCTGCTGGTCCTACCTGAGACCTACTGGATATCTAAGGGGCACCCAGGAATCTGCATTTCTAAATAAGTTTTGCCCCCCCCCCCCAAGAAATAGTAATTGCTCACTAAAGCATGAGAACTACAGATTGATAACTAACCCAATAACTGACACTTCTGCGCTCCTGGCACAGAGCCTGGGTGGCCCTGTGGAAGACACAGAAGGCAAAGCTGTTTCCCCACCCCCATCCAAGGAACTGTCCATCCAGGGGCACAGAGTATTTGTGAGATTCTCCCTTGTGGGAGATGAGGCTGGGCTGTAACTCTTAGGTCTCCAGAGGCTGGCTTACTCAGAAAGCTAACTCCATCCCTGCCCTCGGGAGCCCACGGTGCAGTGAGCTTGACGGAGGAGAGGGAGTTTGGGGCTGGCCACCTTCACAGAGGTGAGGGCCATGGTGCTGGGTCTTGAGCTCCAGTCTCTTCCCTGGGAGGAGGAGGGAAAGGGTAGTGTAGGGACAGGAGGGGGCGACATGAGGAGGTGATAAGGGTGATGGGAGGACTGACATGGGCTGTTTGTGGAGGGCTCTGGATGCCTGGATAAGGGTTGGCCCCTCACTCGCAGGAACCAAGCTCCCACAAAGAGAGTGATATTGTGAAGGCAGCGATGAAAGAAAAGGCACTTGTCAGCAGGGGGCTGGGCCCACTGAAAGTACCCACTGCAAAGTCAGCCATGTGGAATCCAGTACCTTAACCTCCATGCCACCTGCTGGCCCACACCCAGCATGTTTTTCAAGCCACCGGGTCCAGGGTTTGAACTACGCCATTGGCCCCAAGGGATCCAGCCACCTTACCCACCACACTACCTGCTGGCTCCAGCAGCACGTCACTTTTGCCATGTAAGGCAACATGCACTGAAGGTAAGGATGAAATGAACGGATTTAAAGTATAAAAACATTGTTTCAATCTCTTCAGCAGTAAGCTTAAAGGATGATTTTTAGCACATTTTCTTATGAAGAGGTGCTAATTATTTTAAATGAGTCTTGCACATTAAGTAAAGAGCTCTACCCGACGGCAACGTGTTAGTTTAATTTACTCCACTGCACGCAGCCATATGCCAGTGCTGGGTCCTGGGAAGGCAGAGCCCAAACAGGTGATGGGGACTTGGCCCACCCTGCCCAGGAGCTCACATTCCGATGGGGACACTGGGTCACACAAGGAACAGGGACAAAGTCTGTTTGGCTGAATAAAGAAAGATGTCGTAAAGGACCAAGTAATTGAACGGGGGGTACAGGAAGCTGACGGGGGCCTATCAAGGGAGCAGGAGGGGAAGAGCAGCCCATGACAGTGTGGCACGTGTCCAGGGCTCAGCGTGCACAGGGGACACTGAGTGGCGCAGGGAACTAGACACAGGGCATGTGCAGAGCAGGGCCGGGAAACAGGCTGGCTCACACTGCAGTGAAAACTTCGTCAACTACAAAATCAGGCTGAAGTGGGCAGAGGCAGATCAGGGAGGGCCGTGAGGGCCTTGCTCTGGAGTCCGGCAGTGGGTAGGCCTAGGAGGGTTGGGGAGGGGGCCCAGAGAGGGGGAGAACCCTTCGGAAGACAAGGAGGTGGCATCTCCAGATTGGGGGACCTGCTGGATGCCGGGATAAGGGAGCAGAGGGGCCCCCACATAAGTCTGGGTTTCTGGCTTCCCACAATTGGTGGTGAGCATGGAAACATCACCCAGAATGGGAAACAGAGGCACCATGTCTTTGGGAGGGGTCAATTTCAGGTGGCGAAAGTCAACTGGAAATGAATGAGATCAATGCGATCACTCTGGGCAGGAATGAAATTCAGGAAAGACCCTAGAGGAAATCACCCTCTTAGTGGGGAGCAAGAAAAGGAGAAGGACCAGAGAAGCCAGGAGAGGGGGTCCCAGGGCCAGGGAGGAGTCTCCGAGAAAATGGAGCAGAGGCAGGGTCGCCTGCTGCAGTGACGGTCAGTGATTCCAGGTGGGATCATGGGTTGAGCAGGCCAGGAGTGACCTCAGCAGGGACCTGAGCTAATAGGAGAGGTCTGCAGCGGGAATGGAGGTGTGGGTTCAGGACCACTCTCTTCAGTGAGAGAATCTGGAGCTTATCTGCTGAGAAGTGGCCAGGGGAGGGGTGAGGATGATGAGACCAGACTGGGGATAAGTGGATGAAGAGGGGGTCCCAAACAAACCAGTTTACGCACCAGAATTCTCAAACTGATGTTTATAAAAAGGCAGGTTCCAGGGCCCCACCTCCAGAGACCACTGATGGCACAGGGATGGGACCAGGAATTACTCGTTTAAAAAAGATTAAAACAGGGTCCAGCTGGTGGTGCTATGGTCATATAATGTTCTGCAATGCTGGGCCCACCTGGGAAAGTCCCGAGTTTGCATCCTGAGCTTCCCTGTACATTCTGGGCATGCCTGCATGTGCCCATGGGCTGAGCTGTCTGAGGCTGGGGGCGGATCATGGCATAAAGTTGATGGTTCCTCTCTCTCTCTCTCTCTCTCTCTTTCTTTCTCTCTCTCTCTCTCTAATAGAATAAATAAGCTTTCAAAAACTCAAACGAAACAAACATCCCCCCAGTTGATACTAATGGACAACCAGGTTTGAAAACCCTTTCTCTGAAGAGTGGAGGAATTCGCCTCACAGATACAGAACCAGAAAACCACACGTTATAGTTCATGATTCTGGCCTTTCACGCCATCCACCAGCACTCGCCACATGACTCAGTGCTGAGCGGGGAGAGTGTTCTCTGCAGAAGAGGCTGGGAGACTGGCTTTGGGGAGACTGGGCTTGGGGCATGTTGCTCCAGGAGGTGCCAAGGCTCAGCCAACAGCAGCGGGTACAGGCAGCAGGGAGGGGAATGGGTCTGTCCATTTCTGTCCTGGGAGTCCCAAAGAGCTTCTCTGGGCTTGCCCTCTGAGGAGAGTCCCTTGCCCACTCTCCCCACTCCCACCCCTGCCCCCCCCGCTCTGTCAGACACAAGAAGAGGAACAGCCAGAGGGGCCTCCCTCCCACCAGGAGACGGGTGGCACTGCTTCCAAGAGATAGAACCATCCCTCGAGTTCTGGGGTCGGCTTTTCTCATATGCACAGGGGAGGTGTGGAAGTGGCTGGGTCAGGAGAGGGCTTTCCAGGCCTCTCAGAGCTCAGGACAAGGGCAGAGCTGTCTTCTGAAGTCACTGGTCCTGAAATACGTGCCCCTGGGACCTGGGCCACAAGTCAAGTCTGGCCCCAGCTGTCACCTGCAGATGGCTCTGCAGTCACGAACGTGTGCCTTTCCAGGGAAGGCCGGCTGAGCACAGCCTGCTTTTGGGAACTCCTGAACGTGAGCTTCCTGGACAGGAAGGAAATACGAGAGAGCTCTGGGTCTGGCTTCACGGCCAATTTAGAAAGGCAAGCCACGTCCTAAGAAACAAGGTTCACTTCTAGATTCGGGCTAGAGTGAGATAGATGGTGGGCCATGTTCAAGGTCAGACTCAGTCCTGTGAAGCTTTGATTCTCAAACCTTGGACTTGGGTGGGGGGCAATGAGAAAGAAGAGATAGGGGTTCTGCAAAAAATACACCTTCCTGGGCCCCACCAGTCAGAGATCCTAATTCAGCAGGTCCAGTCATCACCTTTTCATGATTGTGCAAAAGGAAAGGAAACTGACCCCACATTCACAAATGCTCTGGATGCAAGTCCTAGAAACACAGGGACCAGCTCTGATCTGCAGAGATGGGGGACTGAATTTATTATGAATGAAATCTTTCCAAGGATGGGCATCATAGAAGCAAAATAAGGAAGGGAAGAGAAGTGGGCCTTCTGCCCCCTAGCGGAGAGAGGTGATGCAACTGGACCCACAAGGGAGGGGTGGTAGGTTCGCAACCTGGGGCCTCCCTGGGCATGCTGAGCATGCACGTGCCCTCCCGAGATCCAGGCTGGCGGTGAATGGGAGGGATGGCAGCGTGGGACCCTGTGTGGATGCTCTGTAACTTCTAAAGAAATAAATAAAGAAATTTTTTTGAGAAAAAAAGTCCTCAGAAGACAAAAACAGTGTAGCCTTGAAGGGAAGCAGGCTTGGAGCCACCAGGTGGCATAGTGGTTAAGGTGCTAGACTCCTACATGGCTGACCCTGGTTCGAGTCCTGAACCTGGAAGCTTAAAACTCACACTGGGAGTGTGTGCATAGGCTCCCAAAATCCTGAGAGGAGAATGGAGGAGAAGGGAGAAGGGATTGCAGCATGACCATGCCCCCTAGTGGGGGTGATTTCTCACTTTCTTTCTGTCTTTCTAGCAAGTACACACACCGATAGCAAAAATCTCTCTCTAAAAAAATTGGACAAATGATTTGGACGGCGTGTGTTCACATGGACTGCCGGAAGGCACTGTCACCCTTACAGCCTGGTCCCTGGGAACACGGCACAGGGGAAAGCTGCGCCAGGTGGGAGAGGAAGGTGAAACTGAAGGAAGCATCAGTCTGGGAGTGGCTGCATTCTCTTCTGGAACTGCACCAGAAAGTGTTCTGTAGACCTAGCATGCTTCTCTAAGAACTTGCAAAGTGGACACAGCATTTAAAACCAACAGAGAATAGTACAAGGAAAAACATGGGCAGTTCTAGCATTTTCATCATCCTGACCACCCTCAGTGTTCTGCAGGCCACTTCTTGTCATTGCCCTGGGTCAATCTACCCTAGGCCAGTGTTAAAAATGGAACTGTAAATGGTTTTCAACGTTCCAAAAAACACAGAGAAGGGTTTGGGGTCAGATAGTGGCCTAGAGGTACACATAACACTCTGCAAGGCAATGCCCCATTGGAGGGTTCCTGGTTCAAGTCCAGAGACCTCCCTGTGTGCACTGGGCATGCACTTGCCCATGACCCAGGGCTGGCTGTGACTGGGGGTGGACCGCAGTGCCAGTACCTATTGGGAGCTCTCTCTCTCTCTCTCAGAGGAAATAAATGAATGAACTTCTTAGAAAGAACATGCACACACCCTACTGAGGCCCCATCTCCCACTGGAACAATGAACTTATCAGGGTTGGTCAGAATTCCATCCTCTCAGTGCAGTAACTAGAGGTTCTCCCCGCTCCTAGTGGCCATTTTTCCACCCCAGATCCGCCAGAGATGAGGGAGCAAAATCTTTCCAAGCATGGGTTTCATAGGAGACAAATACAGAAGGGCAGTCAGATAGGCCTTCTGGTCCAGCAGAGGGAGGGTGTACAGTGCCCCAAGCCACTTTACCCCGACCTGGCTGCTAATGCCCTCCCAGGGCTCCTCTCTCCTCTCCCCAGTCAGGAAGTGCCAGCTCAGAGTGAACACTCCCTCCATCCCTGGGTCCCTGGCAAATGCTGGGGGCCTGCCTAGAGATGGGAAGGCAGAGGAGCTTGAGAGAAGACAGTGGGTGGAAGTCTTCCAACTAGTAAGAAGTACACAGGGAGACCTGGGTGGGCAGCCATCTGTGGGCCTGTCTGCAGCCGCAGCTGGGCCACAGGGCCTTTGCTTTCCAAGGACCAAGGCTCTGGGAAATAAAGGGAGGAGGTCAGGGAGCCTCCCTTGGCTGTCACAAATACATCTGTCATTGTCCTTCCTTCTGAAGAACCCAGGACTAGTCTCCTCCAGCCCTCCCAGTGCCCCTGAGGTGGCATTGGACTGATGGTCCCACTGGAGGCCAAGTTGCCCAGAGCTGATGACTGCTATTAATGGCGCTGGGAGGCCTCCCTGTGCTGTTGTCAAGCCTCCTCTACCTCCACCTGTACCTCTCCTGGATCTCTGACAAGCTCCCGGCCTGGATGCACCGTAGGTTGGTGAGCTGCAGAACAGAAGTAGACACCCTAGGTCTCTTCAGAGGCTATAGGTACCCCCCCCCCCAGGGTCTCCCCAAAATGTTGACTCTGAGCAGAATTTAACCACACAGAATTTCTCTGTTCCCTGACTCGGAGCCTTGTCATGACACCTTCTGGATTAAATTGCCAGAAGGTGAATTAAGGAGATGAGATAGAGTGTGTGTGTGTGTGTGTGTGTGTGTGTGTGTGTGTGTGGTGGGGGAGGGGGTCATGTGTAATGACCAGGGCAAGGGGACACAGAGCACTGAGGCTCTTGTCACCTCAGCTTTGTCCTTCCTACATCCCACAGGCCGGTGAAGGGTGGCCAGTCAGGTGGAAAGATGGGTAAGGGCGGCAGTGGTGACATTTGTTAGAAGGGACATCACAGCTTCCATCTCCTTAGAATTTGCAGCCTGACAAGATGATATTTTCATGGGTGGATAGACACTGAAATTAAAAACAGAGAGGGGTTCTGCCCAAGGATACAGCGGCCAGAGAGCCTTTCTGAGACCAACTGCCAAGAGAGCCTGCAACACAGTGAGCCCAGAGGCAGCTCTACCAGGGACACTGCTGCATCAGAGCAGGGTCCCCTGAGGCGACCCCTTGTCTTAATGGTGTCTTTATTCCATGGGTGCTAGGCTGAGACATCCGGGTTCTCGACTGAACCTCATCTGATTGCCCAAATAACATTTACGAAGCGCCTGTCATGTGTTCAGCATCGAGCTTGGTAAAACCGAGTCACTCTGTCATCCACTCAAGGAGCAAAGGCTGCCTCGTATCTCCAGCACCCAGTGTGTGCCAGGCACCCTGGGACCGCACAGCCAGGTGTGGGCGACCGCAGGAAGTGCTGGGGAGAGTTGGCCTCCGGGCCCCAAGCTGTGGCCACACACGCTGGGTACATGGGAGAACAGCATTCCCTGCACCGAGCCTTCGAGCAGCAAGGCCTCAGTGGACCCCGATGTGTATTACAGGAAGTAGCAGAACATATCCCGTCATGCCACGCAGGCCTGGAAGCGTTCCTGGGTACAAAGTTGCCTTGCTATGGGCTGGATGTTTGCATGCCCATGCCCCACTTATGTGCTGACTCCTTGGACCCCAAATGTTGGTATTTGAGGTTACTGAGTTTGGATGAAGTCATGGGGTTGCAGCCTCCATAATAGGGTCGGTTCCCTTATAAGATGAAAAGACCGGCACGTGCAAATCAGGAAGTTTCCCCCATCAGACTCTACCAGGCTAACACCATGATCTCGAACTTCCTCGTCTCCAGAACTGTGAGAAATAAATGTCTGTCATTGAAGCCACCCAGTCTGTTATTCTTACTATAGCAGCCTGAACTAAGACATGGCTCCCCCCTTAAAATCATATCCAGTTCGGGGCCAGCAGGTGGCATGGTGGTTGGGGTGCTGGACTCCCACACGGTTAACTGCAGTGTGAGTCCTGGACCTGGTGGCTTGCTTTCTCACTATCTCTTTGTCTCCCTCTCTCTGGTGAGCACATGTGCCCTAAAGCAAATATTTAAAAATAAAGTTAAACAGACCATTTTTAAAACTGAAATAAATAAAAATTTAAATAAATCTTGCCCAATTCATTTCACTCACTCCCTTTCCATGTATTCAGCTAGCATTTATGAAGCACCTCCTGGGGGCCAAGACCTGGGCCAAATCCACGTGTACCAAAGCAAAAAGTGTCCCAGCCCTCGAGGGCCTCACAGGGGAGTGAGAGAAACAAATAATTCACTGAATGCCATTCTGTGTTGTCAGTCCTAGAAGAAGGGCTGAGGCAGGAAGGCAGGATAACACTGCAGGCAACAACATAGGCTCTGGCATCTGAATGCCAGGGTCTGAATCCCGGCAACACCGCAGCTGAGCTGTGAGCATTTGACAAATCATGTGTGCTATGGTTTGTGTTCTCTCAAAATTCATGTGTTGAGACTTAGTTGTGAAGGGATTAGAAAACTCAGTACCTCTGTGGTGTCCAAAGGCGGGGCCATTGGAAGTGAGTCAGTGATGAGGGTAGAGCCCTGTGATTGACTCCTGGTGGGTTTACAGGAGAGGGAAGCAGTCCAGAACACACTCAGCTAAACTATGAGCTGCAAAACCCTATTCTCTTAAATTACCCAGACTCAGGGGTGCTCCGTTATTAGCAATGAGACAGACTAGAGTAACGTGCCTTCACTAGACCTCAGTCTCCCCATCTGTTAAATTAAGATAATGATAGCAGTCACTTCCGCAGTGTGGGTGTGCGGATTAAACAAGTGTGCAAAGTACTTAGAACACAGAATAAACTCAATAAGGGGTGCAGGGAGCCTGAGGAGGGACCTGGGCCCACACTGGGAAGGGATGTGATTCAGGCAGTCTTCCGCAAGAGAGGCAATACTGGAGCAGGCTTTGACAAGTAAGTTGTTGACTGTGAATATGAAGGGCCAGCAGGTGGTGTAGTGTTGAAGACGCTGGATTCCCACGTAGTCAACCACGGTTCAAGTCCTGGACCCACAGCTTGAAACTCACACCAGGCACGTGGGCATGCTTGCCCTAAATCCTGAGAGGAGAACGGAGGAAACTGCACTGTAGTGTGGCCATCCCCCCTGGAGGGCGATTTCTTGCTTTCTGTCTCTGACCCTCTGGTGAATGCACTCACCCTATAGCAAAAAATCTCTCTAAATAAATAAATAAATAAATAAATAAATAGGAAAGAAAATAAAATTGAAGGTCTCAATATATCCTGCTCTTAGAGTGGCTAGCAGCCAATGGCTCCATTCTTCACACCACCTTTTTTTTTTTTTTTTTTAAAGTCACGATCTTGCTCTGTCCAAGTCTTTCTGCCTTAGCCCTCGGAGTTGCTGGGATTATAGGCACACACCACAGTGCCTGCTGTTAGGTTAGACCAGGAATCAAACCCGGGCCTGACATACAGAGCACAGTGCAGTACACACAACCATGGCTGGGCCCATGCTACCTTTAAAAAGAAATGAAAACTGCTAAGTTCACCATGTCGGCCTCGTGAAGCATGAGGCTTGGTATATATCCATATGCCACAGTTTTATGTAGCCAGTAAGCATTGTAATCATGATGACTACACAGCAAAATGGGCAAGTGCTTGAAGGGAAATTACAAAAATAGTCCGTGTACTATGTAGGGACTATTGAAAATATTTATGTATGTGGACAAGAACTGCAGTGTGTTAAGCAAAATGCAATTGTTTTGCCATGGCAGAATTAGAGATGGCCTTTTTTCTTCCTTTAAAAACAAACTCTCTTTTCAGTTAAAGAAAAAAATAAAAGCCACCTGTTGAAATCCCAGTGTGCAGGGTGCCAGCACAGCCTGTTGGTGGCTGCAGAGAAAGCGGTGCAGAAGTCAAGCAAACTCAGGGACAGATGGCTTGCAGACACCTGACATCGAAAACAAACGGTGCCATGGGACCACTCCAGGGCTGCGACAAAAGTTCCTGAACTTCCAGGAATGCCACTGAAATGTAACCCCCCACCCCGTTCCTAGGGTGTCATTCCCTGTTAACCAGGCGAAGTGGGGCAACTGCGAGCTTCGACTCCCCTGCTGGAGGTGAGACGAGAGGGAGGACTCTGAGGCTTCTGGTTCAGAAGCCAGGACTCCAGTCCCAAGAGACCTTGAGGAACCACTGTGGATTCATTTAGGCGGCCACACAGCAACAGCAGAAAGGGACGTGGCTCAGCGACGCTGGCACCCCAGCTTCCCAGAGGACACAGAGGAAGGAGGGAAGGTGCAGGAGCCCTGTGTGGGACGGCGCCTAGATGCTCCCTGTCTGGCTGGTGACTCCCTACAGACCTGACAAACACACCTGCTCCTTCCTGGAGCCATGCCCTGTGGGGTGCCCCGGCGTGTGCTCTGGTGCCAGGACAACTTCCTGCCAGGGCTCCCAGGATCGGCTCGGGAGGGCTTTCTCCAGGCAGAGCTGACGTCACTGCTTAGGCCACGCGGGCATACCACACTTGCAGGAAGGGGTTATCCCTGAGGTCTTCATTCTGTAAGTAACCAACTCAAACGGGCTTATATCATAAAGGGGTTTGCTGGTTCTCGTAACTGGAAAAGGCCAGAGAGGCAGCATGGTGCAGCAGCTAGGAGTCAGATGTGGGTGTTATTCCTGACTTAATCATTTACTGGCTGTGTGTTTGGGTGGTGACTCTGCCTCTATAGGCCTGTCTCCTCATCCTACCTGCTTAGGCCAACCTCTTCATCTGTAATAATATCCACAGCCAGGGCTCTGGGTGAGGCTTAATAGAGATTGTGCATTTCAAGTGCCTGGGGGCCAGGTGGTAGCAAGTGGAAAGCAACTGGGCCCGTAAGGGAAGGGTCCCTTAATTTGGATCCCAGGATCCCCCTGAGCACACCAGCCGACTGAGGCTGGGGGTAAGTTAGGGCATGAGGACCTTGCTGGGAGTGCCTCTCTCTTCTCTCTCTCTCTCTCTCTCTCTCTCGGGAATAAACAAACTTTAAACATAAATAAATAGAGCTAAGATGCTGTGCCCTGCAAGCTGGGACTGCATGGGAGGCCCGGATTTGATTCCTGGTCCAACCTGAAGGCCAGGCATACTAGTATGGACCATCCCCAACTGGGATGCAGAGGCAGGAGGACTATGACGTGGTGAGACCCTGTTTTTAATATAAATAAATAAACAAATGACCTAAAACACACGAAATGCTTAATAAGGGGTCACTGTTTCCATGAGGAGTTCAGGGGTGGTTAGATTCCTTGGCTATGATTCAACATGGTCACTGTCCCCTCTCTCTCTCTGCCTTACCTTCCCTGCTGTGAGCTTTATCTCATGCAACTAAAGGATCGCAGCAGTTCCAGGTTTCAGATCTACACACCATGTGTCCGGAGGAAACAGAATATTTCTGTCCCAGCATTCCAAGCAGGAGTCCTGAAACTTGCCCAGAGCAGTCTGCCCAGGTCATAGGCCCATTATCGAATCAATGATGTGGCAAAGGAAATGGAATATGCCGATAGACTTAAATAATTGAGCCTACCCTTGAAGCTACAGTCCCAGGCTACCTGAGGAGGAAGGACCCATGAGGGAAAATCTAGCTTTTCTTGGGAAGAAGAGAGAAGACACTGGTCAAGGGATCAATCAACGATGTTCACTCAGAGCAGAAACATGTTATGAAATCAGCCAGAGAAGTGTTAAGCTGGAGGTGTGGTGATTGTAAAGCATGGCCCCAAATCCTTTACTACTCTTCCATTAAGAGGTAGGTCCAGGGGCCAGCAGGTGGCATAGTGGTTACGTCACTAGACTCCCACACAGCCAACAGTGGTTCAAGTCCCAGATCCAGTGGCTTGAAAATCACACCAGAAGTGTCTGCATGTGTGCCAAGATCCTGGGAGGAGAATGGAGGAGAAGGATTGTGGAGTAGCCATCCCCCTGGGGGATGAGTTCTCACTTTCTCTCACTGTGTCTATCTATCTCTCTTTCTCCACAGAGCACACATGCCCCAAGGCAAAAACTTTTTTTATTTTTTTTTTTTTAGAATTATGTTATTGGGGCTGGCAGGTGGTGTGGTGGTTGCGGTACTAGATTCCCACATGGCCAACCACAGTTCAAGTCCCAGACCTGGCGGCTTGCTTTCTCACTCTCCCTTTCTCTCTGGTCAAAATTAAACTGATAATAAATAAAATTTAAAATAAATAAATCTTTAAAAATTATTGTATTTAACTTTATTTATTTTAATTTGACCAGAGAGGGGCAGAACGAGAGAGAGGAAGAGAGAAAGAAAGTGAAAAAGCAAGCCACCAGTCAGCCATGTGGGGGTCCAGTGCCCTCAACCACCACGCCATCTGCTGGCCCTACAAATACTTCTTAAAAAAAAAAAAAAAGAAAAAGAAAAAGAAAAAGAAAGAAAGAAAAGAAAAGAAAAGAAAAGAAAAAGAAAGAAAGAAAGAAAGAAAAGAGGTAGGTCCAAAGCCAGCCAGTGGCGTGGTGGTTAAAGCAGCCGGATCCCACATGGCCAACTGTACAGCCTGAACCATAGTACCAGAGACTTGAAAAACACATTGATGACATGCCAGTGTGTGCCCAAAATCCCAACAGGAGAGAGAAATGCAAGAGAAAAATTGTAGGATGACCATCCCCCGTGATGGAGTGCTTTCACACTCCCTCTGGCAAGCATGTGTGCTCTCTGGTAAATTTTTAAAAAGGTAGGTCCAGCTGTGCACAGTGGTGTGTGCCTATAATTCCAGCCACTCAGGGAGCTGAGGCAGGAGGACCACAAGTCTGAGTTAGCCTGGGCAATGCAGTAAGATCTGTCAAAAAATAAGAAAGAAGAGAGAAAAGGTAGGTCCATAGCCTTTCCTCAGAATGGTGCTCTCCAACACACCAACAAAATACAACAGAAGTAGCCCTGGGTTGGTTTCTTAGCTTAGATCTTGATAAAATGATGACTTTCACTTCCTGCTTCTTTGGCTACTCGCTCTTAACCCGGCTGCAACACCTACCATAAGGAAGGCCGAGCTGGTCAGCATGAGAAACTCCAGGAGAGACCGAGTGGAAGGGACCCAGACCACAGCCTAGGTGAGCTCCCAGACTGGCCAGCCTCAGCCATCAGACCTGGGAGGGAAAACGCCTCCAGATGACTCTAGCCCCCAACCATCAAGTCACCCTGGTCTTCAAATCTTGCTACCTGAACGGCCCACATCATGGAGCAGGGACAAGATACCCCCAGGGTGTCCTCTTGTCCAAATTCCTGACCCACGGAAGTGATAAGCACAGTGAAATGGGGTTTTACACCCCGCAGTTTTTGGAATGGTTTGCCGGATAGCAGTAGGTAACTGGGATAGGAACGTCGCTGGGTAAGAGACAAGATGGGGAAGGAGGGGTGGCGGGAAGCAGGCCAGGCTGTTCGTTCTGACAGCAATCACTTGGCATCTGACTAGAATCCTAGAGGGCAGGGACTGCTTGGCTTTTAGGCACAGAAGCCCTGGCCAGGCCAAGCCAGAGCAAGTGAAGAGTCAGAGACTCTGTTAGGGTAATGCCACGCGGAGCGATGCAGTAGGAAGTACCCCATACTAGCAAAAGACAGGGCTGCCGGCCTACATCCGGCATGACTCGTGACACACACTGGAAGCAGCGGGCCTCGGAAAAGAGAGGCTCATCTGTCCTGCAGGTGGGCGGCTCTGGCCTCTGTGCCCCCCAAGCACAGAAGCTGATGTTCAGACTCTCGTCTCAACCCCACATTCTATCAAAGGGCAAGAGGCTGAGTCAGAGGAAAACCGAAGGCTATGATGGACACAGAGCTGAGGGGGAGAGAAAAAGGAAGAGGTGGATGTGGAGGGGCTCCCTGAGGACCTTTCTAGGCAGACAGGGAAGGGACTAAGAAGCCATTGAGGAAACACAGAGAACTGCTTTACCCTGTCCTTTGGACCAGACATGTGGGCTTGTTAATCTACAGAAAGGTACCTTCTCACCTTCTGTCAGTGGTATAACCGTTACTATTGTGATTATTATTCATTTAGAGTATACGGAGCACTCATTAGAGATGAGCATTTTACTACATTACGTCACCTAATTCTCACAGCAATCCCATGTCTTTATCCTCATTTCACAGACAAAAACAGGCCTTGAATGATCCGTGCGCGAAGCAACTGTAGATTCAGAAACGGCCCCCGTGCTCCACTCCCAGTATCTATGTCGTTTGCAATGTGATTTTGCTACTCCTCCCATGAAGGGGCAGAGATTGTTTCCCTACCCTTTGAGTCCGGGCTGTCCTGTAACCGTCATTGTCAATGATTTGGTGGAAGTGGCGTTGTAGGAATTCTGAGCCAAGGCCACAAGGCCACGCAGCTTTCGCTTGACCTCCTAGAGCTCCATGCAGCCACTGTGTGAACATGCCCAAGCAAGCCTGCTGGAGGGTGAGACCATGTGGGCCTGACCTCAGCCACTGAGCCCTCCCGTTAAGAACAACTAAGCCCAGCTTGACGGAAGAAGCGCCCTCCTGAGTGTAGGCTACAGAGTTGTGAACTAAATACTCAGCTGTTGTCTGAAGCTACTACGTGTTGAGATGGTATGCTAGCTGAGACACCTCTGTGCCTGTTGGCCACCAGAAAAGGGGGGGAGAGGGGCTGGTTTGAGGGGAGGCTGAAAAGTTACACCTCACTGTCCCGATGGAGACTTTCTCTCTGAGGTCAGGAGGCTTGCAGGTGGCCTCCATGGATGGACGGGGCTAGCATGGAAGTCCAGGAGCCAGCCTGGCCTCAGTGGAGCTGCCCAAGCGGGGGCTTCAAAGAGTTGGCTGGGAACAGCTTTGGTGCCAGCCTGGCTGCAGGTGACTAAGGTCGGGGGAGCTCTCAGGGGGAGGCTGCATAAGCGGTGCTATCTGAGCTGCAGCCCCCAGGGAGGGGGACAGGCAGTAGCTGGGTGGGCTGCAGTTAGAAACGAAAAGGGAAACATGCCGGGTGCCAGGCGCATGCCCCACGTGGAGACATGGAGGAGTGATGGTGCCGTCACCATGCTCCACGGTGTGGGGCGTGGGGAGAGTGTTCTCCCTCTCCGTCTATGTCTCTGTCTCTGAAGAACACACATGCCCTCTGGTAATTTTTTTTTTTAAAGGAAAATTTCAGTGGATTCCCAGAGAAGCTGTGGCAACTGCAGAGGGAACACGATACTCCTGAGGGCTCTGGCCACAGTAAGTGCTGGCAGCCGGCTGAGACGGGCAGCCTCTCAGTGTCAGGAGCTGGCCAGGTCTGCTCAGAACGGAACCAGCAGAGAGGGTGGCGAGGGCCCTGGCACTGGCTCTCCCTCAGGGTGCCGGCTTCCTGCGCACTCTCTCTTCTCAGCCTGCCGGGCTGGTTTCTAATTCTTCTCCAGCCCACTAACTGGCTGGCTGGCTGTCCCCATCGCCTCCCCTTGTCCTCCCCACTGAGCACTCCGGCTCTGCGCCAGGCGGTTCCACGAGCAGCCCACTCTCTGCCCCCAAGCTGCCCACGCACCTCGGAGCACCCCTGTATTATCTGCACCTAGATCTGCTCTCTGCCAGCCTCGTCGGGCTCATCTCTGAGGCCCCTACAAAACCTGAAAGGATAATTGTCACATAGAAAGGACACATTAAGTACCTGATGAACCTAACTGGTAAATCTTCTTCTTCCTCCTCCTCCTCCTCCTCCTCTTCTTCTTCTTCTTTTTTGGAGAGGTTTTTGCTATAGGGCGCGTGCGCTCGCCAGACAGACAGAGAGAGACAGAGAGACAGAAAGCGAGAAATCACTCCCCCGGGGGGATGGCCATGCTGCAATCCCTTCTCCTCCATTCTCCTCTCGGGATCCTGGGCACGCACGCACACATGCCTGGCGTGAGTTTAAGCCACCGGGTCCAGGACTTGAACCACGGTCGACTACGTGGGAGTCCAGCGACATAGCCATTACACTAACTGCTGGTCCCCCTAACTGGTAAATCTTAATAAATACTAAATAAAAGCATCTCCTGGTTCTCAGTCATGCCAGTCACTACCTGGGGAACAATGTGTATCTTCAGAAAGAACAAAACAGCAGCCAACAGGACCTGGTCTGGGGAACTGACGCCATCCTAGATGGGTCGCCAATGGTCCCTCATGTGGCCTTTCGCAACACAGTGAGTGGCAGGATGTGATTATTTTACCACTAACCAAGGTACGGAGAGGAAATACACCTTTCTCCAGAAATACAGATAACTGCTCACAAAGGATGAAGACACACACGAACCACATCTTGGGTAGTTCTTGTGAAGTCTGTGAAGATGTCTGAGTGTGTGTGTATAAAATCTTTGTATCCAGAGAAAGGTCCATCTCCGCAGGAAAGGAAAAACCAAGATTTACTGAGCACCTACTAAATGCCAGGCACAGAATAAGGAGAGTTGCCTCAAAGAATACAGGACACCTAGTTAATTTTGAATTCAGATAAATAAGGAATCATCTTTTAGCAAACGTATGTCTCAAATATTGTATGGGATATACGCATACTAAAATATAATTGTCTGAAATTCAAATTACACTGGCACCTTCTATTTTTATATTCATTTTTATTTTCCTCTAGCAACCACAAGGGTACTTCATATGTGCTCATCTCTGCACGCTCACCGGGAATCTACTATGTGGTCACTACTAGCACTGCCATACTTTCAAAACTTTAAGAACAGGGCTAGCAGGTGGCCTGGTGGTTAGGGCACTGGATTCCCACATGGCCAACCACAGCTTGAGTCCTGGACTTGGTGGCTTGGTTTCTCACTTTCTATCTCTCTTTCTGTATTTAGTGAGTGCATGTGTCCTATAGCAAGCTAAAATAATAATAATAATAATAATAAATAAAATTAAATAAGTCTAAAACTAAATAAAAATTTTAAAAATAAAACTTTAAGAAGTTGCCAGAAATGGTATCATTTAATCTTCTCAACAACTCTGTAGGTACTTATAATAACCCCTTATAGGAGACCAGCAGATGGTGTAATGGTTACATTGCTGAACTCCCATGTAGTCGAACACAGTTCAAGTCCTGGACCCAGCGGCATAAAACACACTGGGCACATATATGGGCATGCCCAAAATCCCAAAAAGAGAATGGAGGAGAAGGGATTGAGACATGGCCATCCCCCCCGGGGGTAATTTCTTGCTTTCTGTCTCTCTGTCTCTCTCTCTGGAGAGTGCACACTCCCTATAACAAAAATCTCTCTAAAAAAAAATTATAATACCCTCCTATTGCTGAAATAACCTCCTACAGATGAGAAGGCTGAGGTTCAGAGCGTTAATAACATGGCCATGTTCACATCTCAGAAGAGATAAGACTGTAACTCCAACCACGTTTTTCTGCTACACCACATCACCCGAATTATAGGAAGTGTTAACATTTAAATAAAGAATATGAATTTGAAGAAAGTTGAATTTAATCCTGGAAAAAACAAAGAGGCAGAACCTACCAACACCCCCACTAACATCCCCAAAATCAGGGTCCAGATCTCATTTATCTTTGTGTCCCAGAACTTGGTATGCAGGTCACTAACCAACCAACGTCCCTCCATTCAATAAATATCCACTGCCCTGTGGAGACTGAATGGTCCCCAAATCGCTTCTCCTTTACTTCTAGACACGTGGCCATCCGTCAAGAAACAACATTTCTCAGCCTCCTCTGCATCCAGGAGAGGCCGAGGGACTGTTTGGCCTGATGGGCTATGAGCAAAAATGATGTATGTGCAGAATTTCTGGGTCATCTCTAAATTAAATCTGTTTTCCTAGACTTTTACTCTTTTCCTTTCCTAGGGGCTAAAAAGCAGATATGACTATTATCCAACTTCAACCGTGGGGACCTGAATGGCACCTTGTACTTTGGCCAAGCCTAGGTAAAAAACATTCACCAAGATGATTCACATAGATGACCTCTTTGAACAGCCCTCCAGCCTGGCACAGCCTGGTTGCCTGATGAGAAAGAAAGGACTTCAAATACATTTAAGCACTGTGCTCTGGTCTCTTTGTTATAGCAGCAAGCTTTTACTCAAACTCATGGAGATACCAGACACCAGACACTGTGCTGGGCAGTGGGTGAACGATGGTGGCCAGGACACAGGCCCCTGCAGATTAGTGGTGGATACAAACATGTATCTGTAAGTCAGTACAACATGGCCACGAGATGAGGGAGTGATGGGGACAAAAGGGGGCACTTGACCCAGGCCTAAGAAACAAGGGTGGCCTTCCTAGAGGAGAGGGAGACCTCAGGGCAAGTATGAAATCTAGAAAGGGGGGAAGAACAGCAGACAGACAGGATGGGATCCATACCAGAGAATGTGGCACTTTAGGGTCATGTCTTGTCCTGCTCTGTCACCCCCCAGACTCTCCTCTCCTGGCCTATACCTTCTCTCGAGGTCCCCCCTCCACTCAGGATGCACATGACTGGAAAGTTCTTTGTCCAGCCTAGATCTCTCCTCTAAGCTCCAGGTCGTGTTGACAATGGCCTACTTGACATCTTCTTGGATGTTTTAAAACTCTGAAATGTGTGAAAAAGGGAACTCATGACCCTGTCCCCCACTACTCAGAGATGGACACCTCACTCATCAGCTGCACTAGCCAGATCCCAGGAGTCGCCCCAGCTCCTCCCACCACAGCCCATCTGTGACCAAATCTGCCCTTTACTTCTAGATGTCCTTCCACCAGCCCCTCTGCTCTGTCTGCACTAGCATGGCTTCTGAGCTCCGGTTCCATCAGCCTGCCTAAGCTGCAGCCCCGACAGGGCTTCCGCATCTCCGCTGACACCTGCAAGATGTAGATACGATTGGGCTTAAAACCTGTCTGTGGCTCCCCACTGCCCCTGGGATAAAGGTAAAGGCCTCACAGAGAAAGTCCCTCACCTGCCCCACTTCCCTGCACGGTCTCTCAGCAGACATGGCTTCCCGGGAGAGGCGCTCTGTGGCCCCTCACTCTCATAGCGCCAGATGTTTCTCGTTCCCAGAGCTCCTAGTGATCGCCACTTACGGGTGGGATGATCTGATTCAATGTCTGTCTCTTTCAAGAGATGGCAAGTGCTGCGTGGACAGGGACGTGTAGTTTTTCACTGATGCCGCTGTACCCCTGGCATCCAGTCCGGCTCCCGCGCTGAACTGAACAAAGGCTGAGCTCACGTGTCTGCAATGGCCTTCCCTTATTGGGACAGGCTGCCATCTGGCCCACTGTCCCCAGTCCTATCTGCCCACCATCCCTCCATCACTCGGCCTCATGCTGGCCTCCCTCCATGTTGCCGGGACAGGTCATTCATTTGCCAAAGGAACACTGTGAGATTGGAATATCACCGTTTCCTCCAATAGTAGGTAAGTGTCATATATCTCATAGCGGCAGACCCAGAAAATTGGGTTGGGATGGGACGGGCAGGAACCCACCATCCGTAGAGGTGAAGTGGATAACACTTAGGGATGACCAGACGATGCAGCAAGCAGGGTCCAAGCCTCACTGGAATAGCAAGTGCAGCATGTGCACTCACTTCTTGCCATTGTTACCTTTAGCTCCCTGAGATTCTCTCAAAATGCAGGCTTATTTGCAGCCAAGTCCCTAGTACTTCCGTGCGACTTCATTTTATTCCATTGCTGGAAAGAGAAATCAATAAAAGGAAACATTGGAGTAGGAGGGACAGCTGAACAAGACGCAGAGATGGGAGGGATGGGGCCTTCCGGGGACCCGCTCTGCCCACCATCTCTGCCCAGAGAAGCAGCCGCTGCAGGGGAGGCTGTAGGATTCCAAAGTGGCCCTGCATTTGAGTCAGACTTCCTCACAGGTGGGACTCTCAGAAGTTGGAGAGAAGTTCTGCCTTGGCACCTGTCCGGTCAGCACCTGGGGGTGTGGGAGGCAGGAAGGAGAACAAGCCCTGCTCCTTATCTCCAAGGATGTGTTCCTGGACGGCTGCACCCCTGCCCCACTCCACACTCGCCTCCTCCACTGCAGGGCAGAAGCAGTAGAAGGAGGAGACACCACTCAGAAAGGGCTGCCTCTTAAAAAGGGGCTAAAATGTCACAAGAGGAGCTCAGGCTATTATTTTGTAAAGAAAAGTGAGAAAGTATGTGAAGGCAAGACGGCGAGACATGTTGGGAAGGTGGCAGACAGTCGTGGCACTTTAACTTTTTTTAAAGACAAGGTCTCACCGTGTGGAGCTCCTTGGGCCTCAGCCTCCTGAGGCATCAGGACTACAGGAGCGCACTGCTGTGCCACCGCGCTGGCTTGTAGACAGGACTGGGAAGACATCCCGGTCTTCCTTGTGGTCTCAGCCTGTCCAGCAGCAGCGTCTGAACAGCCGCAATCAGCCTGCACCGGACAAGGCCCAGGGTCCTGAGCTAGAATCCCCAGCATCACCCAGTGTTGGGCGGGGTTGCCCAAGGAGGGGAGGGTCTGAGGCTGCTTCTTGCTCTAGCTATCTCATTTCAAGGAAAGGGGTATGGCTGCATTTGAGAAAAGGAGATGAGGGCAGAGGACAGGCCTGGGGCAACACCAGAGGATGGGGCCAGGTCCCCTTGCTTGCCTGGGAGGTCTTGTGGGGAAGAAAAGGTGACTGTCCAAGCCTGGCTGTCTACTCTGCAGCCTCTGTCTCCTTCGCAGTTGGGAGAGTGTCCTCCTTAGGGTACCCCCCCCCCCGCCACCTGCAGAGAGCAGCACATTTGTTAGAGGGCACACTGGCGGGCAGCCCCGAAAATCAGAGCCCGGAGCAAGCCTCAGAAAACACTGGGTGCTCACGGAAGATATGGCTGCCCGCTGCTCCTACCCCTCTCAGCTGCACTCAGCTCTCCTGAAGATGGACTGGACTAGGGCCCCAGAGGGACTCTCGGTTTCCCCTGGCAACGAAGGGCATCTTGGGGTAAGGACCTCCCCTATCGCCAGCACTTGACGTGTGCACGCACGTGTGTGTGTGTGTGAGTGACCACTGTTGAGTGCAAACTGTTGCGGTGTTGGGGAGGGTGGCTTTGCCATAGCCTTGGAGACTCCCTGAGGCTTCATGCCCAATTTTCTCTGTGGCCTTGAGCCATCGTAGATTTCCAGACCCTAGTTTGATGTTTGTGTCTCCATTTTCTAGAATTACTTCCAAGGGCCACAGTGAGGACAACTCCTGGATGGAGGGTCGTCCCAAGAAGAAGTGACATTTCTTCCCCTGCCCAGACGGTGAGCCCTTCAGGGTAATGCAGCTGGCTGAAAGGTCAGAACAGCAACCCTGACGCCAGGCTGCTTGGGTTTGAGTCCCAGCAGTGCCACTTACTACCTGTGCAACTGTGGACAAGTTACTGAACCTCCCCTTGCCTTGGTTTCTTCACCTGAACACGACAGTAATAATGCCTAACTCTCGGTGTCGCTGTGAGCATGACAGGAGGTGTCCCGTGTTTAGAACAGCGGTAGCAGCCACTGAGCCTGAGACACATGTGTGCATGGCCACTGCTGCTTTGGGGAACAGGGCTGCACTTTACCCTGTATACTGCCCACAATGCTGCAATGCCTGGCACGTGGCAGGCCTTTGATAAGAGTTTATTAAATGAACAGAGCCCCAGAGAAGCAACAGCCAAGGCCCAAAGAGCTGCCCGTCTACAGAACTAGCCAAGTTAGTGTGTGGGCTTCTGCTGCCTGTCCTCTGGCAGTTGCCAGGGCCTGGGTGAGGGGGGATGAGTGTTTAATGGGGACAGAGTGTCTGTTTGGGACAATGAAAAAGTTCTAGAGATACACAGTAGTGATAGTTGCACAATATTATCCACTTATTTCATACCACTGGAATATACAGTTAAAATACAAATTTTATGTACATTTTAACACAATTTTTAAAAGAGGTTTCTGCCATAGGGTATTTGTGCTCACTGGAGAGAGACGGAGACAGTGAGAGGAAAAGTAAGAAATCACCCATCGGAGAGATAGCCATGCCACAATCCTTTCTCCTCCATTCTCCTCCTGCCATCTTGGGCACGTACTCACACATGCCCAGTGTGAGTTCAAGCCACCAGGTCCAGGACTCGAACAATGGTCAACCATGTGGGAGTTCAGTGATGTAACCACTACGCTATCTGCTGGACCTGTTACACAATGTTTTAAAATGCCCTTTGGGGGTGCCAGCAGGTGGCATGGTAGTTAAAGTGCTGTACTCCCACATGGCCAACTGCAGTTTGAATCCTGGGCCAAGTGGCTTAAAAATCACACCAGACATGACATGTGTGTGTGCATGCCCAAAATCCCAGGAGAGGAATGGAGGAAAAGGGACTGTGGTTGGCCATCTGCCCTGGGGAGTGATTTCTCACTTTCTCTGTCTCCTGCAAGCATACACACACCATGGCAAAAAACCTTAAGAAAAAAAAAAAAAAAAATGTCCTTTGGATGCCTCCTAACTCACTAGTCATTGGAAACCTTTAGCAAGAGGTGGTCTCTCCATGACGTGCACACCCCAACACCAGCCACTGAGGAGCCTTGAGAGAAAGTCATCTCTCCGTGACTGAATTGGTGTATGGGGAGAATCCCATCTTCCTCCCTGACCTAAATGCCAAGATGATTAAAGAGGCCTAATCCAAAGGGAGGTCGTGTGTGAAGGCCAGAATCCAGGCTGCTGGCCTTCGGGGAACTCTGGCTGGGAGCTCCGTAACACGCTGCCTGCCCACGGCTGGCCCAGCGCCTCCCTCCCTCAAGCTCTGCTCTTGCAGCCACCCCGCCGGCAGCTCAGGGGAACATGTGTCACTCCCTGTAATGAGGTGCTTCTGAGACCCGGAGTAAGGACAGACCATCAATCCACCTGCCAGGGAGCAGCCGGAAGCGAAGTCGTGTTCCTCTCTGGTGATCCCCGCCTGATTAGTGAGCCAAGGAGAGAATTACAGGGTCAGACAGAGCAGCTTCTGCCGTGATGGATTTCTCAGAGAGAACTCATTAGGTGGCGGGAGATGTAACTGGGGCTTTGCAACCGGGGCAGTACATTCTCTTTGTGGTAGTCTAAACAAGCAGAAAAATGACGCAGGTGGCAATCCAGGAGACAGGGAGGGCGGGACTGGGCCTCGGAGAGTGCCAACGAGGCTCTGGGAGAAACTCACTCTCAGACATTTCCTATTAGGGCAAGAAGGCTGCAGATGCGAAGGGCTACATGCGTATTAGGTTAGGGTTCCCCTTGATCTTGTGATAGTTCAGATTCACCTCAGCAGACTCCTGACACACCTAAAAGGGACCGCAGTTCTTGCAGAAGTAAGGGGTGATTTTTTCCTTCTCAGAAATCGCTCTTTGGAATACCTCGTCCTCTGAGAGACACCAAGAAGTACCCTCATGTTTCCCTGGCCAGATACAGAAGGAAAAGTACTGTGCGGTCTCACTATAGGTGGAATCTTAAAAAGTCAAATACAGGGTCCAGCAGGTAGCGTGGAGGTTAAGCCAGCTGGATTCCACATAGCCAACTCCGTGGATCGAGTCCTGGACCTGGTGTCTTGAAAAACATGCCAGGCACATGCATGCCCAAAAATCCCAAGAAGAAAATGGGGTATAATTTCTCACTTTCCCTCTGTGTCTCTCTCTAGCAAGTGCATACACCCTGAAACAAAAACTTTTAAAAAATAGTCAAACACATAGAAGCGGAGAGTAAAATGGTGACGACCCGGGTTGGGGGATGGGAGAAATGGAGAGGCATTAGTCGAAAGCGTGAAGTTACAACTAGGCAGAAGGAACGTGTCTAGAGATTCGATGTATAGCAATGACGACTCTACTGAATAATACTGCATTGTATGCTAGGGATTTGCTGAGAGTAGATTATAGGTGCTTTCACCAGAAAAAAAAAAAAAATGATATCTGTGCAACGAAACGGATATGTTGCTTTACTTGACTATAGTAATCATTTCACCATGTATATGTCGATCAACATACGATGCAGAATGCCTGAAATATATATGATTTTTACTAAAAAGTAATACTAATTCATTAAAAGCCATCTTTTCCCTGAAGTTGCTACATTAAAAAACATGGAGCGCCTGGAAGCCACTGTGGTGCACGAGCCCAGCTCACAATCAAGTCCCATGGAGGGAAGAAAGTGGGGCCGAGAGCTGGGAGACACCAAGCCCCTGGGACATCATCGAGTGGTCAGATCTGGCAAGGCTTGACACTAACTATACTCCTGGAGCTTACAGTTCTGTGAATCAATGCAGATTCCCTCATCTGCTCAAACCAGTTGAGTTCGTTTCCTGGACACTTCTTTTAATCAAAGGAGTCGTGACTAACCCACCTCCATCTGTTGCAAGAGCTCGTCTGCATTGCCTCGCTCTGGCAACACGCCTGTGACGTGGGGACTGTGAACATCACGTTCATTGAACCTGAAGCACGAACAGCTTAACTGACCCGACAAGGCTGGAAAGGGCGGAGCCAGGGATGCCGGCTGGACATGCCATTCTGGAAAAGGCGTGCCTTATAGTAACTCACCTTCGCAGGGATCATTGTATGAAAATTGCCCACATAGCACGCCTGCGAGTGCTGGACTGATGCTGTATTAAAACAACAACCAGGGTCAGCCCTATTGCACAATAGTTAAGTGCCATGCATTGGGAGCTGGATCCCACATGGTCCATCATGGTTCGAATCCCAGCCCGAGCAGCCTAAAAAGCACATCAAGAACTTTGTGTATGTGTCCAAAATCCTGACAGGATACAGAAAGGGAGGAAAAGGGATTGTGGTATGACCAAGCCCTACTAATGGGTACTTTCTCTCTCTGGCAAATATACATGCCCTCTAACAATTAAAAATAAAATTTTTGGAGAGATTTTTGCTATAGTGCACGTACACTTGCCAGAGAGACAGAAAATGAGAAAACACCCCCCCCCCCCCAAGGGGTGGCCACCCTGCAATCTCTTCTCTCAGGATTTTTTTTTTTTTTTTTTTGAGAGAGATTTTTGCTATAGGGCGCGTACGCTTGCCAGAAAGCGAGAAATCACCCCCCAGGGGGGATGGCCATGCCACAATCCCTTCTCCTCCATTCTCCTCTCAGGATCTTGGGCACACACACACTTCCGGCATGAGTTTAAGTCACCGGGTCCGGGACTCAAACTACGCTCGACTACATTCGAGTCCAGTGACGTAGCCATTATGCCAACTGCTAGTCCCTCCTCTCAGGATTTTGGGTATACATGCACACACACCTGGTGTGAGTTTCAAGCCACCGGGTCCGTGACTCAAACCGTGGTCAACCATGTAGGAGTCCAGTGCCTTAACCACTATGCCACCTACTGTCCCCAACAATGTTTGTTTATATTAATTAACTCATTATTTTTTAAAAGCAAACACAACTAGCCAAATTCCATAACCAGCAACAAGCTCAGGACTCAAGCATGACGTCCATCTTCACTACTCCCCGGGGGCACCGGACATGACCTCCATTCTGCTTTGCTGTGGGATGAGAAGAGGTGAGAGAAGGGAGGTAGGGCCACCTCACACTGCTTAGGGATCAGCATCAGGGGATGTGGGCTCTGCCACCATATGCCCTGGGAGAGTCCCCTTGATGTCCATGTTGACAAAATGAGAGGTTTGGACCGCATGTTGCCCAAAGTCCTTTCCAGCTCTAACTGTCGGGGATCCTACCCCTGTGAAATAGGAGGGAGCCATGTTGGCAGAAGTACTACCACAGACCCCATAACTTTCCTGCTCAATGCCACTCAGAGGGCTTTTAGCTGGGGTGCTTTCCCCAGGCACGGCAGCTGGAGTACCTGGGGCACAGGAGCTCTGGGTACGCAGGAGGCTTTCCTGGCCAGCCTAGGCTTTCCTCCAGCTCCCCGGAGCCCCTGCCTTCTGGAAGGGATTGCACACAGCTGCTCACCTCTGGCCCTGTCGTCTGCTCACGGCAGAACAACCAGCTCTGCTTTCTGTCTCCCTGAGGTACCTGGCCAGATGGGACTGGCAGCCTCTTCCACTGTGGGCTTCTCGATTTTCACTGAAGTCCAACTTCCTGAGACTACCATCGTAGATCCAGGATTTAGTCGGGTGCCTACCACATCTTGGGTACTTACGACATAGTTATTGAAAGATGTTAGTGAATGTAATAGGCAATAAGAAGACAGATTGAAGGAAAAAAAAACAAAACAAAACAAAAAAAAAACAAGAATCTCAGAGTCAAGGGCTCTCATCTTTCCCAGGTCACATTACATTTCAGTGACCTCAGCCTGGGGCACTTGTGCTGTGTATGCCCCTCTGAGGAGGAAGGTGACAAGACAGGCTTCTTAGATGCCATAGTTGACCTGTCCTCATAACTATGTCATCGTCACGCCCTCTCATACTTATCGACTATACCCGTGGCTGCCTCTCTGTTCTGTCTGGCTGTCCATTGTCTGACAAGGCAGGTTTTTAAGCAATTTTGGTTAACAGGCCTCTAGGCACTCAGAAGTGCAAAGTAGGAGAATAGAGATGAGAAGAAGTCTTCAAAGATAAAACACATCCTAAGGGGTCCACAAATGTACGGGGGGGTCCATGAACTAGGACTTAAAAATACAACGTCTTGGCACCAGGACATGGTATAGTGGTTACATCACTGGACTTGCACATGGCCAACCACAGTTTGAGGTGCTGAACCCAGCAACTTGAAAATCACACCAGGCGTGTGCGTGTGTGCCCAAGATCCCAAGAGGAGAATGGAGGAGCAGGGACTGCAGCACGGCCATCTCCCCCGGGAGGTGATTTCTTACTTTCCCTCTCACTGTCTCTGTCTGTCTCTCTCTCTTCAATGAGTGCATGCACCCTATGGTAAAAATCTCTTAAAAGAAATGCTGCAGGGACCAGCAGGTGGCATGGTAGTTAAGACGCTGGACATGCCCACATGGCTGACCATGGTTCGAGCCCCAGACCTGGTGGCTTGCCTTCTCGCTTTCTCTCTCTCTCTCTCTCTCTCTCTCTCTCTCTCTGGTCAAATTAAAATAAATGAATGAATAAATAAAATTAAATAAAAACAATTATTTATTTTTAAAAATGCTGCATATTAATTTTCACTACCTCTAACTCAATTTTAGCATTTTCTTTCATTGCAAAGGTCAGCAACAACCACCAGAATTGTAGCATAGCTTGGGCCTTGTCACCAATAGAAATCACAGATATTTTCGTACCATACTACAGTTGAAAAGTTGGTTTCTTAAACTACCTTGACACTGTTAGGCCAAGTTAGCATAATCACCGCCATGTTAGGGAATGCTGGGGCAAGTTAGCTTAATTGCTACCCTGTTAAGTCTTCAAGGACGGAGCCCACTTTGTTAGGGCCTCAAGGACGGGAACCAGGAGTCTGGGAACTCTCAGATAAGTGGAAAACGGGAGGGCCCAGCACCTCCGAGGCAAGGTCATCCAAACCCCTAGCAGAGAGCCCTTATCTAGACCTGAGCAGGCTGGACCCTCACTTCTCATACCCCCCCCTTTCCTTTGTTTATGCTACATTTTAGAAAACATCCTGAACTATAAAAGATCACTTTCTCTTAGGTACGGGGTCCTTGTTGAAAGCCTACTGCGACGGGCAGAAACTTGGACCCCAGCTAGCTGGAAAAATAAAAGCCTCTTTTGCAGTTGCATTGTCGTTGTCTTTTCTGCGTCTCCATCAGTTAGACCGATCTCTGGACCCTTACAACACTAATAACTATTTTGAAGTTACAGTAATTATTAGACCTGCTACTGTATTTTCTTATTTAAAGTATTAACACAGAAGCACAGTTCTTCTATATACAAATTTGTCTTTTAAAATATCTTGATAACTGTTTTTCAGAATCGTTTTTGTGTGTGTGAGTGTATTTATCAAATGCATTTAAAAATGCACTTAAAAAAAAACTTACTCTAAGAGAGGATCCAAGGCTTTCCCAGGTTGTTTAAGGGTCCAAATGACACCAAAACAAGATTAAAAACCTCTGGATTAAGGTCTCTAGTATTTCCTCCTGGGCTTCAAACCCCCCTCACCCCATTCTGTCCGCTCACTTCTTGAATTTGAAGGATGAAAGGAAGGCCCTCTGATTGGATGTGGGAAGGGGGAGCCCTCTGCGTGAGGCTCAGTGGAGAAGCGATGCCCTGGTCTCCGCGGGGCAGGCGATTTTCTCAGCCAGGTGCTCCCTAGTACACACCAATGGCGACTGCATCTGTTCAGGGTTTGGAGTTTTTCCACCTGTTGGAGAAGCCATGCTCAGATGCTCCTCTCCCACTCTGTGTATTGTGTGTGTGTGAGAGAGAGAGTGTGCATGTGTGTGTGTGTGTGTGTGTGTGTGTGTGTGTGTGTTTACATGGTGCTGTGGGCACCGGGCAGCGCTGGATGTTCTGACACCGCCAGTGTGTTTTGGATGAGCCCTGTTGCTAAGAAACAAGTCCCAGATGTATCTTTAAGCACACAGCTCCATAAAAGCACATTCCTCCTCACTCAACTCCATCGCCTCTTTTCCTGGGCCGCTGAGGTTATACCAACAGCTATTTTCCAGAGGCCACATTTTGAGCATCTAGGAAAAGCCAATGAACAGCTCCAATTATGCAGAGGAGCCATATTCAGAGCTCTGGGTGCTGGCTTTGGGCGGAGAAGAGGGCACTCTTCCAGCCAAAGCTACCTGCAAATGTGGAGCAGGTGGCTTGTTAGAAAAAGAGGTGGAGGGAGGGGGCTCTGGGAAGAAGCAGGGCTCAGGCCCCAGCCCAGAGGCTGAGAAGGACCCTAACGTGCACATTAACAAGCAAAAGCAAATGCCTTTACAAAAGAGAGAGAAGAAGGACACAGAGTGAGGACTGCTCGTCAGCCATTCCCCTGACTGGTCAGTCTGTTCAAAATGACTGAGCACCTGCTAGGGGCCGGCTACCTTGGAGTACAGGGATGAGCAGGGACCCATCCTGGTGCGACAGGCCCCAGTCTAGTGGCTCTGCTGGTTCACACAGCACTGGGCCTCTCGGAGTTAGAAGGACAGGACTGACTTCACCCCAGCCAAATTCTAAGAATAATAGGAACAACAATATCTAATTGTCATGATGTGCAAAGCACCATTCTAAGACTGCATATGTACTAATTCATCTCATCGTCAAGAGAGCCCTGTAGTGGGTACTATCATTATTCCCATTCTGCAGATGAAGAAACTGAGGCATGGCGAGGCTAAGCCACTTGCTCAAGGTCACACAGTTACGCGGCACAGTGGGATCCAGGAAGCATTCCATCAGGAAACAAAGTAGGAGATATACCCAGAGAAGAGTGACCAGGATGCGAGGGACACATGTGTACATGCACATACGCATTGTGGGTCCTGACTTTCATCATCAAATACCCTATTGCTGGGGAACCCACAGGGACCTCTCCCTCCCAGGACCCCCATGTCTGGGCAGCATGGCAGGTGCTTCTGCTTCTCGTTGCTCCCCAGAGAAAGAAATAGGCCATCCTCCTTCCACGCAGGGAGAGCAAGGACTGGGCCTGCGTCTCTTGTGCTATGGAGCATCTCAGGGTCCCAGGGAGGGCAGTATCCCTGGCGCAGAGCTACCCATTGCATTTTACACTGTGGGCTTCAGTGCAAGGGCCCAGGGATGTGCAGCAACTCCCACAGCTACCAGGCCAGTGGCCGCCAGAGTGGGCAGCAGGGCCCCAGTCCTGGGACGGTGCCAATGCTGTGCAGCAGCTCCTTCCGCTCCTCCTCGCCGCCCACCAGCCCCAGTCAAGCTGCCTGCTACTGATGCTTTCATTTTTTTCAGAATTAAATGTGTGTTGAGGGAAGAGGCTGGAACTGCGCTGCAATACTTTGGTCCTAATTCCCATTCTGGATGGGCCGAGAGTCATGTTCCTGCAACTGTCTCTGCCAAATTTCTCTGGGCTATTTTAGGGCAAAAAAGCAATGCTCACGAAGCCCTCTGAGCAGCCTTGGCACATCCCAAACAAGTTTCCCCGCCCAGGAATATCCTCAGGTCCCAGGCAGGAAAGCCACCACCAGTCAACATGCTAGCTTTTGCATGCTGAGCCTTACGGTGGGACTTCCAGCCCACAGCGCCCGAGTCTCACTGCCCTGGAGCAAATCACAGATCGGCCATCACCAGTCTGCAGACCCGACAGTGCCCTGGCCTCTCCCCCTGGTGTGAAGGCTGAGACCAGCCAGACGTAGCAGGGTGGAGATCTGTGTCTTGTCTAACTCAGGCAAACTGCAGACCATGCACTTGTCCTAGGCACGTACAAGACAGCAGCGTGCAGGCTCACATGTGCACACGCCAGACCTGCACACACCTGTCCCGGGCCAGCATGCAGGCTTGCTCATGCACATGTCAGATCTGCACACCCCTGTCCCGGGCTTCTTGGGTTTGGCTTCCAAGGGGCAGAGATCAGCCCTGGGTCAGACAGTCTGGTACATCCTCCTCTGGGTGGCCCTGCTTGCATTTCCAGCACTAAATAAATAATAACAGTCAACACAATGACTTTCTAGTAATTCATAATTCCTTATGACTCATAATTCTGTATGATTCAAACCCCTTAGCTGTGCCCAGGTGCTCAATTAAGCAGCTCCTGGCACCGAATGTCTGACCCGCTCCCCGGCAAGCCCTCAGGAGAGTCGTCTCCTGCTGACACGCTCCCACTTTCAATCCCTGTACTTGTCGTCTCTCCTCCAAAGCGTTTTTAGTTATTAAAACATTCTCCTTTAGTTGTCCTGTTCCTCCCTCAGTCTTTCTGTATAGCCCATACTCTGGGAAATAAAGGTTAGTGGTAAACATCACTGTTGCTGAGCCAAAACAAATGTCTGGCACCATTAATAAAAATAATGCCACTTGGTGATACTGAGAGCATCTACCTCTTCTAATTAAATCTGCCTGGCCTCGACCACTGGCAATCAAGACGAGAAAAAAGCAATTTCTTATTCAATATTTTCTTGTTATGTTTACTTCCTGTTACATTCCATTGCACATGTTCAGCATTTTAGCAGTACGAGGGAGTTCAAAAGCTTGTGGAGAAATAGAATTAAAGTAATGAGTTTACTTTTTTTGGGTGGGGTGGTCCTTCACCACCCATTGGCCAGTTCCAGAAGGTGTAATCCTCGAAGACATTTTGTATTTGTTTGTTTGTTTTCTAGGGTTTTGCTATAGCCGGAGAGAGAGAAATTATACCTGGGCAGGGGGTGGGAACGGTTGGTGATGTGCAATCCCTTCTCTTCAAACCTCCTCTCGAGATCTTGGGCACCATGCACGTTGCACATGGCATGATTTTATTATATTTAAGATTTTTACTTATTCTTCTTATTATTATTTAATTTGACCAGAGGGAGACAGAGATGGCAAGACAGGGAAAGCTAAAAAGCAAGCTGCCAGGTCCTGGACTTGAGCCGCAGTCAACCACATGGGAGTCAAGCACCTTAACCACCATGCCACCTGCCAACCTGTCCCCACTCCTGTGTGCTTTTCAAGCTGCAGGGTCTGGGACTCTAACCACGCAGTTGGCCATGTACAATCCATCATCATAACCTCCTCACCGCTGCTGGCCCTCAAAGGCACTTTGAGAGGTTTTCGCTATAGGGCGCGTGCTCTCGCCAGACAGACAGAGAGAGACAGAGAGACAGAAAGCGAGAAATCACCCCCCAGAGGGGATGGTCACGCCGTAATCCCTTCTCCTCCATTCTCCTCTCGGGATCTTGGGCACGCACGCACACGCGCCCGGCGTGAGTTTTAAGCCACCGGGTCCGGGACGCGAACCGTGGTCGACTACGTGGGAGTCCAGCGACATAGCCATTACGCTAACTGCTGGTTCCCAAAGGCACTTTGAAAGCACAGTTTGGGAAGAGAGTCTAGGTCAGGCCCACTGATTTAATAGAGCAGATGCCTGTGACCCACCAGCCCATGGGCCCGGGCGAGCAGGTCTCTTTCTCCCCGACCAGTCTACTTCTCAGAAGCCTCTCGTGTCAGTTGTGTTGGTTGGAGATCCAGATCCCTGCCACACACAAATTCTTGGAATCTTATGTGCAACATTTGAGGGAAGCAGTAATGGGGCAGCTGCCAAATCCACCACCTACTTTCCCCCAACACTCCATATCAACCTCAGCCTTCGATGTGCAAAAATCCCCACAAAAACCATGTTTATGGAAATTATATCGCCATGGCAACTGTAAAGGTCTCACAAGTATTTTTAAAATAGCAAATTAACAAAAACCACTTAGAAAAATCCAAAATCTGTTTCTTTGTGGGCATTAGTGATACAGATTTTAACAAATACAAAATATGTTTTATGACGATGACCAAAAAATAAATAAATAAACAACCCTCAGTAAAAAGGGCTCTTGACCCTGGATTAATTGGAGGCAGAGGGTTGAACTTGTGAAAGCAAAGTTTTATTTGTCTAATCAGTAGTCATGCTTTGGATTTATTCTGGAAAATGACACCAAGATCTTCTGATGCAGAAAAATGTGGGTAAGAGACCTGAATTGCTAAAATACTAATTTCTTGCTTTCTATTTTCACATCACTGATATTATTACCTTCCCCACTCTGCAAGACTATTCCATTTATAACTCACAGGTTTTTAGCTGTTGCATAAGCTTCTGCCGCTGTGATTTAGCCTGGCTGAATCGCTATTATAAAACCTGCTTCTCAGAAGTCTTCTCACAAATCACACAGAAGGGGGAAAAACAGATCCAGAAGTACCCAACGAGAACCTTTTTGCTTTTGAAAAATGTAATTGGTGTGGCTATCAAAGAGGATCCTTTTAAGTGGATGGTGCGCTAATTTTTAGTGTCTTTTGTTAAGACTTAAAATGTAATAGGCGTGTTTTGATGACTCGTCTCATAACAAGGAATCATTGAGGGCTTTAACAATTCAAACAGGTTCTTTTTGTGAGTAGAGGAAAAAAGATCAAACTATGAAACATGATTTTGTTCTTTGACTGGTCTAGAGCTCCAAAGGAGTGGCCAAAGAGGAGGAAGGGAAGGTGGGGGTGGGGTGGGGGTGGTAGCAAAGTGAAGGGTCTCAAGGAGTGGGAAGCACAGTAGTCTGTGAGGGGAATTGTTTGCAGTGTCTTCTGTTTGTCACATGAAGAACAGGAACATGGGAATGGGAACTGCTGTTAAGTCTAAATACAAAAAACAGGCTGGCCAGACCATGCATCTTTCAAAATGCAGGCTCTCTGTGAAGGAGGAAATGGCAACCTTAAGGGGCAGCAAGGCTTCTGGCCATCTGGGTTTCCTGAGAGGAGAGTGGGCAGAACCTCGGCAATGGTCTGGACAGGAGGGGGCATCCCAGAGCAGGTGTCAGGGACCAGAACTGCCCAGGGAGAGGCCAGAGCTGGCAGAGAGTCAGACTCAGCATCTTTTGAAGTCCCCACCCTCTCCCACTTTCCTGGCCCTGCCTTGCCCCTCATCCAGCCCCCTTGGAAGTATGGCATCTTCTGAGCACCAAGAGCCATTTGGAAGCTCGACACCCACACTTTTCAGATGGCAGGAAGTTCTGGCTCCACTTACTGGCCGTCCCGCTTCCAAGAAGACGGCTAGAAACCAGCTTCTTTAGGAAAACCAGGGGGCCCTCGGGAGGTGATTCAGGATCCCTGTCCAGCTGAGGGTGCTAGAAACAAACATCCCTGTGCAAGGGGGCTGCAGAATGGAAGCCACAGTCACAGATAGGAAGCCAGGGGGCAACGGGGGAGCCAACACCCCGGCCTCTCTCTCCTCTCCCCCACCCCTGCCAATATCTTCCCTGGCCAAGACTCCTAGAAGGCAGAGGGCAAGAAAGTCAGGATGCAGGCCATAGAGGTCAACCTCCTCGGGTCCAGAGCAGGTCCCAGCAGGGCAAAGCATGGACGGGGAAGGGGATAAAGGAGCGGAGCTAACCAGCCCACCCTCCAAGCCTCCTCTCCTGCCCACCCCTGGAAGGGCAAGACTCCTCTCTCATTCAGGACATGAACACACAAGATTGGGCAGGTTGTGGTTCTGCCAGTCTCCTGATGATTCTAGGTGGTGGGTGGGGAACTCCATGCAGAATATGAAATGATGGATGGAAGTAGCCTTGGGAGACAGAGCCATTCACCTGGTCCCTTCCCTGGGTCTGCCTTCAAGGAGGGCTTTGACTGATGTCCACGCATACCTGAGCACCTACATCCTGCCCCAGGTTAGACTCAGCCCAAGTCCTCAGGGGAACTCACACAGAGAGATCTAGAGCATCTTGCAGCATGAGTTATATTGGGCTCAGATGAGAAACTAACAGGGCAAGAAAACCACACCGTGGTCCCGCCCACAAGTGGGCCCAAGCAATTACCAGACTCAGGGCTTTTCTGTTTGCTTTCCATTTATCCTAAATCAGTTCCCAAGCACTGAGACCCCTCTTCTCAGGTTGGACCAGACTTAGAGTTCAGCCATGGATACTCAGACCCAAGACCACCCAAATCTTTTGGCCAAACCTGACCCATGAGCAAGAATGCACTAGGGTCTCCATTCTTTTTGCCTTGAGCCTTGGAATTCCAGATATTTGGGCCTAAAATGGTTATGTTTACTTTCTTCCCTCTGAGGTAGGCCAAGGGGTGGTTTCTGGAAGGATTCCACTTGTATGTTCAACCCACACGAGCAGCCAAGACTGAGGGGCAGCTCTCCCATGCCCTCTTGGCATGGCACAGTCATTGGTTGTTGGCTTGAATTGGTTCCTTTGAGATCCGTGAATGATTCTTGGACTCCACACTGAGATGTCAAAAAAGAGGAATAACCAAGAAAATAAAGGCTTCTCTAAAATAGCTCTGTAGCAGTGGGAGCTGCTCCAGCTCTGGCTGAAGCATTCAGATTCCTGATCGGCCCCAAAGGAAGGCTGAAATGTAGCCTATTTAGATCCAAAAGGCCACTGAAAGGAATCTGGTGGTGTGCAGGCCCCAGCACCCTGGGAAGCTCACTTTACTTCTAATCCAGCCTGTGCTGATGGAGCGGAGGAACACCTCCTACTCCCAATGGCTGCAATAAACTTTTGTGTGCCCTTGGGGTTTTGATGGGAAGGGTTCCTGGGAAAATCTCCTCTGGGGACCTGGGCATTACAGGTCTGCCACCTTCTGCATGATTTTCTTCCTTTGGTCCCCAGATGGCCTGATTTTGTTAGAGCTGGTAGACTTTAAGAGAGAAAGTGTGGGGACCAGCAGATGGCATAATGGTTATGTTGCTGGACTCCCATATAGTTGACTGCAGTTCGAGTCCCAGACCCAGTGGCTTAAAAGTCACACTGGGTGAGTTTGCATGTGTGTCCAAAATCCTAAGAGAAGAATGGAGGAGAAAGGATTACAGCATGCCAATCCCCCCTGGGGAATGATTTCTCACTTTCTGTCTCTGTCTCTCTGGTGAGTGCACGTGTCCTATAGCAAACATCTCTCTCTCTCTTTTTAAAAAAAAGAAGATATCGGGACCAGCAGGTGGCATGGTGGTTAAGGTGCTGGACACTCCCCCATGGCTGACCATGGTTCAAGTCCTGGACCTGGTAGCTTGCTTTCTCACTTTCCCTCTCTCTCTCTCTTCTCTCTCTCTGATCAAATTTAAAAAAAAAAAATAAATGAATGAATAAATAAAATAAATAAAGTTAAATAATTCTTTAAAAAAAAAAAAAAAAAAAAAAAAAGAAGATATGACTTCCTCAGGGTACAATTGTCTGGACTGAGGTGCAATTGCTGTGTCTAACTTTGTAAGTATGTTTGGCTTTTAGTCATATAATTCTTTAACTTTTTATTTTAAAACATGTTCAAACTTACAGAAAAGTTGCAAGTATACAAGTATAATACAGAGAACTCCTGTCCACCCTTTACCTACCTGGCCAGTTTTTAATATTTTATTACATTTTTCTTGCCACTCTCTCTCTCTCCATATTCTTTCCCCCCGACCCCATAGGGCATGTGCACTCACTGAATTGAGAGAGAGAGATGGAAAGAGAAAAATTACCCCCTGGGGGTACGGCCATGTCACAATCCCTTCTCTTCCATTTTTCTCTTGGGATTTTGGACATGCATTCACACATAACCTTTTCAAGCTACCAGGCCTGGGACTCAAACCATGCAGTTGACCATGTGGGATCCAGCACCTTAATCACCACACCACCTGGTCACTCCTCTCTTCACATTCTTCATTTTTTTAAGAATTATTTTTTATTTAACTTCATTTATTTGTTTGTTTATTTTCATTTGACCAGAGAGGGACAGAATGAGAGAGAGAGAAAGAGAAAGAGAAAACGAGAAAGCAAGCTACCGGGTCCGGACCCAAACCACAGTTGGCTATGTGGAGTTCAGCAGCCTTAATATCACACCACCTGCTGGCCCCTCACCTTCTTATTTATTTTTTCTGTACCATTTGTTAATAACCATAGCACTTTATTCCTTAATAGTTCAGTGTGTTTCACAAAGCAGACATCCTCTTAGAGTTCACAGCACTGTTAAGAAACTTGGGAAGCTCGGGGGCCAGTAGATGGCATAATGATTACGTCGCTAGATTCCCACATAGTTGACAGTGGTTCGAGTTCTGGACCCGGCAGCTTAAAACTCTTGTCGGGTATGTGTGCATGAATGTCCAATATCCCAAGAGGAGAATGGAGGAGAAGTGTTGTGGTGTGTCCATCCTCCCTGGGAGGTAATTTTTCGCTTTCTGTCTTTCTGGAGAGCACGTGCTCCTTATAGCAAAAATATCTAAAAAAAAAAAAAAAAGAAAGAAAGAAAGAAAAAAGGAAAGGAAAAAAAAGAAAGAAAGAAACTTGGGAAGCTTAATATTGATATAATATTTTATCTGATCTGCGGTCCATATTCCAGTTTTGCCATATGTCTCAATATTGTCCTTTTTGGCATTCTTTTCTCCTCCAGTCCAGGATCCAATCCAAGATCAGGCTTTGTATATAGCTGTCATGTTTTCAATCTCCTTTAATCATCCACAGCAAGGATATTTTTGAAGGATATGGGTATTTTGTAGAATGCCCTTCAGTTTGGGTTAGTCTGGTGTTTCCTCATGAGTAGATTTATATTGTGCACCCCTGGCCAGATACTACAAAAGTGACATTGTGTCCCTGTAAGGATTTCACTTCAGGAAGTACATGATGCCTCTATATCCCTTGTTGATTATGTTATTTTTTTGAGCTGTCAATGGAATTTTTGAGATATTTTTGCTACAAGGCATGTTCACTGTGGGTGCTTGCCAGGGAGACAGAGAGCCAGAAAGCAAGAAGTCATTCCCTAGGAGGGATGGCCATGCCACAATCCCTTCTCCTCCATTCTCCTCTTGGGATTTTGGGTACAGACGCACATGTGCGTGTTGAGTTTCAAGCAGCCAGATCCGGGACTCAAACCGCAGTTGACCATGTAGGAATCCAGTGCCTTAACCGCTATGCCACCTGCTGGCCCCAGTGATATAAAAGTTTTAAACAGCTTTATCAAGGTCTAATTCACATGCTATAAAATTCCCCCATTTAATCATTCAGCGGCTCTTACTGCATTCACAGAGTTGTGTAACCATCACCACAATCAACGTTTAGAACATTTTCATCACCCCCCAAAGAAACCCTATATCCATTAGTAGTCAGGCCAATTTCCCCTCGCCACCATCCCTGCCCACCAACTACTTTCAATGTCTGTAGGTTTGCCCATCGCGAAGATTTCCTATCAATGGAATCACACAATGTGTGGTCTTTTACAATTGGCTTCCTTCACCTGGCATAATTTTTTCAAGGTTCAAGGTGTTGTCTGGATTCTCTACTTGAGATTTCCCCCTTATGAGTTATCAGCATTCTGAGGGGAGACCTTTTAAAATCAGGCAAATGAACACCCTACTCCTCCTCAACCATTCCTCCTCCATTTAGAGTTGATGGTTACTGCCCAAACCAATCTTTATTAAAAACGTTTACCAAGATCAATCATTTCTGCCACCCCCACCCCCAACACTTGTCCGTTATTAGCTACACAACTTGAAAGGACACGAAGTAATTATGACGGTGGCCCTGTTCTTCTTAGTAACATCATACCTGCTTTCTGTCCCCCCAGAGCAGGGCATCGTCCCAATAGAGGGGCAGCCAACACCGGCTTCACTTTTCCCGAGTGATCAAGGCATCCAAGACTCCTTGGAGACACACATGCTATAGCCCAACACACCCAGCCCCATCCTGCACAGTCCCCCAAAACACTATTGCCTGCTTCCCTCCGAGATGGCTGAGAGGTGACCTGAAAGCCTGTGTCCCTTGGGTAAGAGCTCACTATATTAAAAGAAGAAGGGACCGCTCTTAATAACACCTTTTTATGGTTGTGGTGGCTTGATTTCTCACTTTCTTTCTCACTCTGTTCCTCTCTAGTCAATTTTTTTAAAAAAGTAAATAAATAAAGTGAAATAAAATGATACTTAAAAAAAAAGACAACAACAAAAGAACTGGAATTTAAGGTAGAGTAACAGAAATACCCTAAGTGATCTGACCATTCCCAGGAAGGAGGTACCCACCTCACTGGAACAGTCAAGAAAAGCTTTTGGTGAAGGGCATTTCAGATAGGCCTTGAAGGCTCTGTAGGAGTTAGAAATGGTGATGGTGCAGGAGGGTGCTCTAGGCAGGGGGTATGGCAGGAGCAATAACTCTACTAAATAAAGAGTAGGTGACGCTCCCTGGACTCCCGTGGGTCCATTGTGGAAGATGAACTTAGTCCAATGGGCAAAAGGGAGCTATTGACGATTTCAGAGCAGAGGAATGCAATGATCAGAGCTGAGACATGAGCAGGAATGGCCTTAATCTGTGAATGTGGAAATTCTAGAAACAGTAACATAGTATCACAGCCACATCACATACCACCAAGCAGACCCATTTCCATCTGAACTGCTGTCTGGGCTCCCTTCTGCAGCTTCACCTAAGAGCGACATTTCTCAGACCTACACGACATCCCCAACCAAGGCCAGCGCCCATCTGTTTCAGAGGACGCTGTTCATCCCACCACAGATGCACCCGTTTCACCTTGTGCTCCTCGTACCATGCTATTCCATTTTTATTGAGAAAGTTTTGTCTTTGGTGAGATGCTTAATGAGATGTTGACATTTGATATAGAGTGGATGAACATGGGGGATTTTACCACTAAGTGGAGCAAATCAGAGTACGAAAGGGAAACATTTTATGTCCCCGCTCAGTATATGCCGAATATCGAATATCGGCGCTCTATGGCAGAAACAGAAAGATGAGGAGGTATAATAGCAGGGAGAGCAACTGCAGATACCAGAGACAGTATAGGAGGGGGTGGGTGAGAGTGGGTGGGAGGGAGGAAGGGGATGGGGAAAAATGAACACATTTAACAGATGCATGAATGAAAAGTTACCTGTTGATCATGTATATGATAATATCTTTGACTTGACTGATAAGTACTGCGTTCATACTGAGAAAACCCATCTTGTACCCTATAAAGACGTACAGTGATTAAGTGTAAATTTTTAAAGTGAAAAACAATAATACATTTAAAAAGTGGAAAATAAAGTATGACAGCCTCCCAGTGTTCCCTAGAGCTAAGCTGCCTGCATCTCACAAGACTGCAGCACTAACAGAAGCTCGCCCTGAGATGCGGATTCCGGCCCAAGCAGAACTCTGAGCCACGAGTGGCACAAAGGTTCCTAAACCATCCGTCTTCCTCAAGAGCACCTGGTTAAGGTGTTCTTGTGGCATTAAGCTTCTGAAGTTCTAAGACAGTGGGCAGACAGTGAGGTTGGAAGACAAGGCTGGGGAAGGAGCAAACGCCTGTGAATTTACTAAAAATCACCGCATTGTACACTTTGAAAAAGTGACTTGTGTAGAGTATAAATATATCTCTAAAAAAGGGGAACTTTTTTACACTGTGGGTAGGAATGTAAATTAGTACAGCCATTATGGAAAACAGTATGGAGGTTCCTTAACACCTAAAAATAAAATGGCCATCTGATCCAGCAATGCTGCTACTAGGCATATATTCAAAGGAAGGGAAGCCGGGATGGCGTAGAGACATCTGCACCCCAATGTTTACTGCAGCACTATTCACAATAGCTAGGCTACGAAGCAACTGAAGTGTCCAACAACAGACAAATAGATGAAGAAAACATGGTACCCACACACGCACATGCACACACACACACACACACACACACACACTGGAATACTATTCGGTCATTAAAAAGAACAAACTCCTTGTATTTGCAGTTAAATGAGTGAGACTGGAGGACATTATGTTAAGTGAAATAAGCCAGGCAAGAAAGAAATAGCACATGTTCTCCCTTCTTATGTGGAAATGGAAGAAAAATTACCTCATAGAGGTAGAGAGATAAAGAATGGCTAGTAGGACCAGCAGTTAGCGTAATGGCTATGTCGCTGGACTGCCATGTAGTCAACTGTGGTTCGAGTCCCGGACCCGGTGGCTTAAAACTCACGCCGGGCACATGTGCGTGCATGCCCAAGATCCCGAGAGGAGAATGGAGGAGAAGGGATTGCGGCATGGCCATCCTCCCCGGGGGGTGATTTCTCGCTTTCTGTCTCTCTCTCTCTTTCTGGCGAGCACATGCGTCTTATAGCAGAAACCTCTCCAAAAAAAAAAAAAATCTAAAAAAAAGAATGACTAGTAAAGGCTGGGAAGGATGGGGGGTGGGGACAGAGGGTGTAGACTACTGGAAACCAAGTTACAAATAGATAAGCAGAACAATTTCTAATGCTATAAAATACAGTGGGGTGAGTATAGTAAACAACTTACTGTATATCTAAGAGTAATTTAATAAGAGGATTTGGGGGCCTGCCCCATAACTTAGTGGTTGGGGGAGCCAGATCCTACATGGCTGACTGTGATTCAAATTCTGGCCCTGGTGGCTTGAAACACATTCTAGGCACATGCCCACGTGTCCCCCAAATCCCAGCAGGATGGAGAGATGGAGGAGAAGGATTCCGGCATGACCATGCCTCACTGAGGGGTGCTTTTGCCTCGCTCTTTCTTTTTCTCTCTCTAGTGAGTACGCATGCCCTCTGACAAAAATTTTTAAGAGAATTTAGAATGTTCCTAACACAAAATAATGAAAAATGGTTGAGATGATAGCTATACTAATTAACTGACTGCCTTGATATAATCATTGCACATTATATTTTTGTACTAAAAAAACACATTGTACCTGCACAGATATGTACAATTATTATATTATAACTCAAAAAGAAAAACAAAATATATATCTCAATAAAGCTGTTATGAGGTAAGAAAAGACTGGAGCAGTAAGAAGAAAAAGGTCCTGGTGGGCAACTATGATGCGGTCACTGAGAGGTCAGGTGGGAGGTCATCGTCCTCCATAGTCCTCACCAGCTCTTTACTAACACTGATGCATTACTTTAATCCGATATCTGTTTCTTTTTTCAAAGTATTCTTTTTATTTAATTTTATTTATTCATTCATTTATTTTAATTTGACCAGAGCGAGACAGAGCAAGAGGGAGAAAGAGAGGGAGAAAGTGGGAAAGCAAGCCACCAGGTCCAGGACTAGAACCCTCGAACCATGATCGGCCATGTGGGATTGTCCAGTGCCTTAACAATCACACCACCTGCTGGTCCCCTAATTCAATATCTATTTTTTTAACTTTAATTTTACCAGAGAGAGACACAGAGAGGAAAGGAAAGCGAGAAAGCAAGCCACCAGGTCTGGGACTCGAACCATGGTTGGCCATGTGGGAGTGTCCAGCGCCTTAACCACCATGCCACTGCTGGTCCTTATACCTATTAATTAACCTCCACAACAAGCCAGGCACTGTGGTAGATAGAAAGGCCCTGGGACTGGGACAACTGATGGTAAGATTGCAGTAGAAGCTGTGGGCACAGAGAAGGCCTCTTTGCCTCCTCTGCAAATTAAAGGAATTAAGTGGCCCTAACTCTCCCTGGCTCTAGGAAGGTATGACGAATTTCTTTGCTGAGGTTTCAGAGCTGCTCTTCACCACAAGCAATACATTTAAAAATATATATATATATTTATGTGTTTCAGTTTTTGCTACAGGGAGTGCGTGCTCACCAGAGAGAGGGAAAGTGAGAAATCACCTTCCAGGGGAATGGCCATACTGTATTCTCCTTTTGGAAGTTTGGGCACACACACACATTCATCCAATGTGATTTTCAAGACACCTGCTCTGGGACTCGAATCGTGCAGGTGGCCATGAAGGATCAGCCACCTTGCCTCAGGGTCAGACTTCTCAGTCAAGAAGACCAAAGCTGGCCAAGGTTTGGCTCAGCAGAGGACTCTGACCACAGTATCCCCACATCCCAGGTTTAAGGACAGCCCTGGTTTCATGTCATTGTACTGCTTTCAAGAAAAGTGGCCTCTTCATTGTAATTTAAGACCTTTCATGAAACAGATGCATAATTCACCCCTGTGTTCTGTCTTTTGATTAAGAAAAGATTGTCCCCTTCCCATTGTCTCAGAAATGTTACTCCTAGTTAAAGTGGCTTTTAGAAAATGCCCTCGGCCTCAGCAATGAGTCCCAGCAGCCAGTTCTCATCGGAAGTTCCCATGCTGAGGTCACACTTGCCACCCCACCTCTCCCAGGTTATGGGGCTTCCAGGCAATAAGTCACCAAGAGTGTGCCTTGAGGATGCACAAATGTTGACTTATTTTTTTTTCCTTTATGAGAAAGAGAGGAAAGAGAAAGGGGCACAGACAGGCATTTTTGTGAGGGTCTTGGCAGGTCACACTCCTCTTGCGCCAGCTTCGCAATTAGCTGAGATTACATTCCAGTGCACCCGGCATATTCAGGTTGGCACAGGAAACAAACCTGGGTCTCTCATGTGGCTTCCAGTTTCCCAAGCAATTGTGTTACCTGTGCCCTACTACAGCTGGGCCTGAACACTGGAATCTGCAAACACAGACCTAGGAAGTTACATATAGATATAGATGTATAGATATATCAGAGGTTTTTGGCTTGGGGCACATGCACCCACCAGAGAGAGAGACAAGAAAATGAGAAAGTGAAAAATCACACGCCCCCACAATGGGGAAGGCCAAACTAGTCGCTTCTCCACTCTTCCCCCAGGATCTTGGGGTCACACACACACATGCCCGGCATGATTTTCTTTTTTCTTTTCTTTTCTTTTTTTTAAGAGATATTTTTGCTATAGGGTGTGTGTGCTTGCCCAATAGAGAGAGAGAGAGACAGAAAGTAAGAAATCATCTCCCAGGGGGGATGGCCATGCTGCAATCCCTTCTCCTCCATTCTCCTCTCAGGATTTTGGACATGCACGCACACGTGACCAGTGTGAGTTTCAAGCCACAGTGTCCAGGACTCAAACCATGGTCAGTCATGTGGGATCTAGTGACATAACCAATATGCCATCTGCTGGTCCCAATGTGATTTTCAAGCCACCGGGTCTAGAACTCAAACTATGGTCAGCTATGTGGGAGTCCAGTAACATAACCACCATGCCATCTGCTGGCCCCAGACACCTGTAATTTTTATAGTAAACTAACTGTGAGTAAAGCATGTGGGGACAAACACACACACACACGCACACATGCTCATTCACCACTCTGAGGTGCCACAGGATTTTACCAAGCTGTACGGTAGCTTCAGAGACCCATCTCTTGGATAGGTGTGAGACCTTTTTTTTTTGGGGGGGGGCAGTAATTAAGTAGAGAAATCTACTACCTGATTAAGCCCTTGAGAACATGTTCCCCCACCTCGCTCCAGCACGTCAGGTGTGCAAGATCTGCCCAGAAGAACTGTCTAGGCCTCAGTTCTATGAGCTCATGAGACAGGGCTGCTGGAAAAGGTGGAAGTGCTTGTTGTTTGTCCTGTCCACTGCCCGGTGTCACTCTGAGAAACACCCCAGCAAAGACCTTGGGATAAAAGGGAATTTTACTACTATTTGTTGACAACAATAACCCTTCTTGACACTGGAGTGCTTTTATGGTTCACAGACATAATGTCTACATGAGTTGGCCAAGCAGGGGTTATTATTCCCATTTTACAAATGGAGAAACTGAGGCTCAGAGAGACTACGTAACCTGCTCACAGTTCCATGCAAGTGAGGAACCAGGATTTGGTCTGGAGCCTCCCGACTTCTAGCTCACCCATTTATGATGCTCTGTGGCACAATGAATCTGATGTAGAACTGGAAACCTTATGTAGCTCAGTGCTCTTGGGTGGTTCTGTTCAGCCCATTGCTCATGTCCCAAGTCACCAAGTTTGCCAGGAAAGCTTCCCCCCACCTCTGCAGACTGCATTAGAGGGCCCCCTGCAGACTTCCCGGCTGCCATAAAGGCACAGAGTACTGTCTGCACTTATCAGAATCTCCCTTCCTACTAGCCTGCCAGCCCGCCAGGTACAGAGGCTGCATCTTCTTCACCCGTCTGCTCTGACTTTGAACCCCAGCTCTGAACACAGACCTGGTGCACAGTAGGAATACAGTGTGTGTCTGGAAAATGAAGCGCTACTGTAAGCACCCATAAGCCTGCTCAGCACGGCGTCTATACTGGATAAAAACCCTGACTTCCTCTGCATCATCTGTTCACTGACCACATCCCCTCGCTGAGGCGTGTGGATCTGCCGACACATGCACTTGAAGGTACATTCAAAATGGGCCAGGGCCAAACTGAGATGTGCCCTAGGTCTAAAATACACATCAGATTTTGAACACTTCAAACACACAAAAGGAATATAAAATATCCCATTCATAATTTTTATATTAGTTATATATTGATACGATACTACTTTGAACATACTGCGTTAAGTGAAATCAATGTTTAAGGTTAATTTCACCTATTCCTTTTTACTTTCTTTCCATGCCAGAGTGCCTGAGGGTATGGGCAGGAGAGAGAGAGAGAGAACCCTCACTGGGCCCGGTCACACTGCAATCCCATCTTCCTCCATGCCTCCAGCGTGTCAGAATCCTGAAACACACATACCTGGTGTGTTTTTCAAGTTGCTGGGGCCAGAATTCAAACAGCGGTCAGCCATGTGGGATCTGGCTGCCTCTGCACAGTGCTTAACCACTGTGCTGCAGGGCCAGGCTTTTTTATAGACAGGGTCTCACTATGTCACCCAGACTAGCCTCAAACTCACACTCCTCCTGCCTCAGCTTCTCCAGCTGCTGGGACTCCAGGTGAACACCACTGCATCAGGCTTACTTTTATACTAGAGGTACTAGAATATTTTAAATCCCATAAGTGACTCATATTCTATTGGAAAGTTCTGGCCTAGAGACTCTTAGGTCGTAACAAAGACCTGAGCTTCTACTCCGAGTGACATGGGAGCCATGGAAGGATACTGAGTTTAAAAATGCCATGATCTGGCTCACTCGTGTTTTAAAAGGATCACTCTGGTTGCCACACCAAGGACAGGCTGTAAGGGATGTCAGCAAAGGTGGGCAGACATTTAAGAAGCTATTGCAATCGGAAAAGATGGAGGCTTGGACCCAAGAGTGTCAGGAAGTGGTCAGATACTGAATAGATTCTGACAGCAGAGCCGAGTCTTTCCGGCCATATTGAACGTGGGGTGTGAGAAAAAGAGGAATCAAGGATGATTCCTTATTTTTCGCCTGAGCAATTGGATGAATGCCATTTACTAAGATGGAGAAAGATGAGAGCGAAGCAGGTTTGGGGAAGGAGACGAGGAGTTGGGTTTTGGAGAAGGCAAGCCGAGGGTGCCTTTGGTTTCCGGGTGGAGATGGTAAGTAGGCAGCTGGCTATGACACGCTGGAGCTCGGGGCAGAGGTCTGAGCTGGAGTTCTTCATTCTGGAGTCGTCACCATACGGATGCAATCAGCAGCCCAGAAACTGGCAAGATCGCCCGGGGAGTGACGGAGGTAGAAAAGAAAAGCTCAGACAAGATCAAGTGCCCCGGGGAACCCCAAGTTCAGAGGCTGCTGAGAGGAGCAAAGGAAACAGGAATGGCCATGTGATACAAAGAAAACCAGGGGAGAGAGTATTCCAGAAACCAAAGAAAGTGTTGGAAGGAGAAGAGAGGGAGCAAGTGTCCGATGCTACCGAGAAGTCCAGAACGAGGAAGACACAGAAGTGAGCACTGGACCCAGCAACGTGGAGGAGACTGGTGACCCTGACAGGAGCAGTTTAGGTGAGCGATGGAAGTAAACACCTGATTCAAGTGGGCTCCTGAGAAGATGAGAGAGGAAAGACTGCAGACAACACATGCAAATTCTTTCAGGAAATTTCGTGGTAAAGGGGAGCAAAGAAGTGGCCAATGACCAGACGGGGATGTGGAACCAGGGACAACTTTTTTTTTTTTTTAATTGGAGACACTTTGAGCATATATGTGTGCTGCAGAATGAGCCATTAGACGGAGAAAATTAGATGATGCCAGAAAGAGTGAGAATACTTTGGATGTTTTCCTAATCTCCCAGTGTATGCTTATGTTGCTTTCTCATGTTGTATCAACTGTGAACAACATCGATTGACTTTCTGCTGTGATACACAGGTCAGCTTGCCTACGTCGCCTCTCATCTCCCTTCTACTCTCGTTCCAACACTATCTCATCATAGAGCTGCTGGCCCAGGGCCCCAACATATCATATTTTAGTTTATCTATTGGTCACCTTGGTACCTTCTATGTCCTGCTGTGTCGACTATCGACAGCATCTCCTGATGCCCCACTGTATATGACAAGAGTATTCATGCCTTCATCACACCCTCTATGTGTTAAATCAACTTTGAGGTTATGCTGGGACGAAAACAATGCTAATGACAACAGAATCTCAGAAGCTTCAGCTTGCTTCTCACCACATGACGTGCCTTGCTTCTGATTGTTCTTCATTTTGAGAACTGGGTTAAAGAGCAGCACTCTTCTGAGACCTGCCATCCTCAAGACAGAGGGAAAAGAACAATGACAGAATGACTCTTTTTTTTTTTTAAGTTTATTTATTCAATGAAAGAGAGAAATAGAGACAGAGACAGAGGGAGAAAGAGAGAGCGAGAGACCCCCAATAGGGTCTTCTTGCCACAATCCTTCCTCAGCCTCTGCCAGCCAAGATTATGGGCACACATGTACATATGCCTGGCATTTGCATGGAGATCTGCAGATGGAAACACTGGACCTTCCCATGAAAGGATCCCTTCAGCATCATGGAGCATTGCATTACTGCTGCACCACTGCAACTGGCCATAAGCCTTTCTTGTCTTTCTTTCTTTTTTTTTTTTTTAAGAGAGAGATTTTTGCTATAGGGCGCACACGCTCACTCAAGAGACAGAGAGACAGAAAACGAGAAATCACCATGCTGTGATTACCACTCCCATCCCCCACCCCTCAGCCAGAACCATGCCATGCCCCTGCACGTATGTTTCAGTCAAACTGAGATCTGAGCCTGGGGACTGCTCATATTGCTCCAGTATTGCACAGTGGCCCCCTACTACTTGTGTCACCATGGCTGGGTATGTGACTTGCTCTGACCAATTGAATGTAAGAGTGAAAGCCGCATCGGCCACGCTGAGCAGACATTTTAAAAGGCATATGAGTCAGATGTAGTGCAAATATTCACCCTGGAGCCAGAGGCCATGTGGTGTACCACTATTTCAACACAAACCCTATGCACTTAAACAGCCTTTCTTACATTTCACCACTTGCTCTACATCAGGCCACATTTTGGCTTCTTATTTGGGCTGTTTTTCATGAAAAGATTGTTGTTTTTCCTGAAGTTTCTGATTACCTTTCTTTTTTCATGTTTGTAGAAGAAACATGCACCTTCTATACCATGTCCCTAATATCCTCCAAATTGTTTTTTTTTTTTCCCCACTCTATTTATTGTTTGGAAACTTCTTCTTTTTGAAGCCTGCTGACCTAACCTAATTGGGCATATTGCTTCATTTTTGGATTGTGATGCTTTTGCATGGCCTTTGGCTTTATTGCAATTACTAATCGCCTTTTTTTTTTTATTACAAGCTTAATTTCTTGTAGTGTCCCAGTAATATCCTCTACTCTGTGGAATGTCCCCTTCTGTGCTAGCCTCAGAGACCCCTTTCCTGGAGTCTTCTGTTCTCATGCTCTCATCTTCCTGTTCCCCATCTTGGGGAATAGTTCCATCTTGGGTTTGCTTTCTATGACTGCCCTTGTTTCCTGGATCTCATATCTTCTTTCTTATTGTACTCACTTACTTTGTGAAACACACATTCAAGTAACTTCCTTAAAAAGACTGAGTAGGGGACCAGCAGTTAACGTAATGGCTATGTCGCTGGACTCCCATGTAGTCAACTGCAGTTCGAGTCCTGGACCCGGCAGCTTAAACTCACACCGGGCCGTGTGCATGTGTGCCCAAAATCCCGAGAGAATGGAATGGAGGAGAAGGGATTGCGGCGTGGCCATTCCCCCTTGAGGGATGGCTTTCTGTCTCTCTGTCTCTCTCTCTGTCTTTCTGGCAACCGCATGCACCCTATAGCAAAAAAAAACTCTCCAAAAAAAAAAAAAAAAAAAAAGGCTGAGTAGGATATAAACTTCTCGGCCCTTACATCCTCAGGCCTACCTTGTTATGTATAAAATAAAGGTGTTGAACCAGATGATCTCTACTGCCTAATTAAGGAGTATAATTCTAGTCAATATGCATGCATTCACTTACAGCCTAATATTTCAAAGGGAAATTTAAAATAGTTACTGCTCTCAAGAAATTTAGGGTCTATAGGGACCTGCAGGTAACATGGTGGTTGAGGCGCTGGACTCCCACATGGCTGACTATGGTTCATGTCCTGGACTTGGTGGTTTGCTTTCTCACTTTCCCTTTTTCTCTGTCTGTCTCTCCCTAGTCAAATGAAAAAGTAAATAATAACAACAATAAAATTAAGTAAATATTTTTTAAAAAGAAATTTCCAATCTATTTAGATAGACAAAAAATAAACTATCAAAACTAACACAAAGTTGACAATATGAAAGATGCTACAAGGTAGGACATAATTAATGTCATCAGTTTGAACCTTGGGCCTAGAGAAAAGAGAGAAAGAAGCAGCTAATCTAGCCTATGGTGCTTTAACGGGGGAGATAAGACATTTTTAGCATCGAAGTGTATGTAGGCAGTCTATTCAGGATGGATTCAATGTTTATGTAATACTCAATGGTAGACTGGCCCCATGTCAGTCTGATGGAATGACTAATGGTCAACAGAATCTCTCCTTCTTCCTACTTTCCCTATTATTATCTGAGTTAACAACATTTTCATTCCACCAAATCAATATGGATATTTTAAAATATGAAAGCACAATGATATCCCTGACCCATAGACAAACTCTCTGGTCATTCTGGGGCATAACTAACTTTTATTACATGTATAAATAATTGTGCTTATACCTATAAATGCTCTACTCGTTGGAACATGAAGATACCAGCTGAGGTCTTTATTAGTAGAGTTTTGTTGAACAGGACTGGGATGCTTTTCTTTACCATTGTCCATTTTTAAAATTGCTTTTCATTGTTCCAATGAGGAGTCAGGAGTGACCATAAATCACTTCTCCTTCCCATTCATTCCCCAGGAGAGGAAACCTCCCATTTAGAGTATAAATGTCATTCTGATAACACTGTGGCCAGGATGGAGAAGGCACCAGGGAATTTTAAGTACGAGGCTTCTCCATGTCAAGTCTCACTGACTAGATGGACCTGAGACACTTACAGCAGAGAGAAAAATGAGGCTTCATTTAGCCCAACATCTGCTCTCTCACCCAATTTGCAAACGAGGAGAGGACTTATAAGAAAGGTAGTTCCCAGAATAAAGGATCTTTGAGCTAGTGGTCTGAACTGTTTCCAGAGAGTGGGGGATGGCGAGGATGGCAAGGGCATGGGGCTGCATGATTAATTTTTTCTCAGCAGGGTCTAACCTAACACTACTCCCTTTGGGAAGCTTTTTCTGAAACCCCCTCTCTCGTACACCTCCCCCCAGGAAGAGTGAATTGCTGCAAAAACACTCCTTTCCTGCTGCTATCACAGCACTTATTAAATCCAAACAAAGTTTGCATCAATTTTCCTCAACAGTCTCTGACATCTTGACTAATGAGTATTCGTTGTCACATCCCCAGTGTCTGGCAAGTGGTGGCTGCCTGTGTTGGTCGAATGAATAAGTGAATGAACTGAAAGAAGTTGATGAACATGCAATTGTTGCAGGACCTTCAGATCAGCGAAGAGGACTTGAAGAAGTGTATTTGGGGGACCAGCAGTCAGCGTAATGGCTATGTCGCTGGACTCCCATGTAGTCGACCTTGGTTCATGTTCCAAACCCGGTGGCTTAAAACTCACGCCAGGCGCGTGTGCGTGCGTGCCCAAGATCCCGAGAGGAGAATGGAGAAGGGATTGCGGGGTGGCCATCTCCATGGGGGGTGATTTCTCGCTTTCTGTCTCTCTGTCTCTCTCTGTCTGGCGAGTGCACATGCCCTATGACAAAAACCTCTCAAAAAAAATTAAAAATAAAAATAAAAAAAAGAAGCGGATTTGGGCAAGAGGAGGATTTCCAAGATTTGGGGCCATTCACACCACTTTCGAGTAAGAGGCAAAGAACAAACAAACAAACAAACAATAAAAAACCCTGCAAGGTTGCCTGAGCTGCTTTGTTGTCCAGGACTCACTGCAGGCACAGGGGAAAGCAGAGAGATCAAGAACTCAGAAGCCCAGGGCAGTGCTGCCACTGCCGCAGCGACCCTACCCAGCAGTGGGACCAGTGCTGAGCTCCTCAGGAGAGTGAAGAGGGAGGTGGGCCGACCGTCTCAGGAGAGCTTCCCACACGCCAGACCCTGGGTGCCAGACCCTGGGTTTTCCGTAATCACATCTCTTCCTCCCAGCAACCCGACAGAGAGGTGTCCGGACTTACCGGTGAGTCACTACCGAAGGATCAGGAAAGCCCCATTCTGTGTACAGGGGAACAGAGGCCTGTGCACCCCCTAAACTGTACACTAGTGACCAAAGCACAAAAAAACCCCGGATCAGGTCACTAAAAATTCAGAAATCCTTATACCCTTGGCTCACCCATTTCATTACTTAGTAGTTTGTTGATTTTCCTTTTATTTTTTTCTCCTAGTGTTTTTGTTTTGTTTTGCTTTTAATTTGCCAGAGGGCATATGAGCTCACTAGAAAGAGACAGGGAAGTCCAGAAAGCATTTTCCTGAGGCATTAGTCATGGAGGAACCGCTTCTCCATCTCTCCCTCTTAGGATTTAGGGTACAACACACACACACCTGGCATGTTTTTCATATTGCTGGGCCTAGGACTTGAACAGCCAGGTCTACCATATGAGATCTAACCACCTCAACCACCATGCCACCAGGTGACTTAATCTCTGTTTTAAAAAAGGTTTCTTCTGGGGACCAGCAGTTGGCATAATGTCTGTGTTGCTGGATTCCCATATAGTTGACCACAGTTTGAGTCCTGGACCTGGTGGCTTAAACTCACACTGGGCGCATGTGCGTGCGTGCCCAAGATCCCAAGAGGAGAATGGAGGAGAAGGGATTGCGGTGTGGCCATCCCCCTTGGGGGGTGATTTCTTGCTTTCTATCTCTCTGTCTTTCTGGCGAGCGCATGTGCTCTATAGCAAAAACCTCTCCAAAAAAAAGGTTTCTTCAAAAACCCCACAGGACTCTGGGGACCAGTAGTTGGCATAATGGCTACGTCACTGGACTCCCATGTAGTCGACTGCGGTTCAAGTCCTGGACCCGGCGGCTTAAACTCACGCCGGGTGCGTGTGCATGCATGCCCAAGATCCTGAGAGGAGAATAGAGGAGAAGGGGTTGTGGCATGGCCATCCCCGGGGGGGGGGGGGGGGTGATTTCTCTCTTTCTATCTCTCTGTCTCTCTCTTTCTGGCGAGCACATGCACCTTGTATCAAAAACCTCTCAAGAAAGAAAGAAAGAAAGAAAGAAAGAAAGGAAGGAAGGAAGGAAGGAAGGAAGGAAGGAAGGAAGGAAGGAAGGAAGGAAGGAAGGAAGAAAGAAAGAAGAAAGAAAACCCACAGGACTCTGGTCTAACAAAGAGAACTGTGAAGGGGAGAAAAGTTGGATCTCTAGGGCAGGGAGCCAGGGTCAGTACAATGGACTGCCCCAAGGCCAGATTCTGCCAGTGCACGGGGCTAATGGTGGAAAAAGAGCCTAGTGAGTGAGACCCAGGAGGGCACACAGGGCGCAGTGGGCAGCTGCTGATCCTGGGCTGTCCCCCACAGGGCTGGTTCCCTCCCCAGCAGCAGCGGGTGCAGCCCCTTCCACCTAGAATCAACACACGTGTTTCCTCAAAAGGCGGTAGTGTGGCATTTACTTCAGCACTTTAAAAAAAATAAAATAAAAGTGGAATCAAGATTATCCAGGCTCTGGGGCCAGCAGGTGGCGTAGTGGGCAAGGCACTGGACTCCCACATGGCTGATCAGAATTTGAATCCCAGATCTGGAGGCTTGAAACTTACACTGGGTGTGTGTGCATGTGTGCCCAAAATCCTAAGAGGAGGATGGAGCAGAAGGGATTGTGCGTGGGCATCGTCCTGGGATTGATTTCTCACTCTCTTTCTCTCTGTCTCTCTCTGTGTCTCCAGCAAGTGGATTCACCTATAGCAAAAATCTTTCTAAAAAAAAAAAAAAAAGACCATCCAGGCTTGTGGTCTTCGCATCCTCCAGAGACATGGACGGCAGTTGCTTTTGGCTCCAGCAGGTGGGGATTTCTGATCCAACTAAATGAGCACCAGCTTGCCTCCTCGCTGTCTAAATGTGCAGAGATAGCCCGCCTGATGACACCACGGGGGAGAAGGGGGTGTTTGCGGGGGTGGGGCGGAGCAGCTGCAGCCGGCATCCCTAAAGGAGGAAGCCTAAGGTGCGACCACCCAGCTACTGCTCAGGCACACGTGCAGCTCAGGCACAGGGCCGCCTGGGGCAGAGAGACCGAGAGCTAGAAGAGGGAAACGAACACGTCCTGCGTGCGTGGGTGTGGCCTTGGCTGTCACCGCAGGGGAGGCTCCTGCTAAGCAGACTAAGAGGCCGTGAGAAAGGCCAAAGTCAAACCGAAAACCGCTTCCAGCTGACCTCTGCTCTTGGAACTTGGAGCCATCGGCTGGCAAGAGGCTCCGGGGCAGGAGCAGGCTTTCTCCTGGAGAGAGCACAGGGCGCCTGCCTCTCCAGCCCAGCCAGAGAGAGGGGGACACCTCTCAGCGCCCAAGAACAGAGGGTGCCAAGCAGGCAGCTGGAGGTTGGGGAGAGGGACGTGCAGGCCGAGATCTGGGGGTGGAGTCCAGGGCGGGAGGGTCAGAAAACTCATTCCCTACCTCTTCACCCTTTGGCACCATGTCTGTATTTTAAATCTGGGGACACCGATGCCACTAGGGCTGAGCCTCGCCAGAGTCGGACCACAGAACTACACTGAAGCTCTCCACTTTCTCAAGAATGGAAGGAATCCGAGGGAGTTCTGGGGTCACCTGTGGCCAGATACAGTCCAAACCCACATGAATCCGAACTAATGAAATCATTCCTCATTCCCTGGGCTCCGTGCGGGAGGTGCTGGGGGAAGCGCGGGGACCCCGAAAGGAGGTGGAGTAGACTGGCTAAGAGCTCTCGCCCCCACTCGGTCCGCACTCCGCAGATGCAGGGAGTGGGGGGCTGCAGGGTGCCTTCTAACCCTCACCTATCCCCCACCTCCCCGCCTCTCCGACGTCTGGAGCTCGGTCACGGTCCCCGCTGCCGCAGAGCTCCTGCCATGGCCTCACGCCCCCAGACCACGGGAAAAAGGAGCTCGCGGGAGGGCGCGCAGCGGAGAGAAGGGCAGGGTTCAGAACGCCGGGACCAGAGCCTAGACCCGGACAGGGGGAGCCTTCCGGGGCGCCGCCCACGATCTCCAGTATTGCCACCAAAGTTTCCTCCACTCCCGAGCCTGGCCATGTCACCTGCGAGTCGGAGACCCCCGCGTGGCACCTCTCCTCGTGGGCGCCCCCTCCACGCGCACCGCCGCCTGCCAGGGGACGCTGGGAGCGCAGCGGGCGCGCTAGGGCGCAGCACTTGCAGTCGGTGGGCGCCTCCGGTCTCCGGCCTCCCCCAGCCCCTCCCTGCTCTTTCGCCACCCCCGATCCCCCGAGACCCGGCCCGAGAGGCAGAGGTCGTGGCCACCGAGTCTTACCTAGTCCCGGCACGAAAGTGTTGAGGAAGAGACAAATGACCGCCACCGGGAAGGGCATGTAGGGGATGGCGGCGCGCAGGGGGCCCTTCTTCTCGCGGACCTGCACCACCACTCCGCTGGACGACGACGCCCCCCGGGGGTCCGCCGCCGCCACCGCCGCCACCGTCTCGGCGTCTTTGTGCGAAGGCTCCATGGCTGGGCGCTCCCCGGGAGCTGGGCTGCCGCTGCCCGGGCTGGCGCCCAGCGCGCAGGGGGCGGGCGACGGCCGGCTCGAGGCTTGCTGCGGGGTCCTCCGCGAGCTCAGGCTGCCGGCGTGCTCCGCGCTCGGTGCGCCGCGCGGCTCGCGGAGAATCCCGCCCTGCCGCGTCCCCACACGCCCGGCCCTCTGCGCGCGCTCCGCGGCGCTCCCACACCCCCGGCGGAGGGCGGGGAGGCCAGCGTGACACTCGGCGACAGAGCTCCGACGCCCTCCCCGCCCCCCATGCACCGCTCATAAGGAATGGAAAATCAGGGCGAAGGGAGGAAGGTAGAAGAGGAACGCAGAGGGAGCTGGCTGTCCAGGTACGGGAGGATGGACACGCTCACCCTCCCCAGACAGGTGAACCTCGACAGGGAGCCTCGACCAAGGAACTGCGCCATCTGCATTGGTGTGCTTATCTGGCACCGTCGGGAAACCCTCGAGGTTGAGTCCTTTAATCCGGTGGATACACTTAACACCAGGGAGATGCGGGCAGGGGACGCGCAACGCTTGATAACGAGTAGGTCTTCAGTTTGTTCTGATTTAAACGGATTTGTTTCAAGTCATGGACAAAAAGCAATCCTGGAATTGATAATACGGATGGGAGCAAGGGACACAGCTGTTCACACCCAGGCTAGTTCTCAAGACTGGTTAAAATGGAACACCCACCCACTATGCGCGCGCAAAATCTGAAAATAAATGCACCTGCTCCGAGGAGGAGGGGATGTTGGGAACCATGCCCTGGACTGTGCTGGCCGGGTGGAGTCGGGGCGACCTGGGCCTTTTGTGTGTTCGACGTGTGTTCAAGGAGATAGTGAGGACGCAGCGCCGTCTGGTGTTGATATTGCTGAGAAGCAAGAAGATTTAGCGCTATCCAAGCCGGCAGCACGAGGCCCATATTGAATTCGATTTTCTGAATAATGCCACCTTCACCTCTACATCTTGAAAAAGGTGAGGGAGAGGCCCAAGACTTCGAAACTATCCAGATATTCGTCAGTTTATCCCAAAATTCAGCAATGTGAATAATAGAAAGAATGCAAACCTACCAACTTCCCAATAACCCTCTTTCTCCAGGAATAATAATGATTGGTTCTAAAACAGCCCAGGGGCTCAGAAGAAGGATACTAAAAGAACATGGGTAATTTTAGGGGTCTCTGATAAAATAATTTTAAAAGCACATGGCCAAGTGTTTGTGATAATACTGATGGGGACACACACACACAGTGGCTGGTTAAGGTGTGGGAGCCAGAAAAGAAGAAGTGAAAGCTTTCATTTGTTCGGCCATCAGACTCATTTAGCTATTTCCCAGCTTGAGTTTTCATGTCTATAAACTCAAAGCAGACCTGATTTAGGACACATTTATCGAAAGCCCACTATGACGAGGGTTCTGGGAAGAGAGAAGGAGGTAGAACCCAACCCCTCCTTTGAGAATCTAATGAATGGACAGTGGGATACTAACAACTACAATGACAGAATTGCAGAGACAGTGACAAATGTAGCCCACTGTCCTGATTGTCACTGGGGTATGATGAAGGGGCTGCAGTAACATGGACCTATCTGAAACCAGCCTGTGTAAGGGAGGCATGATGGGAGGTCTACCTGGAGAAGGTGACCCTACAGGAGACCTGAGCTGGAACTAGAGTCAATTATTTGCAGATTTATCTTATTTTAAACAAATTCTTAATTATTCAAGCACTCACTGCTAGGCACTGTTCTAAATCCCTTACACATACCATTTTTTTAAATTTCCAGACACTGTGTGCACTTGGAAGAGAAAGAGAGAGAACACCCCTCAATAGAGCACAACCCGTTCCCTCCATTTCTCTATCCTGTCAGAATTCTGGGCACAAATACACATGCATACATATTTTTCAAGGGACTCGAACTGCGGTTGGCCATGAGGAATCCATCCAGCCCTTAACACATCTTAACTCATTTAATCCTTGCCATAAGTCTATGAACTCTTATGTATTACCCCATTTAACAAATGGAGGCACTGAAGCACAGAGGAGTGAGGTAACTCACAGGAAGTCAGTTACTAGTAAATGGCAGACCTGGGGTTCGAATGCTGGCAGTCTGGCTCCAAAACTCCACATGTGTCACTGTTATCTTATTTCAGAGATATAGAAAACATCCTACTTTCTTTGACTTTTTTTCCTTCTTTCTTTTTGCAGAACATCTGGACTGTTTTAGGCCTACTTCATCATTGTTATTCCTGTAGAAAAAGATTTTCAGGAGAGGAAGTGAATTTGCGTTCCCCAGTTGTCAGATGATTGGCTGAATAGCTGGACCTCAGGAAGTAATCTGGACAGAGTAACAGCACGGTCAAAGACCTGGAGGCCTAGAGACACAGCAAACACTGCAGTGCTTGCAGTAGGCAGAGGTGAGGCCTGCTATAGGCAGGGTCGGGAGATGGATCAGACCCTGCGCTAAAGTCTGGTCCTACAGGATAAAGGAATCGGGCTTCTTCCTAGTGGAAACATAGAATCACCAAAACATTGTAAGCAGGTAAGAATGTTCTCATTACTATTACTACTTAGTCGTAAGCTGAATTTAGTGGCTTAACAGAATCGTTTTATTGTGATCACAAATTCTGTGGTCAGGAGATAAAACAGAGCATAGCTAAGACAGCTTTACTTTGCCCCATTGCATCTGGAGCCTCAGGTGGGGCTAGACGATCTACATCTACAAAGATTCTCGAGTCTGGTGCCTAGGAGAACTTGAAAGCTGCCTCACCTGGGATGTTTCACCAGAGCACGACACATGGCCTGCCCACGTGACTTGGACTTTTCACAGTATGACAGCTGGGTTTCTCGAGGGAACTTCCTGAGAGAAAGCCTTCAGAGAATGCAGGACCAATGGAAGCTTCGTGGCCTTTCTGCTCTCCTCTTGGAAGTCACACAGTGTGGTTCTGTAATCACACGCCTGCCCACATGTAAATGGAGGACACCCCACCACTCGATGGAGGAGTACAAAATAATTTATGCCCAGATTGTTTTTTCTTAGTTTTTGCTATAGGGCGTGTGTGCTTGCCAGAAAGAGATGGAGAAAGTGAGAAATCACCCGCCAGGGGGATGGTCACATCACAATCCCTTCTTCATTCTCTTCTCAGGATTTGGCATGCACACACGTGCACCTGGCATGTTTTTCAAGCCAGTGTAACCAGGACTTGAACCAAAGAGTCAGCCATGTGAGATTTAGCCGCCTTAACCACCACTCCACTGGTTGGCCCAAGCCCAGATTTATTTTTATTTTTATTTTTATTTTTGTAGAAATTCTTGCTATAGGGTGTGTGTGCTTGTTGGAGAGACAGAGAGACAGAAAACAAGAAATCATCCTCCAGGGTAGATGGCCATGCTGCAATCCCTTCTCCTCTCAGGATTTTGGGCATGCACATATAAGCATCTGGCATGAGTCTCAAGCCGCTGGGTCCAGGACTTGAACCACGGTCAATCATGTGTGAGTCCAGCACCTTAATCACTTCGCCACCTGCTGGCCCCCTCAAGACCATCATTATGAGATATGCTTTTTGGGAAGAGTGCTCAGTCAACAACAGCATGGAGGATGGGATGAAAGTGAAAAATTGGGTCACATGCCCATATGGAGTACATGGAGTCTAGGTAAAAGGACTTTTTCTGACCTATAAGTACCTAGATTGGAGAAGGGATAGTTCTCAAAGGAAAACTGGGTATTATTAACAAAGAGGGAATGTTGGGTTTGATGGGTCTGGAGGTGGTGGGAACTCATTGGTTAAGTGGCCAGCATAGACCATTTTCTAGACAAAAGTTGGACATTTAATCAAACTGAGGCTGAGTAAAGCAATTTGGGCAAAAGATTTGGGAACCATGAGCATAAAGTGGTAGTTAAAATCCCTGTATGCAAACGAAAAATAAGAAAAGTAGAGGGCTGAGGAGAGTCATTCAAGGGTACTGTAATTAAGCAGAAAAGAAGGAGGGTGAGATGTTGAAATAGAGAAACATACATTTGTCGAAGCCAAAGAGGAAGATCTTAAGGAGAATATGGTCAGCAGTGTCAAATGCCACATAAGAGTGAAGTAAACCCCCAAAAGTATAGTTAAGAGGCTCTGCTTTGTTGAGTTCCAGTTTGAAAGTCTTATCCACAGGTCCAGCAGGTGACATGGTAGTTAAGGCACTGGTTAAACTCCCACATGGCTAACTACAGTTTGAGTCTCAGACCTGGTGGCTTGCTTTCCCACTTCCCCTCTCTCCCTGTCTCTCTCTGCTAACTATAGCAAATTAAAATAATAATAATTAATAAAATTAAATAAATAATTCTTTATAAGAAAAGTCTTACCCACTGTGTCCATTTTCAAGGAATTTATCTATTTTATCAAAGTTGCTGAATTTGTTGGCATAAAATACTTTCTATTATTCTCAGTATCTTTTAATCTCTGTCAAGTCTGTAATTATGTCTCCTTTTCATCCCTGATATTGTTTGTGCTTTCCTTTTCTTTTGATCACTCTTGCAAGGGGTTATACCATGCCTATTTGACATTGTGACTATGGCTGATGTTAGTAAGAGAGTTTAAGTTCTTTTTATTTTTTTATTTTTTGAGAGGTTTTTGCCACAGGGCACGGCGCGTATGCTCGCCAGACAGACAGAGAGACAGAAAGCGAGAAATCACCCCCGCAATCCCTTCTTCTCCATTCTCCTCTCGGGATCTTGGGTACGCACGCACATGCGCCCAGCGTGAGTTTAAGCCACCAGGTCCGGGACTCGAACCGTGGTCGACTACGTGGGAGTCCAGCAACATAGCCATTACGCTAACTGCTGGTCCTGAGAGTTTAAGTTCTAAGTTATTTCAGATAGGAAGAAGCCTCCAAATAAAAGTTAAAACTTAAGGGGACCAGCAGTTAGCGTAATGGCTATGTCGCTGGACTCCCACATAGTTGACCGCAGTTCAAGTCCCGGACCCTGTGGCTTAAAAAAAACCTCACGCCGGGCGCGTGCGTATGCATGCCCAAGATCCCGAGAGAAGAGTGGAGGAGAAGGGATTGCGGCGTGGCCATTCCCCCTGGGGGGTGATTTCTCGCTTTCTGTCTCTCTGTCTCTCTCTGTCTGGCAAGCGCACATGCCCTATAGCGAAAACCTCTCCAAAACAAAAACTTCGGTAATAACCTCCAAAAAAAATCAGACACAAACATTACAGGGGAAATAGATAAAATAGTTGATTACATCAACCAAATAATACATCTAGGCCAGGCATTGGGTCATGAAGATAAAATCTATTTCTTAACCTTGTTCTGTCATTAACTGAATAAAGTACAGCTTTGGACCTCTTCTTAGCTGAAAAAAAAATTTTTTTTTTGGCCAAAGTTAGCTTTCAAAATGCACGAGGAATTTGTTCTTTAACTGAGATGGCTGCTTTTTGGCAGACTGGTATTATACTGGGTTGTTGGGAAAATCATGGCACATTTTTGCACAGAAGAACATAGAAAAATACATCATGATTTCTCTGACAATCCAATAGCAGCAGCCATGGAAAGACAGACATCTTTTAAAGCGCTGTGTCTTTGAACAAGATTTTTAACCTCTCTGAGCCTCATTCTCCAAAATTGTAAATAATACTCATTTTATTTGTGCCTGTGTGAGGACTAAGGGAGATAATATGTGTGAGGCACGAAATACCTGACAAATGAGTCACTAATAGGGGGAAAAGTAATTTATGAACGTGAGATGTGATAACTTCTTTTTTTCTACAGAGCAGAGAGAGACAGAGAGTGAGCAAAAAGAGAAAGCACCCGCCATGAGGAATAGCCAAATCATAATACTCTCTCCTCCATTTCTCCCTTTTTTCAGAATTTTGGGCATGCACACACATGTGCCTGACTTGTGTCTCAAGTTGCCAGATCCAGGAATCAAACTGTTTGGTTAGACATATGGGATCTGGCTGTCTTAACCGTCAGGCCACAAAGCCAGGCCATGATGGCTTTTTGTTGTTATCAGCTTGGCTAGGCTGAACTGTAGCCTCTAGAAGCTATAGGAGATAGTCTCTCTCAAGAGTTGGAGATCAGGGTGTGGCAGCCATTTTGTGAGGTACACACACCTTCCCTGAGGTATTTCATCTAATATTAATTTAGGTGCAAAAGTGAGGGAGTTCTGCCGATGCGATTTATGTTTCCCATTATTTGACTTCAAGATAGTCAATGGGTGATTATTCTGGGTGGGCCTGCCTTAGACTCCTGAAAAGCGGGCTTAACTTTTTTCTGAAGGAGAATCCCAGATAACTGCTAGGTGAACAATTGCTCTCTTTTCCACAGATCTTTCTTCCTGACTAAAACCTGTGGACATCAGCAAGTTTCACTTCTTGCTATGGGGTTCTAGTCTGCTTGTGACCTTTCCTTCCTGCCTGCCCATCTTATGGACTTCAGACTTGTCTACCCAGACCCTACAAATTGTAAACCAATTCTTAGTAAAATATCTATCACCTCTTTCTCTATTATCCATCTATCTATCCATCTGTATCGTCTAGCTCTATATGATTCTGCTGGTTCTGTCTCTCTGGCTAAACCTAGCTGAACCCTAGCTGATTCAATGGGCTTGCAGGACTGGGAAGTTCAGAGAAAGCCTCAAATTATGTCAATATGTCTTCTAGTCGATCATTCTTTCTCCCCACTTCTTTCCCATCTCTCACTTCTACTTTCCTCTGGGTATGGCTTCATCCTGCAGACTGACTTGCATTCTCTTAACAACCAAGGGTTCCTAGATACCTGTACAATCGAAGCACAGGCCGAATTCTGATGCACATAGGAAGCAAGGAGGATTCTTCCCCAGAAGACTCTTCCCTGCATGGAGAAAAGCTTACAGGGCATAAGGGGGTCTCCAGAGAGGACCAGGTAGCCTCAGGACACCTGGACAATTAGTAGTTATTAACATATGTATTACTATAATAGTCACTCGGATATGTGGCTACTTAAAGTTAAAGTTAAGTCAGTTACAACTCAATCAAATGTCAGTTTTAGTTCCTCAGTCACGTTAGCCGCATGTGGCTAGTGGCTGCCATGTTGGACAGCATGACAGAACATCTTCATCTGAGAGTTTGAATGGACAGCTCTAGGTTAGCACAGAGGTTGAGCTGTATAGTAATAATATGCAACATCAAAGTGACTTAAACCAGATATCGATTTATTTTTCTCTTTCATAAAATTCTAGGTTGATAGAGTAGCTCAGTTCCCCCAGGGCACAGGATTGGTAATGCTCCCATGGAGCCCACAGAGTCAGAGCCCAGGTTCCTTCCACCTTGTGCACCGACATTCCTAGAACATATCCTTGTCTGTGTGGCCCAAGATGGAGCACCAGCCCGTGGGAAGACGGGAGGGGAGAATGTGTCCTTCCTCAAAGGTCTCACCTAGAGCTATACTGAATCTTCTACATACATGCATTAGCTGGGATTTGTCACATGCCTCATCTAACTACAGAAGTGCCTGGAAAACATATTCTGGTCAAAAATTTTAAGCTGGGCCAGATGGTGGCACAGCATGATCCTGCATGGGAGGTCGCAGGTTCGGGTCCTGAGACCTGCCTGTGCAGGCTGGGTATGTGTGCCCACGATCCAAGAGGGCCGAGGCTGGGGTGGGCTGTGGCATGAAGACCTTTTGAGGGTGCCTGTTCCCCACTACTTTCTCTAATAAACTTTAAAAGGTAAATAAAAGTGCCTTGTTATGGAAGGAAAGGGGAATAATGTTGTGGGCGGGTAGCAGTCTCTCCACAGCAGGCACTCACAGCACCCAGCGTTCTCTTCCTTGTAATCGTTCCCTTGTTCTCTCTTCCACTTTGCCACTTCCTCCTCTTCTTTTTACCCCACTGACCACTGCACCTCTCTCTAGGCATCAGGTACCATCCTTGGTTCTTTCACATCCAGAGTCTTGTTTTATCATCACAACCAGCCTGTGAACTCTGGATGAATTATGCCACTTTACAGATAAAGATATTGCAGCTCAGAAAAGTTAAATAATGAGCCTTGCGGATTCCCTAAGAATGGCTGAACAGATTGGTCCCCAGTGCTTTCTTCCCTATCCCTAAATTCCACAGGCTCCTTCCTCTCTGCTGTCTCAGGCCCACCTCTTCTCCTTGGATTCTCTCCTCCCCCACCCCTGCCTCCGCACCCCTCCCTTTCTCCCCGGCCTCTGGCTTTCCTTCATGAAGCCCTGCTCAGTCTATGACTTTCCAGTCCCACTCAGCTTCTAATAAATCTATTAAGTTGTAATCAATCTGTAAGTCAGCTCTCCTGATTAAACCTGGTGGAGATTAGGTCTGAGTTTCCCTGTAATTATAGCTGCAGACTTGAACAATATGTCAAATGGACTGGCAGGAAAAACGGGGTTTCCTGAAAACACCCTGCTAGCTCTTCTCTCCCGTGGTCCATCTGGCCTCTGACCACAGGAATCTGGCTCCTTCAGTCCCACGCCCCATCCCCCATGACGGACGGGTGGGTACCAGAAAAAGCCGCTAATTGCAGGCCAGAGGTCAAGAGCCTAAGAGTCGCAGAGAATGGGGTCTCCAAGACGAGACCCCTTCAGAGCCCTAACATTCCCACTCTGAAGCCCTTCCTCCTCTGGGTCCTCGGTAATAATACTCCTTCCTTCTGGTTCACAAATGCTTCCCCTCCACGTGGGTTCAGAAGTGGGAGAGGAAGGGCTTTCTCAGGAGTCAGTGCCCTGGCTAGTCTGGAAGCCTTAGATTTGGACTGTTTCTGACAGGAACAAGGGGACTGAGGTGGACAGTGGTGGGCCCTACGGAAGGGGCAACAATGGTGGTGGTGGGGTTGCTAAAGACAGATGGCGAAGCTGCCCAGGGAGCAGCAAAGCAGCCTTTCTCACCTTCTCCGTCCAGAGACCCAAGCAGAGCTGGAGCACAGGCACTTGGCCGAGATGGGGCTGCCATCCGTTCCTCCCACCTCCCTGAGAATCCTCCACGTCAGCCTTGGGCTCCGTCACCTCCTCCCCCACGGGGGACTCCGCTTCCCCGCTGCACACTCCCACAGCATGGCTGAGCACGGAGGCTGGCGCAGGCCACAATCAGTCCCTGCATCTCCACGTGCAGTTTCTATTATTCAGCTATCCCAGACATCCCCCAGTTCTCTGAGGTCTTTTCAGACGCGGTGGGAGTCCCAGGACTGATGACCACAGGAGGATGGGAGAAGCCAGGAGGACTGAAAGAGAAGCGGGGGGGAAAGACAGACAAGGACAGGGGAGAAGTGGGCTGAGGAGGGAAGAGGTCACTGGGCCAGGCCACTGAGATGGACCCACCTCTCTGGCAGCTTACTGAGGAAGCTAGGCGCCAAAACATGGAAACGAAGGAAAGCCACCACAAGTCCCAACCCACCGAAAAGGCAGGTGCCATCAGAGCTGGCCATCCTCAGATCTCTGGGCTGGGTCACACGAAGGGCCACTGTCCTCACAGTAATCTGTCTCTAAGTCCCGCAGCTGTGCAAAAGCAGTCCTGCAGGACTTCAAGACCTCCCCTGGTCCTCAAAGCCGGAGGCCTGGCCAGCAGCCCAGCGGCCCGGCCCCGGCTCCCAGCCCCTCTCCTCGCCTCACGAGGCAGACCGGCGGCCGCGCTGCTTTCGCACAGTCCTTCGCGTGATCTCCTGTTTCCTGTGATGACACACGGGGACACGAAGCTCTGTTGTTCTGGCAGGCACCACAGACTGGGCTCTCTGGCGTTTAGTTCCTGGGTGTAGGTGGTTTGTTTCTCTCAGCCGCTCCGCACTTACGTCACTGCTTCTGAGGCTTCAGGGGACTGTGGGGCTGCCGGGCTAAAAAGGGCCCCAGAAGACCCTCAGGCCTGCGTCCAGGAGCAGTACCTTGCACACCCTCCTACCCAGGGAGGCCCCTGGGGAGCTGACGGAGAGCCCCAGCCTTTGGCTGTGCTCCAGGGAGGTGAGCCCGGTATGTGCACACCCAGAACATGGCCATGAGAGGCCACATTACCTGGGGGTGAGACCTGACGTTCCAGGAAGGGCACAATCCCCCTTCTGTCACTCACCAGCTTTGGGACCTTGGGCATGAGGCTCGGACTTGCAGAGATTCTGCGTCCACATTTCTGAAATGGAGACAGTAAGACTACCACCTCGTAAAGCAGATACGAGGGCTGCCCAACGCAGACCACAGAGTGAATGCTCACGGAAAGAAACCCCTTCCCGTTCCCATTCCTGTTAACACTTTGCAGAGGCACTCGGTACCAGCCCCTGCGAAATACAAACACACGAAGCACAGGTGCTTTTTCAGACCAGTCATGCCCCTGGAGTGGTAGGAGGCATGACCGCAGAACCCTCCAAGGTAGCAAAGCTGGTGGTCGTCCAAGAGAGTGATTCGCAGTGACCTTCCCAGCATTCAAGTCTGCCATCTTTAAGACTGAGTAATCATAGATCCCTAAAATACCCACCCTGGTCATTTCACGGGACAAGGCAGAGACCCCAGGCAAAAACCGTGCAGGTCTTCTCTAGGGACTTATTTCTTTCTCTTTTTGGGGGGTAGGGGAGAAATTCTTGCTATAAGGCACGTGCACTCACCGGGCAGACACAGAGAGACAGAAAGTGAGAAATTTTTTCCCAGGGGAAGGGCCACACCACTACCCCTTCTCCTCCATTCTCCTCTCAAGATTTTGGGCACATGTGCACACATGCCTGAGTTTTTTTTTTTTTAGAATTATTTTATTTACCTTTATTTATTTATTTTAATTGACTAGAGAGGGACAGAGTGTGTGAGAGAGAGAGGGAGAGACGGGGAAAGTGAGAAAACAAGCTGCCAGGTCCAGGACTAGAACCGTGGTCAGCCATGTGGGAGTCCGGCATCCTCAACCACCAGACTGAGTTTTAAGCCGTCAGGTCCGGGACTCTAGTCACAGTCAACTATGTGAAAGCCCAGCAACATAACCATTATGCCATCTGTTGGTCCCAGGGACTTATTTCTTTAATTGGATCCTTTCTACCTTGGTCAACAGCTGGGAATAAATTGTGTGGTGTAAGATGTAAAGTCGAGTGTTTGATTATCTGCTGGAGGGCCAGCTTGTAGCATGGTAGTTAAGGCAGCCAGATCCCACATGACCAACCGTGTGGTTCGAGTCTCAGATCCAGTGTACATGCATGCCTCAAATCCGAAAAGGTGTTAAGAATTGGAGAAGGTATTAAGGTGTGACCATCGCCCCCTTTGGGGTGCTTTCTCACGTTCCCTCTCCCTCTCTCTCTCTCTCTTTCTGTGTCTCTCTCTAGCTAGCGCATGTACCCTCTGACAAATTTAAAAGAACAAAAACAAAACAGATTATCCCCTGGAACAACCAGATCTGGAGGGCTTATGCATGGTGGGGGGATGTGGAAGGGATTGGGGTACTGGAACCTGTGGTCTCTAAAAGAAGATTGTGTGAGGGGACCAGCAGGTGGCGTGATGGTTAAGGCGCTGGACACTCCCACATGGCCAACTACGGTTCGAGTCTCGGACCTGGTGGCTTGCTTTCTCACTTTCTCTCTCTTCCTCTCTGTGTCTGCCTCTGGTCAAATTAAAATAAATGAATGAATAAATAAAATTTAAAAAAAAAGATTGTGTGAGACACACCCCACAGTGACCCCCCCACAGTGACCCCATGATTCCCGCCCTGCCGTTCACACTGGTATAGCCTCCTTAAGCCTGGGTGGTCCAGCCTGTGACTTACTTTAAACAAATAGAACAGAGTGAGATAAAGAAAATTTCAAGGTCATTGAGGCCTCAGATCAATTGATTTAGAGTTTATCTAAAAGGAAATTATCCTGAGTGGGCCTGGCTTAATCAGGTGACAACCCTTAAAGGGAGGGACTGCTTCTCTCTCTTTTTTATTTTATTTATTTATTTATTTATTTATTTGGAGAGGTTTTTTTCGCTATAGGGCGCATGCGCTTGCCAGACAGACAGAGAGAGACATAGAGACAGAAAGCGAGAAATCACCCCCCAGGGGAGATGGTCACGCCTCAATCCCTTCTCCTCCATTCTCCTCTTGGGATCTTGGGCATGCACGCACACGCGCCAGGCGTGAGTTTTAAGCCACCGGGTCCGGGACGCGAACCGTGGTCGACTACGTGGGAGTCCAGCGACATAGCCATTACGCTAACTGCTCGTTCCCTCTTTTTAAAATGTTTTTTAGGTTATTGCCATAGGGCATGTGCACTTGCCAGAGAGAGAAAAAGTGAGAAATCACTTTCTGAGGAGGGACAGCCACTTCGTAATCCCTTCTCCTCCATTCTCTACTTGGGATTCTGGACATGTGCACACACATGTGCCCAACATGATTTTCAAACCACTGGGTCTGGGACTCAAACTGTGGTCAGCCATGTGGGAGTCCAGTGCCTTAACCACTATGCCACCTACTGGCCTCGGGAGGGACTACTTCTAATAGTGGATAGAATAGAATAGAATAGAATAGAAAGTAATATAATATATAAATACACACACACACACACATATGTATCTATATGTGTGTATATATGTATATGTATATGTAATTTTTAAAAATTTCCCTAGGGTACATGTACTTGCCAGAGAGACAGTGAGAAGGAAATTAAGAAACCACACCCCAGAGGAGATGGCCATGCTGCAATCTCTTCTCCTCCACTGTCCTCTCAGGATTTTGGACATGCACCTTGGACATGCACGCACATGTACCCTACGTGATTTTCAAGCCACCAGGGCTGGGACGCGAACATCAGTGGTGCTGATGAAGTCAGCAGCCATGCTGAGGCCCAGGCTGAGAAGGCCCACACATTGGGAGCTGGCAGCTTGTGGCCAGAGGGCGGTCTTCCCACAAAGCTGGCACAAAGCGGGAGCACCCAGTGCCACAGCTGCAGGGAGATGAGCTCTGTCCAGAGCGGAGTGAGCTTGCCAGTGGGTTCTTCACCAGCCCTGCCTCCAGAGAAGGTGGGCTGGGTGACACCTAGGTCGCAGCCCGGAAGACCTTGAGCAAGGGACCCAGCTAGGCTGTGCTCAGACTCCCATCCCATGGAAACTGTCTGAATAACAGTCGATTGAATGCTCACAAAGAGATCTCTTCCCGTGTGGCTAGAAACCTAATATAAGGGGAAAGGTGTCCTGGAGGGAGGCCTAGAGTACAGAAAGCAGACTAAGCACATGGGCTGCTTCTCGCTCCAGAAACACTGGCTTTACCCAGAACGTTCACCCTGACCCCCGGGCTGGCCTCACGTTGTTTATGTTTGTTTGTTTGTTTATTTGTTTCCCCCCCACACCCAGGATTCTGAGCATGCACACACACATGCCCAGCCTAAGTTTCTAGCCACCAGGTCTGGGACTCAAACTGCGGCTGACCACGTCGCAGTCCAGCCCCTTAACTACTACGCCACCTGCTGACCCCAACCTTCGCATTGTTCTTGTTTTGAGGTAGAAGGGGGTCACTTTTGGATCTTTTGCCCTAAGAATGCTCACTTGACACTGAGAGGAGAGGGTGGCCTCCCTGAGACATAGTGCCACGAGGCCTCACCCTGAGGGAAAACTGGTGGTCTGGGACAAAAAGGCCTAGAGAGGGCTGCTGGGCTCTGCAGAGAAAGGGCTGCCAGGGCTATAGGGCAAGTATAGATTTCTCAGTCAGATCTGGAGCAGGGCCAGCGCCCTCACTCTCCCCGCTTCTAGCGTCCCTGGACCTGGCTGTCATTGGCAAGCCTCTCACCTCCCAATACTATACCTTAGACCAAAGTGCAGATTTGGACCTGATGCTGGAGCCTATTCTGGACCCTGCGCCCTCTCTACCAGCCCCTTCCTGCCTCCATACCGAAGGCCGGTGGGCTGCTTCCACCCCTGCTGCCCTGGGCCCCCACCCATAGCAGAGGGCTTGGGCTGACTTCATGTTTCTCATGCATGGCATCTCAGTGGAGGTAAAGTTTTTAATTTTTAGCATTAGAACTCTTTATTCAAGTGAAAATCAGTCTGCAAGAATTCTAAAATGGGGGAGTTGCTCTGACTGAGTGGGAAGAGGTGAGTGGCCTCTCCCCAGCAGGGTCCACCCTGCTCCCTCCCCCAGCTCTGCCTCCCACACCCCCCATAACCCCTAAGGGGCTATGTGCACCCCAAGTCTTCTTGAAAGGTTATTGGGACTCTCCTGTCCAGGGAGAGTCAGGCCTTCCCATCTGCCTTCCTCAGGCTGGCCCGACAGGAAGTTCCACCCTCTGGTTGTCCAACATGGCCATCAGTCAATGAGAGCCTCCCAGACCATGGAGACAGAGTCTCTAACCATTCAGCGGTGAGATCTTTTCCACCTGGAGGACAGCATTCCCCGCCCCCTTTCCCACTCCCACAAGTGGCCTGACATGTGAATTTTCTCTCTGTGAGATGAATGTTCTTGGCCCTCCAAGGAAAGCTATAAATACATTCCAAGTTTAAAGGAAGCTTATCCATTATTTAGCCCAACTCCAACTCAGGCAAGAAGAATTCCCTACACATCCCCACCAATAAGAGGTCCAGGCTCTATCTGAATGTTGCATGCCGGGGAACACGCTAGCTCACAAGGCAGGTGTCTCCCTGTTGGGTAGCTCCTAATCTGCCTCCCTTGAACCTTGTGACCTGTAGGAAGAAGAATACAGCTCCCTCCAGGCCAGTCTCCTCCACTCTCCTCAGCAGCCAAGGAGCCAGCCTCCCAGTGTTTGCAGCCTACATATTCCCCTCTCATTGACTCTCAGATTGTTCTTTTTTTTTTTTTTTTTTTTTTTTTTGGAGAGGTTTTTCGCTATAGGGCGCGTGAGCTCGCCAGACAGACAGAGAGAGACATAGAGACAGAAAGCGAGAAATCACCCCCCAGGGGGGATGGTCACGCCGCAATCCCTTCTCCTCCATTCTCCTCTCGGGATCTTGGGCACGCACGCACACGCGCCCGGCGTGAGTTGTAAGCCACCGGGTCCGAGACGCGAACCGCGGTCGACTACGTGGGAGTCCAGCGACATAGCCATTACGCTAACTGCTGGTTCCCTCAGATTGTTCTTTTGACTTGCTTTGACCAATAGGACACTCACAAGGGTGAGGCCTGTTAAACACTTGCAAACTGGGACTTGCCCTCTTAGAAAGTGCCCCCTTGGAAGCCAGCTGCCCTGCATTAGGCTACTGAGTATGCAAGGCCATGTGGAGGAGGGCCTTGGAGGGCCAGAGGCCGTATGGGATGGTCAGCCGCAGACCGACTCCCAGCCGAAGGCAGCCACATGAATGGCCTACGCAGTACACAAGGAGCAGCGGCACTGCCTCCGCCGAGCCCAGAAACCACTGAATCACGAGAAATAATGAACTGCTATTTTAAGCCACTATATTTTGGAATGGGTTGGTAGACAGTGATAGATAACTGAAAACTGCCGAGAGAATTTTTCTGGGAACAAGTTGCAGGGATGATATGGCCAAAATTTTGCATCCCAGGTCAACTATTTGCAAAGAGCACACACCAGCTGGCTCAGATGAGAGACAGCAAACATCTTTACTGGGGATACTGGGAGCCAGAGCACGTAGAAGTGAATCAGAGGGAACCAGTCAGAGACAGGAAGGACATAAGAACCTTGACCTGAGCAGGTCAGAGCGTCCTGGCTGGGTGACAGATTATGCAGAACCGCTTGGCTTTCTGCACAACATGGAACTATGCTTCGGTTCAGATTCCTTCCACTTATAAATTACTTTTTATTTCACTACCCTACATACCACATCCAGATAGGCGTAGCTGCTGTTTTGTATGTGCCAGTTGTTCCCCAACACTGTGAGGTACGAGTCAAGTGCCACCTCCACAGGTTTGGATACGTGTTTGTGATAATGACTTTGAATTTGAAAAAGCAAAACAGTAAGACCAATTAGGGGTATAATAATGTTCTAGTCTGTTCTGTTACTAAGAACAGAAAATACTGAGTCTGTGCAACTCACAAAAAACAGAGGCCTACTCAGCTGATGGTTTGGAGGCTCCAGGCCAAGTGCCATGTCTAATGAGGGTCTTCAAGCTGCAGCACGGCGTGGTGGAGGGCAGGTGCGTGTGTCTGTGCGTCCATGTGTCTCTCTCATCCTCTCTCCTTATGACCCCACCAGGAGTCAATCATGAGGGCCCTGTTCTGATACCTTTAATCCCAATCTCTCCCAAAGCCTCCACTTCTTTTTTTTAATGGTTCTTTTTTATTTATTTTTTATTTTTTTTAGAGAGAGATTTTTGGTATAGGGTGCATGCACTCACCAGAGAGACAGAGAGAGATAAAGTGAGAAATCACACCCCTCCCCCCCCCCCCCAGGGAGGATGGCCATGCCACAATCCTTTCTCATCCATTCTCTTCTCGGGACTTTGGGCACACACTCACATGCACCCAGTGTGAGCTTCCAGCTGCTGGGTTCAGGACTCAAACTGCAATCAGTTACAGGCTGCTGGCCCCAGGCTCCACCTCTTAACACCATAGTCAGATGAAGTTTTCACCCTCTTATCCCATCACAGCCAAATTTCAACACGTGAATTTTGGGAACCCATTCAACTACAGCAAACAGCATCCTAAGCAGGGAGAGATAATGTGAAATGTTAGAGGGTGAAGGCTGTCCCAGCCTCCTTACAGCACTCAGGCCTTAAGCATTTATCAAACACCTACAGTCCCTGCCTCCCAGAAGCTCACTGTTGTAGGGGAGAGACTGCCAGGTGGACTGGCAGGTGCAACATGGCTGGTAACGGGAAGTCTGGGGCTAGGAGAATACCTAGACAAGGTCTGTCTCCTAAAAGAAGTTCTATCATGGACCAGCAGGAGGCATAGAGATTAAGGCAGCTGTATCCCACAAGGCCAACTTCGTGGTTCAAATCCTGGACCCAGTAGCTTGAAAAATACACCGAGTATGTGTGTGTGCATGCCAAAGAGCCCTAGAGGAGAATGGAGGAGAAGGGAGTTCAGCATGGCCATCCCTCCAGGGGGTAATTTCTCTACCTCTCTCTCTCTCTCTCTTTCTCTCTTTCCCATGACTACATGCACCCTATTGCAAACACGCAAACAAAACAAAACAAAAAAGAAGTTCTACCTGAGCCATGTGTGAAAGGGTCAGGAGAGCAAGCTGGTCAGAGGGAAAGGGCATGATTGCAGAGATTACTAGCTCCTGCCCGACATCCAGCGACTTCTTCTTCCTCAGGACTAGGACATCATTTTATCCTGGGGTGGGGAGGCAATGTTTCTAACTAAAAGACTGCATTTCTCAGACTCCTTTGTAGCTAGTAATAAATATGCAATAAAAATACAAGTTTATAGGGTTTTGTGGAAGGAACTTTGTCTGAAGTAGGAGATACAACCTTGTTCCTCCATCTTTCTGCTTGGATCCACTGACCTGATGGCTGGAGTTCCAGGACTTATTTTCATACCACAAAGAAAACTTGAGGATGAGAGCAAACTACTAAGAACTGCAGAGCAAAAGTGAGAAGGAGTCTGAGCCTTAACAACAGCACAGCTGCTACCCCTGCCCTGGAGAGCCTTTCCTCTGGCTTGTTTAAATGACAGAAATAAATGCCAGGCTGGCTCTGTGACCTAGCAGTTAAGGGAGACAGAGCACACATGAATGGCCACAATTTGAATCGTGGTCAACATGAAAAACATAAAAATATGTGTGCCATGCTCCAAATCTCAACAGGATGGAGAAACGGAGAAGGGATTGACCATTTATCATTGCAGAGTGCTTTCTCCTTTTCCCGTCTCTTTTTCTCGGCTTGGTGATCATGTGTGGCTACTAAACAAGAAGGAGAAGAACAGAAGAAGAAGAAAAGGAGGAGAAGAGAAGAAGAGGAAGAAGAAGAAAAGAAAGGAAGAAGAAAGAAGAAGGAAATAAGAAGAGAAAGAAAAAATGAAGGGGCCAGCAGTTAGCGTAATGGCTGTGTCGCTGAACTCCCACGTAGTTGACCGCGGTTCGAGTCCCGGACCCGGTGGCTTAAACTCACGCCGGGTGCGTGTGCGTGCGTGCCCAAGATCCCGAGAGGAGATTGGAGGAGAAGGGATTGCGGCATGGCCATCCCCTCTGGGGGTGATTTCTCGCTTTCTGTCTCTCTGTCTCTCTCTGTCTGTCTGGCGAGCGCACGCGCCCTATAGCAAAATCTCTCCAAAAAAAAAAAAAAAAAAAGAAAAAGAAAAAGGAAAAAAGAAGGAGGAGAGGAGGAAGAGAAGGAGGCGGAGGAGGAGAAGGAGGAGGAGGAGAAGAAGAAATCATCAAAGACATAAATGTCACATTTAAACTATCCATTTGTTTTGTGTAATAAGTAGCTGAACCTAATCCTAGCTGATATATCTATTGGGTTGTTGGAAAAGTCATCTCGCATTTTTGCGTAGAAAGACACGTGATGACTTTCCCAACAACCCGATACCTGTGCTAGGGCAGAAGTGAGAGAACACATCTGCAAAGGAGTCCAGGCGGATGGAGCTCCACAAAGGGTGTGACAGAGGAGGGGTGGGGCTAAGCGGGAAGCAGGGTGAGGCTGGAGCTTTTGAGACAATGGGACAGAGGAGGTAATCACAACTGGCTGGCATTTCTAAAGGATTTAAAAGCACAGGCTCTTCAATTCCTATTCTCCACTCCATATCTGGAGAAAGGACAACCCCTCTTCTCGAGATTTAGGAAGAGGGAACAAAATGCCCTAAGTCAAAGGTCATGTCTCAAACCTGGGGACCAGGCCACAGACAACTATCCCCAGATGTGACTACTGCCTGGTGGCTTTACTTAGACTAAATTAAATCTGCTCTTAGTTCCATTTTTCAAGGTGGTGTCAAATTCAGCCCCTCCCTCTCAAGGACTATGCAAGACTTACAGAGAACCAGGAAGGGTCTGCAGCCTTCCGTCGTGCTATGGTTTCTGAGTTGCCAGTGGCCTCTCGCCCAAGTTGGTGTGGTCCATGGGCAGCTTTGTTTCTGCCCAGCTGAGCCTGGGAACAGGGATTCCCTTTGAGAAGCCAAGTCCATGAGTTACTGTGCGTGACCTCCTGCATCCAGGGGCCACCCTGGCAGAGGCCCGACAGCTCACAGACTCCAAAGCAGAGCATGGCCTGCTCTTTGCCACCCTCAGAAACCCTCAGACTAACCCTTCACGTTCCACATTTCTTGGAGAAACTCTTCCTCATTGCCTCTGGGTTGACAGATCCTGGCACAGCTCTGCCCCCACCCCAACCCAAAGGAATTAGGCTGAAACCTCCTGAAACTTGAAATGTAGCAGTGATTGGGACCAGCAGTTGGTATAATGGCTGTGTTGCTGGACTCCCATGTAGTTGACCATGGTTCGAGTCCCGGACTTGATGGCTTAAACTCATGCTTGTGGCGAGGCCATCCCCTCAGGGGGATTTTTCACTTCCTGTCAGGGGGATTTTTCGCTTCCTGTCTCTCTGTCTTTCTGGCGAGTGCACGTGCCCTGTAGGAAAAACCTTTCCAGAAAAAAAAAAAAAAAGAACTGTAGCAGTGATTTACCTCCCACTTTTTCTCTGCCTTCTCCCTGTTGAAAGTAACTCTTTTAAAACTCTATTAGAAGAACCAGCAGTTAGAGTAATGGCTATGTCGCTGGACTCCCACGTAGTCGACCGCGGTTTGCATCCCGGACCTGGTGGCTTAAAACTCACGCCGGGCGCATGTGCGTGCGTGCCCAGGATCCCAAGAGGAGAATGGAGGAGAAGGGATTGTGGTGTGGCCATCCCCCCTGGGGGTGATTTCTCACTTTCTGTCTCTCTGTCTCTCTCTGTCTGGCGAGCACACGCACCCTGTATCAAAAACTTCTTAAAAAAAAAAAAAAAGAAAGAAAGAAAGAAAAACTCTATTAGAGGCCAACAGGTGGCATGACGGTTACGGTGCTGGACTCCCACACAGCTGACCATGATTTGAGTCCCAGACCTGGTAGTTTGCTTTCTCGATTTCTCTCCCCTGCCCCGCTTTGGTGAACACATATGACCTATAGCAAATTAAATAATGATAACAATAAATAAAATTAAATAAATAATTCTTTAAAAACAACAACAAAAACCTATTAGGACCAACCAGTGGCATGGGAGTAACAACAATGCTCTACAATGTTAGACCCACGTGGGAAGGTGCCAGGTTCGTGTCCTGGGACCTCCTTGTACACAGTGGGACGCATGTGCTCATTATCCAGACAGGTGGAGGCTGGGGGTGCCTTGCCACAGGAAGAATCTATTATAGGTGTCTTCCTCTCATTGAAGAAATAAATAAGGATAAAAAAATAAAAATGAATAAAACAATTCGATCCTCTCCCACCATCACTGACAGAAAAGGTTCCTGGAATTGATATAGCCTGGAGCCACTTGTCACAGCAGATAGTGAGGAAGCCATCAAAGATAACTAGGGACAGATCAAAGGGACTAGAGAGCCAGCAGGGCGAAGATGTGACAAGTAGAAATGAATACTAATGGCGATAGATTAAAACAGGTCAAACATGTTTAAACTTAGGAGTCTTAATACTTAAAAAAAAAAAAGGCTAATTAGCTATCAGTTGAAAATAATGAACTGATTAATTATTTTGACAACTAACATAAAAGAAAAAGTCAAGCAATAAATAAGAGTAGAAATAAACCACTGTCCCCAGTAAATAAATTCCAAGATGTTAAAAAAAGAATAGATGTTAGCCTGTAATGACTCGAAAGTCATGGAAAGAGGAAAAGCAGCACTTTTTAATGATGCACTGCGGGAATGAGAAGCCCTTGCTCTGAGCCTTTGTGGTCAGCAGGAGGTGACTTCGTGGGCTGGTGCAGGCGGGGTGTGCTAGGACGTGGTCCTCCAGAGAAAATATCCTGCCGGAAACTACAAGCAGAGGAGAACAACACGTGTTTGGGATGGGATAGCGGCAAGAACCCCCCCCCCCCCCCAGACCACACGTGGACATTTTCTCAGAACCCTACCAACTGCTTGTCACAACGTTGGGTGATGAAAACAAGGTGTCATCTTCGTGGGAAGGATGAGGGAGTAAAGCCACTGAGGGCGACAGCTTGTAGACTTTTTTTTTTTTTTTTTTTTTTATACATTTTTTTATTATCATCATATTCTTCTTAGCTTGTAGACTTTGACTATCCTTCAGGGACAGTCAGGAAAGCGGCGGGTGGTCACTGCGGAGTCTTGGCAGAGGTAAAGGGGGAACCAGATTGAGAGGCAGAGCTGGGAGGGCCAGTTGAGGGGGAACTGAACCAAAGGGTGCTTCTGTGTTTAGACGTCTTTAAAAATTGTTTTCAAGTTTATTTATTTCTCTCACCCATGAGAGAGACAGGTACCCCCTATAAGATCCTCATGCCATGATCCACCCCCAGCCTCAGCCAGCCAGGATCACGGGCATGTACCCTGCGTGCCCAGGGAGATCTCAGGATGCACACCTGGAACCTTCCCATGGGGCTTCAGCATCGGCCAGTCTTACATTACTGTTACACCACTGAGGCTGGCTTTATTTAAAAAAAAAAGAAAGAAAGAAAAAAGAAAGAAAAAGAAAAGTAAAGAGAATAAGAAAGAAAGAAAGAAGAAAGAAAGAAAGAAAAATACTATAGAGGTTAAGAGCTTCAGTTCTGGAATCAGACTGCTATGGCATGAATCCCAGCTCTGCTGATCCCTAGCTACGTGACATTAGGGAAATTACTAATTTCCCATGTTTCATTTCCTCAGCTGTAAAACTGGATACCAACGATGGGAAAAGTGAGAGCACCCAAGCATGCTAGCATTAATAACACATGAGCAGAAGGATTTCCAGACCATGAAGGTCAGGTTGGAGGCTGCCCTGGTCTTCCCTTGTGGCTCCGAGAGCGTCTGCACACAGATCAGGTCTTTGGGCGCCATAGGAATCACTGCGCACTGAGGGTGTCCTCTTGCTCACATTCCCTGCAGTCTTCCCCTTTGGAGAATAAGCTTCAAAGCTGGGTCTCAGGTGTGGGATTTATGCTAGGTGCTTTCTCATTATCATCCTGCGAAGTCTTTGTCCCGACAACCCCGCGAAATAGGTATTATCAACGTTCTTAGAGATGAATAAAGTCCCATGGGCAGAGGTCAAGCAGAAAAAGAGAAGCAGCAGTTCAGCGAGGTCTGGGCAGTGCTTGCTGGTGCCCCTGAGTCCTTGGCCCAGAATGGCCAGCTTACAGGACCGGCTTCCTGACTTCCTGGTGACCTATCCAAGAGGGGTGGAAGACTGGAGGTCTAGGGAAATGGTTCTTCCCTTCTCTCCTACACCGAAGATTTCATCAACCTTCCCATAAAATGGGTCCAAAATAGGAGCGGAATGGGAGGCTCCATTTGTAGACCTTTGCTGGGCGCTGTTAAGCATGACCCTAGTCTTCACAGCCCTTAGGAGAGGCAGGAGCTGACAGGCTCACAAGGCAAATGTCCCTGAGGGAAGGGTCCTGGCTTGCCCCTTTGGAGTTTATGACTAATTTGAGATCCTCTAGGCAAGGCAGGTTGTGACAGGGAGTTATGGGGGAAAGGCCCTTATGGGAGAGTACCAGAGACAAAAGAAAGAGGCATGGTTGAGTTGGAATTGGGGGGCAGAGAGGGCAGCCTGGGGACAGACCCAGAGGCTCCCCTTCATAATAGATGGGCACCCAGGGCATGTGCCAGCCTGCTCTTTTCACATCACTTCCTACCTCCAGCTTCATTCAAGGACGAGGTGAGGCAGAGTTCAAAGATCAGAGAGAAAGACCAGAGACTCCCAGAAGCTCCCTCCAGACAGACTCAGAGGTCAGTGGGCAGAACTGAAAGATCTAGGCCACTAGGAGCCATGTAGGGATAGTTAGAGGAGATGGAGAAGGAGGTAGGAAGGAGATGAGGAGAGGGATGGGCAGGGAGGTGAGAAGGAGGGTAAGGACAAAGAGCAGAGAGAGAAGTAAGAGAAGAGGGGAGTGGAGAAAAGGGGGTGGAAGCTGGCACGCACAGAGACAGTGTAGTTAGAACTTCCAGATATTAGAGGTAACCCTTTCATTGTTCAGATGAGGAAACTGAGACCCTGAAAAGCAAGATCTTGGCCACAGAGCTTAGTTGTACTCCGGAAGGGTAGGATAAAGACAAGAAACATGAAAAGCAGTCTTGCCACAACTCCCTGAGACCCTCCTCCCAGAAAGAAGAGCTGGAAGCTTCCTGCTTCACCCAGGCCAGATGGCTGTGGACGGTGGTGCTTGGAGGAAGGCCAGGAAGCTAGGATTTGTGGGCACACCCTGGTCCTTCAGGGTTAGGGCTCTCCTGCTTCTTTCCCAGGCTCTCAGCTCTGCAGGGAAGTTCACGTTGTGACCACTGTTCAGTGTGTGAGGTGGGGAGAAGAGACTTGGAAACCTATGGACACCTGTCCAGGAAGGAAAGGGGACGAGGGGCTTGCCTTAAACACACAGTGGAACTCGTAGCTTCCCTCTATCCAGACCTGAACCATGGTTGCCATGGAAACTTCACTGTAAAGGGCTAAGTGACCTCAGGTCTTGCATTTCATGTCCCAACACGGGACCTTAGAATGCAGAGAGCAGTTCCTAGTCTTCCCTTATTTCATGTCAGCTGAGCTGCATGAGGATCCCAGGGGGCCACTCCTGGACTCCTCCTGATTCTCTGAGCCTGCCTCTGCCTTTAGCCTTGGGCTGCCACACCTCCGTCACTCTCTCTTATTCACTGGGCACTAGCTGTTAAGCAGTAGGAAGTTGCAGGTGCTGAGTCAAGTGCTACGGACACAAAGATGAGGGAGACAGATCTGACCTGAAGAAAGGAATAGTCAAGTTGGGGAAACAAACACGCAGGTAAACCCGGGGGCAAGCACTAGGACACACAAGTCAGTGCAATCTCTTCAGCAAAGTAGGTAAAGGGCTGGAAGAACTTGGTGAAGGTTCAGACAGTCATTAAGAGGAGCGTATCAGAAGACCAGACCAACTGGCTATTGGGTGGCACTGACCGCCCCATGAGGTTGGCCAATCTGCAGGACACATGGCTTGTCTCCAGCCAGGTTCAGTTAAGAAGGTATATTGTAGAAGCTGTGGTCAAAGAGAGAAGGGTTGGAAGTGAAGACTTCAGGGGCCAGGTGTTGGCACAGTGAGAAAACGTGACACTGCAAGGTAGATCCACATGGGGACGTTACTATCTGGAGCCTTCTTGAGTACAACGGGGCATGCGTGCCTATGATGCAGAACAGGCTGAGGCTGAAGGCGGATCATGGCATCAGGACCCTGTTTGTGGTGCTGCGTCTCTCCCTATCTCTAAATAAATAAATACCTTTTTTTGGTGTGCCGTTTATTTCAGAAGAGGCTCTGGGCACAGCAGTAAAATGCAATGATCAATGAGGCTGACCCACACAGAAGGCTCTGGAGACCTCCCTGAGTAGGCCAGGCACTTAGTGCCCATGAGCCAGTGCTGACTGAAGCTGGGAATGAATCATGGCATGCAGACTCTGCTGGAAGTTCTCTCTCTCAAGAAATAAATAAACTTAAAAAGGAAAAGAATGAAACCTCTTACAGCAATAATAGGAGAAAAGGACCCAAGGTGAAGGAGGTGAGTTGAAAGGCTGGGCCCTCCTCTCTTCTCCTTCCGGGAACCCCCCTAGGCCATGCGTGGCAGTCCCTTTGGGTGCCTGAACAGGTGACTCATCAAGCCATTTCCTGACAGGATGAGTAACAAACACCCCAGAAGGCACTCTCAAGTGTCCTCTTTCTGGAAAGCCAGACTGAGGCAGCTTACTTGTCCCTTCCCCAGCCACATGACTGCAGCTGAAAGGATGACCTCACTCAGTCCTCCCTCTATACCTCTGCCCCTCTGTAGGTGACCAGACTCCTGGGAGAATGGAAGCAGGACATATTAAGTCATCATGCCTTTCTTTTTTTCTTTTCTTTTCTTTTTTGAGAGGTTTTTTTTTTTTTTCTCGCCAGAAAGACAGAGAGAGACAGAGAGATAGAAAGCAAGAAATCACCCCCCAGAGGGGCTGGCCACGCCACAATCCCTTCTCCTCCATTCTCCTCTTGGGATCTTGGGCATGCACGCACACACCCAGCATGAGTTTAAGCCACCGGGTTTGGGACTCCAACCACAGTTGGCATAATGGCTATGTCGCTGGACTCCCATGTAGTCGACAACAGTTCGAGTCTCGGACCTAGTGGCTTAAACTCATGCAGGGTGCGTGTGCATGTGTGCCCAAGATCCCAAGAAGAGAATGGAGGAGAAGGGATCGCAGCGTGGCCATCCCCCCTGGGGGTGATTTCTCACTTTCTGTCTCTCTCTGTCTTCCTGGTGAACATACGTACCCTATAACAAAAACCTCTCCAAAGGAAAGAAGCCTCTCCTCCCCATGGCCACACTGGGCCTATCCTAGACCAGTGGGTCACTAGGCGGCTAGAAAGAGACACTACACTACCCACAGTGTTCATCCCAATCCCTGCCCTTTCTTAAATCTCAGAAGGACTGCGGCTGGGCTGCCGAACTCTGCTTTTTCTATCTTTAGCCTCTCATCGATTCTGCCTCAGTTCTCATCTTCATTTAAATCTCATCAAATTCTCCACATTCCCTCCTCCTGATTCTGGCTTTTCTCTTTGGTACCATTTAACCACATGCTTTCATGGGATAGAGCAATTGGTATTCATGCCCCTGTCCTCACTCGGCGAATTTACCAGCTCTGTAAAATGCAGGAGTGTATCTCGTTCATCCTCACCTCTCCCAGAACGCCTTCTCGTAACAAAATGAGTTATCTATAAGGCGACCACTGTGATTAGGTGTATATTTTCCCAGAGTTTATAATCATTTTAACTGCTCTATTGGAGTATAATTTACATAGCGGCCAATGGCTTTTAATAAATTTACAGAGCTGTGCAGCCATCATCACAATCCAATTTTAGAACATTTACGTCACCCCCAAACATCTCTCATGCCCATTTGCAGTCATTCCCCATCCCAAGTCTCATCCCCAGGCAATTTATAATCCTCTTTACTAAAAAAATGAGTCCAGGTCCGGCCTCGGTGGAGCAGCCTGCAGCATCCTGACTGCAGAGCTGAAGACGGCATGGCCAACTGTGGGTTCAGATCCCAGGCTGACCAAAAACACTCTGAACGCACATACCCAAGATCCCGACAAGCTGGAGCGGGAGGGGAACAGAGTGATGACGTGACAAGATGCTGTCAAGGGTGCCTGTGTCTCTCTTTCTCTCTCTCTCAAGAAATAAACAAACTTTAAAAGAGAGAGAGACTCAAACATTTTCCCAAAATGTTTGCCCTTGGAAATAATCTGCAATGATTGCTCCGATGGGAGAAATGATAACAACTATGCCCATTTCTTTCGGACTCACCGAAGATTCAGGGGTGAGCCAAGTATCTGACCTGAACCCTGTGTTTCACAGGTGGCATGGTGACATCAGGTTACCCCTCAGACTATGTGGCCTACAGCAAAGTGGGAATTGGAACCCATGGCCCCCTACTCCCAGCAATGGTCATTTCTGTAACTCTCTCCTGCCCCATAGGTAAGCTAATTCACTGGCCTTCATTAATATAATTCATTTTTCCTGGCCACTGCTTCTCCCTTCTCCTACCCCTTCCCCACCCTCCTTCATCGAGCAGAAGTACTAACTAGGATCGAGTAGCTCAGCAACAGTAACAAAGAGGTTGAAAAGAGGGTTCTGACATCGTAAGTCATTCACCCAACTTCTAGTGTGAGGAAAGATCTTTCTCCTCAACTTTCCTCCATGTCTAGGAAGTGGGTTAGGAAGAGCTCAGAGAGATTAGAAGGTCCCTAAGATCAGGGGTGAATTGAGGGTGGGGGAATCTAACTTCACCATTCACTAGCTGTGTGGCCTTAGTTACCTTCCTAACCTCTCTGAGTCTTAATGTATTCACTTGTAAAAATGGAAACTAGAATTGCCTTTCTCAGAAAGTTATGTGAGAATTCAATGAAATAGAATAAGCAAAATCCAGGCACAAAACATGCAGTCAATAAACAGTAAGGGTTTGGTTTTTTTAATGTCCTTTGTTAATTGTGGCTCCAGTAATGGCTACTGGAACACACATAGAGGAGACGTCCCTCTGACATACATTGTACTGTAGAACTCTTCCCTTTTGTTGTGAGCTGTTGTGTTTAACCACCTGGCGTGTTTTGCTATGCACTTTGGGAAACTGCCATCCCACTCCATAGAAGCAGCAAGTCAGAAGATTTTTGTTTTTGAGAGACAGGTCTTTGCTATGGGGCATGTGTGCTTGCCAAAGAGACAGAAAGTTAGAAATCTTCTCCCGGGGGGGAGGGGATGGGGGGGCAGGGGGTGGGGCTTCACTACCATCTCTCTGCCTCCATTCTCCTCAGGATCTTGGGCACACATGTACATGCACCCAGCATGTGTTTCAAGTCTCTGGGTCCAGGATTCAAAACACTCAGTTGGCAATGTGAGATTTATCTTTTTTTTAAAAGAATTATTTTATTTAACTTTATTTATTTGTTTATTTTAATTTGACCGGAGAGGGACAGAGTGAAAGAGAGAGAAAGGGAAAGTGAGAAAGCAAGTTTCCAGGTCCAAGACTCGAACCACAGTTAGCCATGTGAAAGTCCAGCACCATTAACCACCATGCTATCTGCTGGCCCCCCAAGGGATCCAACCATCTTAACCACCACATCAGCAACTGGCCTTCCACCTATATTTTCTACCAAAAATTTTAAAGATTTATTTATGACATTCAAGTCCTTAATTTTTCTGGAATTATGTATAGTGTCACATGTGGACCTGGTTTCATCTTTTTTCATATGAATAACGTTTTTCTACAATTCTAGTTACTGGACAATCCCTTTTTAATTTTTTTTCATGGAAGTGTATGCACTTCTCAGAAAGAGATAAAGAGAAAGGAAAGTGACAAATCATCCCTAGGAGGGATGGTCACACCATAATCCTTCTCCTCCATTTTCCTCTTGGGATTTTGGGCACACACGCACAGTGTACATTACCTTCCTACCATTCTTCCTAGGAAATAGCCTACTATTCTTGGTCTTTATTTACTCTTGCATGTAATTTTTAAAGTGATATCAAGTTCTATAAAAATATTTATTAATAGGGAACCAGCAGTTAGCGTAATGGCTATGTCACTTGACTCCCACGTAGTTGACTGCGGTTTGCATCCCGGACCTGGTGGCTTAAAACTCACGCCGGGCGTGTGTGCATGCATGCCCAAGATCCCGAGAGGAGAATGGAGGAGAAGGGATTGCGGCGTGACCATTCCCCCTGGGGGGTGATTTCTCGCTTTCTGTCTCTATGGCTCTCTCTGTCTGTCTGGCGAGCGCACACGCCCTATAGCAAAAATCTCTCCAAAAAAACAAAAATTATTAATAGATTTTTTATAAGGACAGTAGTAAATCACAGGTCAGTTTGTAGCAACTGGACATCATTATATTAAACCTTCCTATCCATGAGTTTGGTATACATACTTACTTGAGTCTATCTCTAACATAGTTTCATAATGTTCTCCATAGAGGTCTTGCACATATTTTGGTAGATACTAAACATTCCTGATGCACTTATTAAAAATTTTATATTCTATGATACCAGCATCAATAGTAATTACAATTCTAGTTCTTTCCCACTGGTATACAAAAATGCTAAACTGACATTTGTATATTAATTTCCCATCTAGCAGCCTTACTGATCTCTCACATGCATGCTTATCAATTGTTTATTTCCCATGCAGCAATATCACCTGTGATATGATAAAAATCTGTGAGTTTTATTCCCTTTCCAATCTTCATACTTCTAATCTATTTTGTGTGCATGTGTGTATGTGTGTGTGTGTGTCTTATGAACAAACCAGTGCCTCTAAGACAATAGAATTTACAATATAGATATAGTCTTGTTTCTAATTTTTTGTTAGAGAGGTTTTTGTTATAGGGCATGTGAGCTCACCAGAGAGACAGAGAGACAGAAATCACCCCCCAGGGAGGATGGCCACACCACAATCTTTTCTTCTCCATTCTCTTCTTGGGATTTTGGGCACACACACATGTACTCAGTGTGAGTTTTAAGCTGCCGGGTCCGGGACTTGGACCACGGTTGACTACATGGGCGTTCAGTGACAAAACCGTTACACCATCTGCTGTTCCTAATTTTAAAGAAAATTTCTCTCGCAGTTCTCCCATTAGGATTTTATTTCTTTGGCTTTTTTATAGATATTTATTACCCAAGGAATAATGTTTGTTTCTAATTTTAAACAGATACTTTAGCATGAACCATGTTCGAATTAATCAAAGATACATCTATTGAGATAATTAGATGGTTTTTCTCTTTTAATCTGTTAATATAGCAAATTATATTTACAGTTTTTTAGTATTAGGCCATTTCAAACACCTAGGATAAACACAACTTAAATCTAGTATATTATTTTTAATGCTATGTTCATATTGATTTGCTAATATTTTATTTAGTGTTTTTGTATCTATAATCATCAGTAAAATGGCCCCACAATTTTTTCCTTTCTCATAATGCCTTCATTAGTTTTGGTATCAATTTTGGGAAAGAAAGATGCTACGGTCCAGCTTTAGCATGTTGTTTTTCCACAGAAAACCCTGAGCGCTCATTTTTAATAAATGATCAATGGCACCCAGTGAGAACTACTTTTTTCCTAAGTATTTAAAAATTAACTCACAACCTTTTATGGCATTTTCTTGTGGGTTGACATTATATTTGCCAGAAGGTAGATGTTAAAACCTATCTGGATTTTTTTTTTTTAATATCTGAATAAAGATGCCTAGCTTCAATCCTTCGGTACCTTTCCTATAAATTGTGGATAGTGTCACAGTGTGACCTGGTTACATATAGATAACCATTTTCTACAATTCTAGTTATCAAGCGATCTCTCTTTTACCATGACTTATGACCTTCTATAACATACCAAATTTCTTTATGTGCATAGATTTTAGGAGGAAAGCTCTCCGCTCTGTTCTCTTTGTCAGTCTGCTATCCTTACACAAGACCACCATTGCCTTCATTGTCATATAGTTCATATTGAGTCCTGATACGTGATGGAGCATACATCACCTTCAGGTTGACCAATAAGGGTACTTCCAGCCAGCTGCACATTCTTGATGGCACCTCACAATCTAGGAAGCGGCTCCTAAGAAATCCAAGAGCTGGCTGATGTGTGATGCAAGGTTATGTGCACAATTTGAGTTTCTTAGACAAATTAATCTTAGGGGCCAGCAGACGGTGTAGTGATTACATCTCTGGCCTCCCACATGGCCAATTGCAGTTCAAGTCCCAGGCACTGTGGCTTGAAACTCATGCCTGGCATGTGTGTATGTGTATTTCAGATCCCAGGAGGAGAATGGTGGAGAAGGGATTCCGGTGTGGCCATCTCCCCTGGGGGGTGATTTCTCATTTTTCCTCTCACTGTCTCTGTCTCTCTCTCTCTCTCTGGCAAGCCTATCTGCCTTAAGGCAAAAACCTATTAAAAAAAAAAAAAAGAAGATGAAAAGAATTGTGTATCGATGGTATCATTGATTGTGGATCCCTAAGCAAAGGATCTATAGTCATCATCCAAACAGAACTTTCTATATGTGCTTCTGGGCAGGCAACACAATGAGAACATTTGATAGCCAGAAAATATCACTTAAGAAGAAGGCATCATTGGAAATATTTTCTTGGGAGATTTTCGCTATAGGGCGCATGTGCTCACCAAAGAGACAGAGAGACTGAAAGCAAGAAACCACTCCCCAGGGGGGTTGGCTACGCCACACTCTCTTCTCCTCCAGTCACCTCTTGAGATTTGGGGTACACATGCCTGTGCACCAGCATGAATTTTAAGCCACCAGGTCCAGGACTCGAGCTGCAGTTGACCATGTGGGAGTCCAGCGACGTAACCATTACACCATCTGCTAGTCCCCATTGTTGGCAATATTAGCACAGATACCTTGTGGCCAGCTTTCTCACTCTAGCAGAGATCCTGCCTCCCACAGAATGCCCTGCTCATTCTCCCAGCTCCGCTCCCCACTGGTGAGCAGTGAGCTACAGAAAACCCTCAGGGCAGAGAGAGGCCCAGCTGTGCAGTTCAAAAGCAGGAAAACACCTGTGCAGCTGCCTCTCAGCACAGCACCCCTCTGGCCTTGGTCCTTTCATCTGGCTGGGTGGGTCTGAGCCAAGCTGGCTGCCTAATCACCAGATGGGTCCCTCCTGGTTCCCTCCTGGAAAGCCAGTAAGGCCCCTTCTGCCGGCAAATCCAAGCCAGGTTCCACTTTGGATTAAACGCAAGGACTCTTCACGGACCTGGTGAATTTCTGAGGACTGCGTCAGAAGGATCATAAGATGAGGTTGGTTACCTGAAGAGAGCCTAAAGGGTTAGGAGTTTTTTCCTCCCTCCCCTTCTTGTCCCTGTTAGGTTTCATTCTATGTGTCAACTTGACTGGGTCACAGGATACCAGATATTTGGTTAAACAGTACTCACTCTAGGTATGTCCGCGAAGGTTTTTCTGAGTGAGATTAACATTGAGTGATAAGACTGAGTAAGACTGACGTGAGCGGGCTTCACCTCATCCAGTCAAGGCCCGACTAGAACAAAAGACTGAGTAAGGGAGGCGTCTCTCTGCCTGACTGCCTTCAAGTTGAGATATTGGCCTTTGGGCTTAGCCTTAGACTTAGACTCAGGCTGGAATGACACCATTAGCTCTCCTTGAACCTTCTCAGCTTCTATAATCATGTGAGCAAATTCATTTTACATATATATATATATATATATAAAACATATATATATATATATAACATATAGATAGATAGATAGGTACTTCAAAAAGTCTGTTGGAAGGCAGAATTAAAGTATGAGTTCATTATGGTGCAAAAAAAAATTAAAATTCATCATCCCTGCATAGTTGGGTTTTGTTTTGTTTTTTAATAATACTTATTTTCCGTGAACGTTTTGAAGATCCCGTATGCCTTGCCCTTCCCAGGGATAGCTGAAGGCATGGTGCTATAGCTATTTCGTACTTCACGAACTGGGCTAGTTCCATCTATGAATATTTTTGTCATGGGCCCTGCTTTTCTGACAGGACCCTGACTGATCACTCCTCTATCACCTCAACTGCCCCACACCGTTAGATTTTATTATGCCCTATGGGTCTTTCCCTTTCAGGTCCTATTTGTTGGTCTTTTTTTATTTGATTTTATTTTTTGAGACAGAAAGTGAGAAAGTGAGAAATCGCTCTCTAGAGGGGATGACCACACCACAATCACTTCTCCTCCATTCTCATCCTGGGGTTTGGGGCATGCACACACATGCGTCCAGTGTTATTTTTAAGCTGCTGGCGCTAGGCCTCGAACCACAGTTGACCAGGTGGAAGTCCAGTCCCTTAACCACCATGCCACCTGCTGGCCCCCTGTTGGTCTCTTTAACCAGACTTCATCAGGACCAAAAGAAAGAGTGGGAAAGAGAATGAGCTAGTATACCCAAAACATTTTGGTGACATTCATTATTTTCCATTATAAAAGAAAAAACATTCAGAAAAAGCACAGAAAACGACAGAAAAGGTTTTTTTTTTAAAAAAAAAAAAAAAGGAAAAGAGAGAGTCCCCATAGTTCTACTACTCAGAGTCAACTAATATCAACGTTGTGCTAAAAAAGTAGCTGTTGTTTCCAATTTAAGATGACAGAGACAAGGGGCCAGCAAGTGGCATGGTGGTTAAGGTACTGGATTCCCATATGGCTGATCATAGTTCGAGTTCCCAACCCTGCAACTTAAAAATCAAGCTGGGTGCATGTGCATGCGTGCCCAGAATCCTGAGAGGAGAATGGAAGAAAAGGAATTGCAGTGCAGCCATCCCCTGGAGAGGTGCTTTCTCATTCTCTCTCTCTCTCTCTCTCTCTCTCTCTCTCTCTCTCTCTCTCTCTCATTTGTCTCTCTGTCTTTCTCCCACCAACGCATGTGCCCTATGGCAAAAAAAAAAAAAAAAAGTAATTAATAAAAAGAAGACAGAAGCAAAAAATGTGTTAAACAACATAGCAATGGCTGGGAACCGGCAGTTAGCGTAATGGCTATGTCGCTGGACTCCCACGTAGTCGACCCCTGTTCGCGTCTCGGACCCGGTGGCTTACAACTCACGCCGGGCGCGTGTGCGTGCGTGCCCAAGATCCCGAGAGGAGAATGGAGGAGAAGGGATTGCGGCGTGACCATCCCCCCTGGGGGGTGATTTCTCGCTTTCTGTCTCTCTGTCTCTCTCTGTCTGTCTGGCGAGCGCACGCGCCCTATAGCGAAAAACCTCTCAAAAAAAAATAAATAAAAAAATAAAAATAAATAAAAAAATAAATTAAAAAAAAACAAAACATAGCAATGGTAATTACCACAATACAGATGCTTTCTCAGTAAAGGCCAGTCATCCTTATTCCCCAGCAAAGTCTTCCTTAAAAATTATTCCCAGGACTAGCAGGTGGTGTGGTAGTTAAGGTGCTAGACTCCCACCTGGCAAACTGCAGTTTGAGTCCCAGACTAGGCAACTAGAAAATCATGCTGGATGCATGTGCACGCATGCCCAAAATCCTGAGAAGAGAATGGAGGAGAAGGGATCGCAGCATGGCCATCACCCCTGGGGTGTGATTTCTCACCTCCCCTCTCTTGGTCTCTATCTCTGTCTGGTGAGTACACACAACCTATGACAAAAATAACATTTTTTTTCTTTTTTTAAAAAGAATTATTTTTTATTTAACTTTATTTATTTATTTATTTATTTATTTAAATTTGACCAGAGAAGGACAGAGAGAGGAGAGAGAGAGAGAGAGAGAGAGAAAGTGAGAAAGCAAGCCACCAGGTTCAGGATTCAAACCATGGTCAACCATGTGGAAGTCCAGTGCCCTTAACCACCACACCATCTGCAGGATCCAACAAAAATAACTTTAAAAAAAAATCATTCCCTTAACTGATTATATGCCAGGACCAGCAGATGGTGTAGCAGCTACGTCGTTGGACTCCCACATGACTGACAATGGTTCAAATCCCAGATCTGGAGGCTTAAAACTCACGCCAGGTATGTGTGCATGCATGCCCAAGATCCAAAGAGGAGAATGAAGAAGGGATTGCAGAAATCACTGGGGAGTGATTTCTCACTTTCTGTCTCTCTCTGTCTTTCTGGCAAGCACATGCACCCTATAGCAAAAATTTCTAAAAAAAAAACTTTTATAAGATATGTTTGTGGGAGTGGGGGGGAGGCTCTTTCCCTCTTTTAAAGTCAGTTATGCATTAAAATCAATTTTTGTGTGAGGTTTTTGCTATAGGGTGTGGGTGCTCACCGGAAAGACAGAGAGACAGAAAGCAAGAAATTACCCCCCAGGGGGGATGGCCACACCACAATCCCTTCTCCTCCATTCTCCTCTCGGGATCTTGAGCATGCACACACATGTGCCCGGGGGTGAGTTTAAGCCACCAGGTCCAGGACTTGAACCGCAGTTGACAGCATGGGAGTCCAGCAACATAGCCATTACACCAACTGCTGGTTGGTCCCCTTAAAATCATTTCTTAAATTATTATTTAAATTATTATTCATCACATTTTTATTATTTTAGAGACTTTTTAAAAATAAATATTTTATTTAACTTTATTTATTTATTTATTTTTAAAATTTTACTAGATGGGGACAGAGTGAAGGGAAGAGAGAGACAGGGAAAGTGAGAAAGCAAGCCACCAGGTTCAGGACTTGAACCGAGGTCAGCCCATGTGGGAGTCCAGCAGCCTTTAGCCACCATGCCACCTGCTGGGCCCTAGAGACTATTTTTGAGAGATCAAAAAAAAATATTTTTGGCCAGTCCAATAGAGCAGCAGTTAAGTGTTGTGCATACAAAGCCTGATGAGGAGGTGGTAGTGGAGGAGGTGGTGGTCGTGGAGGAGGTGGTGGAGGAGGAGAAGGTGGAGGAGGAGGTGGTGGAGGAGGTGGTGGAGGAGGTGGAGGAGGAGGTGGAGGAAGAGGAGGAGGTGGTGAAGGAAGAGGTGGAGGAGAAGGAGGTGGAGGAGGAGGAGGTGGTGGAGGAGCTGGTGGAGGAGGAGGAAGTGGAGGAGGAGGAGGTAGAGGAGGAGGAGGTGGTGGAAGAGGAGGTGGAGGAGGAGGAGGTGGTGGAGGAGGAGGTGGTGGAGGAGAAAGTGGAGGAGGAGGAGGTGGTGGAGGAGCTGGTGGTGGAGGAGCTGGTGGAGGAGGAGATAGTCTTCTGCATTCCAAGGAGAGAGGCTCAAGAAGAAACCTGCCAAAACCTTGGTTTTGGTCTTCTAGCCTCCAAAACTGTGGGGAAATGCATCTCTGCTGTTGAAGCCAGTCCAATGTGGCATTTTGTGGTGGCAGCCTTTGCAAATGAATCCACTGGCTATACAGCCTTGGGAAAGCTACTCACCCTCTCTGGTCCTCTGATCTCCATTTAGTATATCTGGACCATCTCAAAGAAAAGACTCAAGGGATGTGATGCACAGTGGTCTCTAGGATACAAAGCAAAGCACACAAATAGAATGCTCTCTCCTGTGAATTTACTACCACATAATACACCTCCCAAAACTTAGTGACTTAAAATGTCAACAGACATTAATTATCTGTCACGATTCTGTGGTTGACCCAGCTTTTCTTTTGCTAGTTTCTCCTGGGATCTCCCGAGCTGCTGCAGTCAGTTGGCAGCTGGGCTGGATGGTCCATGGTCCGTCGCTGGCCTTGGTGGGTGTGGCTGAGCCCAGGGTCTCTCGCCACATGGCTACTTGAGCTTCCTTATTTGACAGCTGAACCCTAACTCCCAAGAGGAGTGTACCAAGGAGGATTGGAAAGCCGCCCATCTTCTTAGGCCTGGAATGGGCTGGGTGTCATTTCTGCTGCATTCTAGTGCTAAAGTAGACATAGAACCAACCCAGGCTCCAAAGAAGGACAAAGAAACTATCTCTCAAAGGGGAGAATAACAAAAAAATGTGTTACCATCATTAACGATAAAGCGGAAGGAGGAAATGTGAATATATACATATTTACTTATGTATATTTTTTAAATGAACAAATGGGGACCAGCCGATGGCATAATGGCTACATTGCTGGACTCCCACATGGCCGACCATGGATCAAGTCCTAGACTAGGCAGCTTGAAACTCACTCCTCTCCCTCCTCCCGAGAGGAGACTGGAGGAGAAGGGATTGTGGTGTGGCCATTGTCCCTGGAGAGTGAGTTCTCACTTTCCATCTCTCTGTCTCTCTGGTGAGTGCACGTGCCCTATAGCAAAAATCTCTTTAAAAAGTAATAAATAGAATGAATAAGCCAAACACACATTAAAAATGGTTATCTATGCAGAGAGAAGGAACAAGATGGAGGATTTACAGACAGGAGCTAGAATTCTTTCTTTTTTTTAAATTTTTTGGAGAGGTTTTTGCTATAGGGCATGTGTGTTCGCCAGAAAGACAGAGAGAGACAGAGAGATAGAAAGAGAGAAATCACCCCCCAGGGGGATGGCCATGCCACAATCCCTTCTCCTCCATTCTCCTCTCAGGATCTTGGGCACGCACGCACACGCGCCCGGCATGAGTTTAAGCCACCGGGTCCAGGACTTGAACCGTGGTCGACTACATGGGAGTCCAACGACATAGCCATTATGCTAACTGCTGGTCCCAGGAGCTAGAATTCTCTAAATACGTCTCATTGTATAGTTTTGACTTTGAATCCAAATTTTAAAATATATATACATATTATATGTTATACATATATGGCAAAATGAGCCTTAACAATTGAAAACAAAAGGAAAGAAACATGCTTAACTACACGTCAACTTGGTGGCATAACAACACAGAGAAAATAATTCAAAAGACTACAGAATTTTTATTATACCATCCTAGCGGGATATATTTTAAGGAAAAAATGAACTATAGAGAAATCTTACACTGCATTCAGGAACCTTACTGCTGGCAGCAATATGTATGTAACAATTTTGAAACTATTACAATTCTATTGTGGAATTAACAAATAAGTAACTATGTCAAAGTTATAAGTAAAACAGGTTTTTCAGCAAAAAGAAATGGAAGTGTAAACTCAACCAAGTAAAAACCCTGTAATCTTCTATTTTTTTTCTCTTTAAAATACATGAGAACAGGGACCAGCAATGGTGTAATGGTTACATCACTGGACTCTCACATCGTCAACTGTGGTTCGAGTCCCAGACCCAGTAGTTTGAAACTCACACCAGGCACATGTGTGTGCCCATGCCCAAAATCCTGAGAGGAGAATGGAGGAGAAGGGATTGCAGCATGGTCATCCCCTGTGTGGGGTGATTTCTCACTTTCTATGTCTTTGTCTCTGTCTCTCCAGCAAACACATGCATCCTATGGCAAAAAAATCTCTCAAAAACAAAACAAACAAACAAACAAAATATGAGGACTTATAGCATAGAGGTTAAGGTGACTGGATCCCACACAGCCAACTCCAGTTCAAGTCTTGAACACGGCCGCTTGAAAAATACACCAAGCAAGTGTGTGTGTGCCCAAAATCCCAAAAGGAGGGATAGAGGAGAAAGGATTGTGGTGTGACCATACTCCATGGTGGGAGTGGTTTCTCACTTTCCCTTTCCTCTCTCCGTCTCTCCCCAGCAAGCCCATGTGCCCTCCGGCAAATTAAAAAAAAAAAAAAAAAGAGAGAGAACAAATCTGTATACCAAATTGATACTAAAAGAAATAAAACTCGGTGGTTAATATTTCAGGCTGCTAGAACACCAACTCCTTCTCTGAAAGCTAATGACTCAAAGGAAAGAAAATTCTTCTTTATAGAAGATATAATCAGATAATGAATCAAAATTGAAAATCACTAGGTTGCAACTCCTAATGAAATAATGAGTCTGAGATGCTAAAACTGTCAGGCTGGCAGGACCCGAGTCCTCTTGATCACAGACTGAGACAAACCAGCGCCTCGTGGTATGATGCAACTGGCATACGGCACCACCTCTAAAGTATGTTTGTCTAAAAAGATGGCACCAGAGTCCAGCGTCCTGCCAAGGAAGGGTGTGGGTGAGATCTGGTCCATCTCTATGCAGGCAACAGCAGAATACTTTGTAGAGAATGCTAAATCAATCATAAAATCAGCTAAAAGTCAGTTTGCTTTTTATTATCACCAAGCACTGGCAATTCTAAACAATGTCTGCACCTCCCTCCAGGATGTCACTTCCTGATAGTTTCATCCTTGATACATTGCCCAAATCCAATCAAGTGTCTAGACCTAAATAACAGCGGTTAGAAAATATAGAATATAGAAGAGCACGTTAAAGGACATCATAAGGAAACATCCCTCCCAATCCAGATTGTGGAACATTCACCGGATAAATCGCTCAGGTTCTCTAACAACTCGCAAGCATGAAAAAAAAGGCAAGAGGCTATTATAGAATAAAGAAATGGAGGGGTCATACAAGACTTTGTTCAGTAAAGGTGCAGGCTTTGTTTGGCTCCTAATTTGGGCAAACCAGCTGGTAAAAGATAATGACGTAAAGATGATTGTTGATTTTATGCTGGGTGTGATCATAGCTTGGTGGTTTTTTTATATAGATGTATGAGCATGATCAGTTTGAAATGACTGAAGGTCTTGATATATTTATGACTGAAATGTCACAGCATCTAGAGTTTTGTTTTAGCACACTCCAGTTAACAAACGAACAAGCAATCGAAGTGGATAGAATAGAGAAAACAAGCTTGACTATGACTTGGTAAGTGTGGAGTTGGCCAATGAGTAAATTGAGGTTCCTTATTATTCTCTCTCTCTCTTTGGAATAAGATTAAATTTTTCATAACAAAAAACTAAAAAGGAAAAGGAAAAAAAGGCAATGTACAGTGGTAGTATCATTATCATCACCACCACCACCACCATCATCGGAGCCTACCTTGGGGCTCAGGACCGAGGCCGATGGCATCCAATTGTACAGAAAGGAGAGACTGGCAGAAATCAGGTCTGATGCCAGACAAGAGAGACAGGCCCCAGGCCCAGTGGCAGGACACAAGAAGAGAAAAGAAGCTGGAGAGAATGTCACAGCAAGCGGGCAGTAGATAATCCAAGCGAGAGGTTGGCATTGGGGCGTAAGGGGCTCAGAGGGAGGCCGAGCTTGCACCTAACGAGAGTTGAACATCCCTAGGGAAGGGAGCCTGTATTGCACTGGCCACGGTTCTCAGTCCCGAGGAAATAAGGGAGGGGGCGGGTTAGGAGCTGGTAGCAGAGAGGAAAGTCCTCCTCGGTAGGACTGCTACTCAACAGCTCAGGACAAAGATTCCATCCCTAAATCAGCTTGCAATGGGGGCTCCAAGGTCAGGAACAGCAAGAGGGGGTTCCAGACTCTGGATTCAGGTAGGAGGGAGTCCTCTGGTACCTCAAGGACGGGGCTCACATGTGCTGGATCCCAATCAGGATAGGAAGAACTGGTTCCAGAGAGCAGAGCATGGCAGGCCTATGAGAGGGACTAAGGAATAACTAAACGGAGGGTTAAAGTGCTGAAAACGAGGCACTGAATGTGAACTTCCTTATTACTTACACAATCCAAAACATACTTTTGAAGATTGCCTATATGGTTGAATATGTATTAGAACGATTTTGTTGCATATGGGGCTTTTTATTACGTTAGTAATCTATGTTCCCTTAACAATCTGTTTGCATAGCTTCTTGCACATGTCGCTTCATTATCTGCTCCCAGTATTTTGAAGGCAGAAATGCCCTCCAGACAGCCAAGAACAGAGGCATGCGGCTCAGCACCGCTCGTCTTCCGAGCAGCAAGGCTGGTCGACTAAGTGTTAGGGGATCTGGGTCTGTAGGCTAAGAAGCTGGCTTGGACTCGCCTCATGTGCTAACAGTATCATAAGAGGTGAAATCACAGGAGAGACTTAGGATGCCCAGCTGTAAGATGGAAGACAACTAAGTCATTCTAAATGAAGGGGCCCCTCTTCCCTGTTCAAATCCTGGGGCCGTCAGTCACTTGAACCCTAAAGGTAGTGATAGCTCCTTGAGTCCTTGACTTGGGGACACCTTCAGTGTCATGATAGTTAGGGAAATGACCCCGTTCCTTTCAGCCAAGGAAATCTACCTAAACTGAAACTTTCTTTTTTCCTTTTTTAGAGAGAATTTCACTATAGAGCATGTGTGCTCACTGAAGAGACTGAGACAGAGAGACAGAAAGCAAGAAATCGACCCTTAAAGGGGATGGCCATGCTGCAATCCCTTTTCCTCCATTCTCCTCTCAGGATTTTGGGCATACACATACACATGTACCCAGCGTGAGTTTCAAGCTGCCAGGTCTGGGACTTGAACCACGGTCAACTATGTAGGAGTCCAGCGATGTAACCATTATGCCACCTGCTGGTCCCAACTAAAATCTTTCTTTAGATTGGAAAATAGATCTCTCTTTTGAAAATAAATGCCAAGATGTTAAATACAAATAGTCAAACTATTCCTCAACGGGTAAGTGATGTTCTCAGTTGCATAAGCTGACACCTGTCTGGCTCTCACCATGGACTTTTCAAACTCAGCGTCCTCCCAAAGAGACTACACATATGTTCAAGGCAGCCTTTGCTCCCCCCATAGTTAGCAGGACAGCCAGTTCACAGAGGACTCTTGATGGTTGTGACCATCATCATGTTCCAAAAGCAGTGATACAGGGCCATAATTTGCTTTGGTGCTCCAGCTTGAGCAGCTATTAAGGAACGAGCATTTATCCCACATTCAGCCTTCCATCCTCGTCTCCCTCTCAGTTCTCGCTCCTCCCTCCCCCGTCTGTGTGCTTGTCTGGGTGTGTGTGGCAGCTGTGTGGAGTCACAAGGAGGGATTCCACCTCACACTCATCCTGTCTTATCTCTGTCCTGGCCCTTTCTTCGTTCCCATCCATACTTCTATCCCGTTAACTCTATTAAAAGATATCTCACCTAACCCTGCCCAGCCCAAAATATTCTTGCTGGCCTGAGACTTGCTGGGCAGGAATGCATGGGAGAGAATATCAGCCTGGGCCATCTGCCCAAGATGGAGAGGGCCTCTTCTGCTCCCTCTTCTCTGCACAGATCTTGGAACACTGTGTGAGAGTGCATTCCTGGGACTGAAATAGGAAAAAAGAAAAAAAAAAAAGGAGGGCTAAGTGAGCTACCCAACTCCAAAGTGTCCTCCCAGAGGTGGGGTGAGGCCCAGGTGCGCTTCTCTGCACTGTAGTGAAGAGGCTGTCTGCCCTCTTTGGCTGGCTTTAGAGGCAGCTCATGCTGCCTTCTCTCCCCACCCTCCCCAATGCTCAGCCATGTGGGTGTCTCAGAGCTGCCTACAGGCTCAGGGAGACCCGCTTGGAACCACATTCTGGTTTTCTCTCCCACCTCTGTGTGCTCTTCGCCCACTCCACCCCATCCCCATTTGCACCCTAGCTGCCTGAACTGGCGACAAGGTCCTCTTCTCAAGGACAGAGGGTCACCGTGACAGCCCCACCTGCCTCAGAAATCCCTGTGGAGCCCGCTGAGGGTAATTCTCCAAGCGACTCTGGCATCTCCATCCCATGAAGTGCTCTCATTAGTGTGCCAAAGCTGTGCGTTAAAGACCCAAGCTGGGCCAGCAGGTGGCGTGAGGGTTAAGGTGCTGAATCCCACATGGCTGATTCTGTGGTTTGAGTCCCAGACCTGGCTCGTGCTAGAGTGTGTGTGTGTGTGTGTGTGTGTGTGTGCATGGCTAAAATCCAGAGAGGAAAATGGAAGAGAAGGGATTATAGCCTGGCCATCCCCACTAAGAGGGAGAGGGCACTGATTTCTCAATTCCCTCTCTCTGTCACTTTCTGTCTCTCTCCAAAGAGCACAGGCACCCTATAGTAAAACCTTATAAAGAAAATAAATGCATGAATAAAAAACCCAGGCTGCGACTCTAAAGGGCCATCTGGGAACTGGGTCGAGAAAGTCGGAGACAAAGCTAGGCGTGTCAGGATGGGGCAGTCCTGATAGGCCAGGTTAGCCTCCAAAGGTCCCTTAGCTTTCACACCGAGCTGTTTTGTTGTTTTGGTAAGAAAGAACTGAAGCCTCACCGTGATTTGTGGAGCAATTTGCAGATAAATAAGGGCCAGGCTCCAGGGTTGGCCCGAACTCTGCTTTCTATCCAGGGTGTTTCTGCCTGGCATTAATTGGGTGCTAATTAATGTCTCTAAGGAGAGCCTTTCAGGCTTTCATGTGAGCTGAAGGATTGCCCTAGCTAAATGCCAGCGTGGGACTGACTTTGGCCTGCGATGACATTCACAGGCCTTCAAGACATGAGCCGTTTCCGTCAGAGCCAGACCTTCGCTCAGCAGCCCCGGGAAGAGGTAGCAGAGGAAGTCAGATCGGGCACCGCCTGGAATAAGCACACGGCCTGGGCTCTGAGGATCATCCCTTGTTGCACGCAGGGTCTGCAGACCTGCTCCCCGCAGCGTCAGGCTCCTCCTTGGGCTGGGATGAGGTTGGCATTTCCTGGCCAGCTTGCTCTGAGGGGAGTCATAGAATCTTGAGGTTTCCCTGCAGAGGTGGCTAAGGGAACCTAGTCCCGGGTTGACCCACTGGACCACATCGTGGTCCCAGTGAGGAATACAGGAAGGGGCTCTAGGGCTGAGGAGAGCACGCAGGAGAGAGGGGAAGTGAGGGAGGTGACTGCTCTCTGGGCGGGTGGCCCCAGGCAAGGTCGTACCACGTCTCCCTGAGAGGCTCTAGGCCTGTCCATTCCCCTCACCTTCCACCTCCTATTAAAGGTCATCTTTCTCTTACTATCCGGCCAGGGGCAGCTCTGCCAGGAAACCCTAGTTCCTGCCTCTCCGGGTGAGTGATTCGGGGAGAGTCCTGTCCCTTCTCTGGCTCAGTTCCCTCCTCTGTTAGACGGTGTCGCAGACTGAGCCCTCTGGACTGGCTGAAGGATTTGTGGGAATTCAGGTAATAGATTCCTTCACAAGGCAGACGGCTTAGCCCAGCCTCCCCACCCTGCCCTGTGGGTGCTGTCCATAGCGAACACACAGTGCCCATCGGGCCATCCCAAGCCTGCACCTCCCTGGCCACCTCTCCCCTGGCGCCCCAAATGCCTCGCTCTGGCAGTGCCCTTCACAAAGGCTGGTCTTTCCGGTTCTAAACCAAACCCTTTCTCCCTCTCTTTTGTGCTCCGTTTTTCTTCAAAGCACAAGTGACCAGAGAGCTTCACGTCGGTATGTTTGCTTATTGTCTGTCTCTCTCCCACAGCAGGAATAGGCTCGGCCTTGATCACCACCAACACTGACAAGTCAATGCTCAATAAATACGTGATGCACGAGCAACTGTACGGGTTCTCTGCCTCCCTGTCTTAGCTCCCACAGCTCCCCCAACCTGCCCTCCCTTCTTCCCATCAATCTATGATCTTCCCATTGATCCATGATCCGTGACCACCCTTCAGGTCTCACCTCACCCACCTCCTGGGGCCTTCCCTGAACAGCCCTCCTGCTCAGAACCCCTTGGTCCAACGCCCGCAGTGGCAGGGCTTTGGTCCGCGCACTTCCCTATGGGTCACAGTAATGACTGAGTGCCAGGCACTCGGGTGTGCTCAGGCTGTCAGCTCCAGGGCCCAAGGTTCAGATACACAAAGGAAGCCAAACATCATCACGTAATTGGCACGTTGGGGAAAATCTGCTCCATCTCAAAGGCTCCAGCCCACAGAGCTCCACTTGTCCCTTCCGGGCACCACAGATGCTTAACGACAGCCGAGATCTGTCTTGCAGAAGCAGGAACCAGGGAGTATTTCTGGCTCAATTAAGCTTCAGTGCTTGCAAGTAGGAAATGCAGCCTCACCTCTTCACGTTCTGAATGTGAGAAACATATGGGCTCCCCATGCGTCTCTGCATCTCGCTCACCTTCCTGCAGCTGCTCCATGCGCAGGGGTGCACGCAGGCCACAGGTAAGGCATGAGGAGAGCGTCTTCACAACGGTGTTGTCCGTGATCATGTTGCCTCGCGCATCAGTCTCAGGCAATACATACAGATACTATTCAGAAATCATCACTATTAGAAAATTAAGTGGGCCAGCCCCATGGCCTAGTGGGTAAAAGAGCCAGATCCTACGTAGCCGACTGCACTGTTCCAATTCCGACCCCTTTGGCTTGAATTACATGCTAAGCACACGTGCATGCATGCCCCGAAACAGGATGGAGAGATAGAGGAGAAGGAATTGCACTGTGGCCACACCCCTTTGTGGGGTGCTTTCTCTCTCTCCTTCCCTCTCTGTCTCTCTGACTCTCTCTGGCAAGTGCAGATACCCTTTGGCAAGTTCAAAAAACAGAAAATCAAGCCACTTTTTTCTGTTCCGGAGGTATGAGGACTTTTCACTTCTTTTTTCTTTCTTCATGATAGAGTGTTTATACGCACACATAAGAGTGAGAGAGAGAGTAGCAGCCTCCGCAGGGTTCGGTCACACTGCAGTACCCTTCCTCCTATCCTCAGCTCCAGGGATCCTGGGTGCTCATGCACAAGCCTGCCAGGTTTCAGGCAGACCAGGCCAGGGATGTATGCCACGGTTGCTGTGTGGGATCCAGCTTCTCTTGAGCAATGTGTTACTGCTACACCACGGAGCCAGCCTTGCTTCGCTATTCTTATCAATAGCGTTGGGTTTGTAAGTGCAAAAAACGCTGCCAGTAATAAGCTTTCTATTCTTTATTCTTCCAGGCTTGGCAGATTGGATGCTGTCAGTTTTAGCAGGGAGACCAGATTCGAGATATGAACCCTGGTTCAACATTAGATAGGTAGATAGGTGGAAAGTAGATTAGCTAGTCGGTTTAAGTGCGTGCATTTGAAGAACCCTTCAATAAAGTCCATCTACCCTATAATGTAGGTGGCAACATGAAACAAGCTCTGTTCAGCGCAGTGAATATTCAGTGTGGCTCTCCTTGAGAAAGAAACCGATAGCAAGCAGCTTGTGCTCAGGGCAGAGAAAGCCTGCCCTCCCATCCTTTCCTGCCCCATGCCCCACCCTGGTCTCTGAAAGGCCTGTCCTTGGCCCATGGGATTCCAGATCCCTGACTGTGAGAACTCTGCTATTGTGCCCACACTGTTTGCTGCCTCTGCCTCAACTATGAAGACCAACCCCTACACACACCCCAAGAAGGGTCAAAGGTCCCTTCTGTGTCATAGGCCCCTCTGTGCCAACAGTCCCTTGCCTTCAGGTGGGCACCGGCTGGGGCATGGCCCTCTTTCCTCTTGACCTCTCTGTGAGAATATAGGAAAATGGACCATTATATTAGGGTATCTTCACACAGACAGGAAAGGGGCTGGTGTATAGGAGACAATGGGTGGTAATCTGAAAGTAACTGAAGCTCCTCGGAGCACTCCGTACACCGCTCGTGGCTTTCATGTCTGGAACCCTACTGTCCGGCACAGTGGTGGCACGTGGAAAGCTCCCTGTAGGAGCTGGGGCTGGTATGGGCGTGGTCAGGTGGTTGAGGAGCAAACAGTCAGCTTGAGCCATCAGAGTCAAACTAATAATAATAATATCAGTTGCCGGGACCAGCAGATGGCATAATGGCTATGTCGCTAGACTCCCATGTAGTCGAACACAGTTCTAGTCCCGGACCTGGTGGCTTAAACTCACACCAGACGCATGGGCGTGCATGCCCAAGATCCCGAGAGGAGAATGGAGGAGAAGGGACTGTGGTATGGCCATCCCCCCTGGGGGGTGATTTCTCGCTTTCCGTCTCTCTGTGTCTTTCTGGCAAGTGCACGTGCCCTATAGCAAAAACCTCTCCAAACATAATAATAATAATAATATTACTTGCTATTAACTAAGCACTTCCCTATGCCAGATGCTATACAGACTTTCAACATACTGACCCTTACAGGCCCCTGTGAGAGAAGCATTATTAGTTCAGCGCATCAGATGAGGAAGCCAAGGCTCAGAGGGGTTAAGGAGCTCTGCAAAGTCACACCGCTTGGGACATCTCCAGCTGTCCTGCTCAGCAGTCTGACGCCAGCACCTGAGATTTTAATCACTCTGCTACTCTTCCCTTTCTCCCTCTCTCCTCCTCTCAAAAAGAGCAAGTAGGGTCAGGACCAGGAGCCTGACATTAGCAACCTGTCCAGCCCTGGGGAAGCCTCGAGGTGGTGTGGTTCCAATCGGGACCTCAAGCCAAGCAGCTCTAGCATTGAGACCTGTTTTCAACAGTCGATGAGAGGAAACAGCCAGGACTGCCGATCAGCTGGTGTGCGCAGGTATTAGCCGAACCTGGGCAAAATGTTGAAATAGGTTCTCACAAGTTTGCAAATAGCTTCCGCCTGGAAAACTCCCTTCTAGGCCCATTATCCTGACCACTCGGCATCTCCGCTGGCACCCCAGAGCTACCCCTGGTGCCATGATTAGCAGAGCTCACTCTGCAAGGGGCTCCAGGGTGATAGTCGTACTTGACCAGGGCCTGGTCCATTCCTGTGTATACCAGTTCTTCATCACTTAAAAATCTTGCATTGGGTCCAGCCCTTTCAGGAAATTTCTTGTACAAAAGCAGCTCCTGAGCAGTGGACGAGGCAGTCCTCCTAGCCAGATCCCACAGGGAAGCTACATCTGGGCGTGGCTGTGGGCTCAGGCTCTGTAGGCAAAGAAGGAATGGTCCCAATGCAAGGGTTTGTGGGGGTAGCCAGTGACTTGGGTAACCAGGCAAGGCAACACCCAAGGGAGCCTGAAGAAAGTTGTGGGACCCTGGAGAGCCAGGCTGGCTGGGAAAATGGTCCAGGGGAGAGTTCTTAGATGGCCAGATGGGACTAACAACTCAGGAAGTCAAAGCTGGCTACAAATGGGGCAAGGTCAGTGAGAGATAAGTGAGCATCGGAGACAGAAGCTGGAAGAGTTAGAACCTATAGTTGGAGTGCTGAGAGGTGAGGCAGAGAGTGCAGCTGAGTCCAGTCTATGGGGGTGGCTACAGGGGCCTGCACCTGTGTCATGTGAGGTGGGCACATGGCCAGCTGGCTCCAAGACTCAGGTGGCAGAAGCCTAGGGCCGGGACTAGCAGTTAGCATAATGGTTATGTCACTGAACTCCCATGTAGTCTACCACGGTTCGAGTCGTGGACCCGGTGACTTAAACTCATGTTGGGCGTGTATGTGTGTGTGCCCAAGATCCTGAGAGGAGAATAGAGGAGAAAGGATTGCGGTGTGGCCATCCCCCCGGGGGCGTGATTTCATGCTTTCTATCTCTCAGTCTCTCTCTGTCTTTCTGGTGAGCACACATGCTCTATATCAAAATCCTCTCCAAAAAAATAAAAAATAAAAAGCCTAGGGCCTGGGATATCTCCAAAAGCTACATGTTAAGAAACTGTGACTAAGGAAAAAGGCCAAGGAGAAAACTTTGCCATCAACAATGACCACATAGGTCTCTTCTTCCACCCCAGAGTTCCCAGTGATCAGATTAAATTTTTTTTTTTTTTTTAGTTTGCTATAGGGTGTGTGAGCTCACCAGAGAGAGACATACAATGGGAGAGAGAAACAAAGAAAGGGAGAAATTACCCCCCACGGGGGATGGCCATGCTACAATCCCTTCTCCTCCATTCTCCTCTCAGGATTTTGGGCATGCACGCACGCCCAGAGTGTTTTTTCAAGCCACCAGGTCTGGGATTGAACCCACACAGTCAGCCATGTAGGATCCAGCCATCTTAAGCTCCATGCCACTGGCTGGCTCCTAATCGCCTTTTATATAGTGGAGCACACTCAAAAAACAAAGCTCTAGGACCAGCAGTTAGCATAACGGCTATGTCGCTGGACTCCCATGTAGTTGACCATGATTTGAGTCCTGGACTCTGTGATTTAAACTCACACTGGGTGTGTATGCATGCGTGCCCAGGATCCCAAGAGGAGAATGGAGAAGGGATTGCGGCGTGGCCATCCCCCCAGGGGGTGATTTCTTGCTTTCTATCTCTCTGTCTCTGTCTCTGTCTTTCTGGTGAGAGCACGTGCCTATAGCAAAAACCTCTCCAAAAAAGAACAAAAAGCCCCAGAGATGCCAGTGAGCTCCATTCTGCCCTCCCAGGCCTGCTGTGATCTGCACAGCCCCATATTGCGTTAGCGTGCAGTTCAATGGATTTTATATTACCGTTGGAATTAAATAACTGAAAGATGGATCCAGTGGGTTGAGAGAAAATAGAAGTTAATCAGAGGAAACAACAGCAGATCTGATTCAGAAACTGCAGGATGTACTGAGGTGCCCAGCAGGGCCTGCCGATGACGTCCTTCTTGTATTTTCTTTTTGAGCCTTCCTCCTCCAGCCTCATGCCCATGAGGGTACTCCGGAAGTGACTCACCCACCAGCCCAGGCAACCTCCAGGTAGGGGAGGTGGTGGGCTGGGTCAGGGCTGGGAGGGGCCACATCAGAGCTCAGGGAAGAGCAAACCCAGGGTTTCCATTTCACATCATCAGAGCATGGCTTAAGGGGATTGTTCTCTCTCTCTCTCTCTCTCTCTCTATCTATCTATCTCTCTCTCTATCTCTATCATCTCTATCTCAGGTTCTAAGGGCAACTAACCCTGCTGAAAGGAATTCCAAATTATGGCCTGGGTCTCATAGCTTTGGATGGTGCCAGGACTTGAGTGGTAACAGGAAAGAGTTTAAGAGGAGGAGAGAAAACGTATGAGATCTTGGGACCCAGCTAGGCATGGCTCCTGCAACACATTGCCAGCCTCCATGCAGCCCGTTTCCTCTCATGAGCTATGTCCCGACTCACAGGTTTCCTGCCGGGCACCTTCCTGTCTCAGAACTTGGCCATTTCCTCCCCTGTCACCTGGATAAGCTCTGCTCTTCCTTCAGGCCTCACCTTCAACATGGCTTCCTCAGGGAAGCCCTCCCTGGGCCCCTCAGAACTGCTCGGGTTCCTTTATAAAACTCTCACAATGTGGGACCAGCAGTTAGTATAATGGCTATGTCGCTGGACTCCCATGTAGTCGACTGCGTTCGAGTCCCAGACCTGGTGGCTTAAACTCATGCCGGGCGCTTGTGCGTACGTGCCCAGAATCCTGAGAGGAGAATGGAGGAGAAGGGATTGCGGCGTGGCCATCCCCCCTGGGGGGTGATTTCTCGCTTTCTGTCTCTCTGTCTCTGTCTGTCTGGCAAGCGCACACGCCCTATAGCAAAAACCTCTCCAAAACAAAAACAAAAAACAAAAATCTCTCACAATGTGAGGCAGGTTCCCTCTGCACTGGCGACTCCAGCCCACTGCTGCTGGGGCTGTCGTCTCTGCTACTTGCACGAGTGCAATGACACAGAGCCCTCACACCCAAGCTAAGCAAAGCAACAGTAGTACTCAATCGGGCAGCAAAGGACAGCAGGACGAAGGCTCGTGACAAGCTGGTGTCCTAAGGCTCAAGAAAGCTGCACAGAGCAGATGCAGTCTCATCCCATTTGCATCACAGCTGAGGGACCCCAGAAAGTAGACTGCCCCAGGCTGTGAGGGTTCGGAAATGGACAATTTAGAGACCAACAATGGGCGTTCTGTAAGGAGAGTGGGTTTTAGAGGAATTAAAGGCTGCGAATCCACTCCGCTCCATTGGCTGTCTGCAATGGAAAGCCCAGAGGCCTGAGCAAGACGGAATTGTATCGTCTCTAGTGTGGACATAGGGATCCCAGAACAGTATGGGCACTGCAACGTCCCCAGGGCCCAGGCCCCATCTCGCTTGTTGCTCTACTCTCCCCAAAACTCTTGTGGCTGCTTGGCCAGCCATCACAGCCACCTGCTGGGCAGCTGGAAGGAGGAGAGAGCAGAGAAAGGCACTTCCTTTTAAGGACACTTCCTAGAAGCTGCACGAACCTCTGCAACTCACCCCCACCCCCACCCCCAGCCAGAATGAGTCATGACACAGCTCGCCCGGCTGGGAAATGTCATTATCCTGGACATTCCTGTGCCTGGCTGGAAATCGGAGTTCTGTTTCCAAGAAACAGGGAGACAGGTGGTGGAAACAGCTGTAGTCTCTCCTCCGAGTTATAGGCAAGACCAGGCTGGGACATACTTTTGGTATATTTTAGTTTAGTTTGGGTATTGGGCAAGTGTGGTTGCCAGAGAGAAAGAGAAGGAATGAAAGAAAATGAGAAATCACTCCCCAGGGGGATGGCCACGCCACAATCCCTTCTTCATTCTCGGGATTTTGGACATGCACATGCGTGTACCTGGCATGTTTTTCAAGCTATTAGGTCCAGGATTCGAACTGCACAGTCAGCCATGTGGGATCCAGCTGCCCTAGCCACCATGCCACCAGCTTTTCTTTGGGAACGTTATTCTCCACGGCTCACTTTGCTCCTTCTCTTGGGCCTCATCTCTTCCCTCACTGAGGCTCTGAGCAGGAGGCAGCTGGGCTAGCTCCCTGTTGCCTTAGAGGGCTGAGCGAGGCCAGGGAGCAGGACACGTCATCACAGCTCACAGCTGTCCCAGGCCCATGGGAGCAGGAGGCTGAGGAGGCAGTGGGAGCCACAGCTGCAGCTGCGCTCTCAACAAGGACTTCTGGACCCATCAGGGCCCCAGTAATCCTAATCTCCATCGCTGTGTGAGCTGGGCAAGTCACTTGATCTCTGGGACAAAAATATCTGTAAAATGTGAACAAAAATGTCTGCCTTACAGCATTGCTACGAGGATTAAGTGAACTAGTAAGTTTAGCTATTTCAGAGTGTGCTTTTGCCGGGCTGCCTTCAGTGTGGACTATATGTCTATACCTGCACCTGTATCTGTATCTCCATGTACACCGGCATCCACACTGCTGGGTCTGCGTCTGGGTCTGCATCTGCATCTGTTTATACATAGCTGGCTCCATAGCCACCCCTACATCCGTATATCTCTATCTCTGTCTGTTTCTACAGCTATTCCAAGACCTCGCTGTCTACACCTATTACCTCGAGGTGATCATCTGAGCAGAGAGGGTCCCAGACAACAGCTGGAGATGGACTTGGGTTCCAGACTTTGGACCCAAATTGACAGGACTGGCAGAGCCAGCAGCGCTCCCTGGTGGATGTGGACACTTCATCACAGCCACAGATGCCCCAGGCCCAGTGAACTTGGCAGATGTAGGAGAGCTCAGGAAAGGCTTGGAAAAGAAATGCTGTTACCAGCTCCAGAGAACTAAGAGCACTTACTCCCACACCCAGCACTGTGTGCCCGGGAGGGCAGACGCAGGCCTGTGCCTGGCTACCTCTGGCACACCAGGGCTCCAGGCTGCGCCACATCAGTAGAGAAGTAGACCGGCCCACAGATCCTAGGCCTTGTTCAATGTCAAACACAGCTTCCAGTTGTTTCTTTTCTTTTCTTCTTACTAAATTTTATTTATTTATTTTAATTTGACCAGAGAGGGACAGAGTGAGAGAATATGAGAGAGAGAGAGAGAGAAAGCCGTCAGATCTGGGACTTGAACCATGGTTCAAGTGGTTCAACTTGCTCAACAGAGCTCATTCTCTCCCCTGAGTCCAGCTCACCAAGACCGTCAGAGTTGCCAGCAAATATGTCAGAGTCTCAGATCAGAATGGCGCCAACCCTTCCCCCTCTGTCACCAATGGGCAAGAGGTCAAAGTCAGTTTCGCCCAGGGAAGGCCCTCGGTGAGGAGCAGTGCCGAGTTCAGTCCTGGAGGTCGTGAGATTCCTCTGCAGTTGTTTGTCCCTGTGTCCTCACGTTCACCAGCGTCACCTCCAGGATCATGCTCTGACCCATGCTTGGGACTCAGTCTTGTCTCGGGACTGTCACAGAAGTGACTATCATTCAAGCTCTGATCCCAGGACCATTGTCTGCTTCCTTGTCCCTCCCTGCCCCTATAACTCAGTCCCAAGACCTGTCCCCTGTATTTGCACCCTCTGCCTAAGCATCCCTGCCTGAGCCACTCCCTGGGAAGGAGTATTCAATCTTCTAATTGAGCCTCCATCTCAGCGGCTGAGGCCAACCACCAGTCAACCCAGCCCTGGTTCTCCCTGCTGCCAGTCGTGCCTGACCCAGTGTTCAGTGCCTGCTGTCTGGGACCTCGGCCTTGCTCTGACAGCTGGGCATTTGAGGGCTGCCAGCCCCTGCCTCCCCAGTCCCCATTGTTGCCTGCTACCAGGATCCCTCATGTCACCTGCTCTGGGACCAGCCTCTATTATCTGGCTTCTCCCAGCCAGACCAAGTCCAGTCTAGGACCCTCCTGGACAACTATGTCATTGTTCTGGGACAAAAGACTGCATGGAAGTGGCCCCAACAGGCAAAGGCTCCTGGCTTCTGCTAATCAGTCATGATGTCTCCAGGGAGGGAGTGGGCTGGTACTGTATTCCTTACAGGGTTTAACTTCCCAACATGAGACCCCAAGACGCGACGACATCGGGAGGCCCAGGGAGGGCACTGCGACAGGGAAGCAGATCTCAGAATCCTCAAAACTCCACCTCTGCTCAGGCTTCTAGGAAATGAGGTCGAAGCCCTAGAGCCCCAGTTCACATAATACGAAATGCAGATTCCCACCAAACCAAACTCCCTGTGTTTATCTTTTCCCCTTGAACTCCACTAAAATGAAAGCAAATGCATTTTTGAATAGTATAAACCCAAAGACTAGGAGACTGTAAGAGGAGACAATTATAGATAAGAGATCTCAACAAAGTCTGGAAGACAGAAAGCAGATGGAGGAGAGGAACATTAGCAGAGGAAGATAACTCGCTTGAAAAGAGGTTCTGGATGAGCAGGAAAGGATTGGCCCGTGGGAAGCTGGGAACACCTGGGCCTTGGAGACCACAGGTGCAGAGGAGAGGTAAGGTCAGGCGTGGGCCAAGAAGATGGGTTTGTCTAGAAGTCTGTGTACTGAATTAGAGACCCCCCAGTTCTCTCCTACAACCCACAAGCTGGGCAGCTCATTCCCTCCTCCTCCCTCACCCCTAACCACAGGCAAGAGCCCAAGTCTTGCTCTCCAGTGAAGTGGATGAGAGTTCTCCAAACTTGGGGATACCAGGTAGAGTAAGGGTCAGGACTGCAAACTACACTTCACCGTGGATTTCCAAGTCCTATTTTCTGCTCTTATTCTACATGCCCTGCCCCAAAGCAAGAAATTAGAAGGTTCTTCTCTTGAGCAGCTGAACTACCCCAAAGAAGATCTCTACATACATACTGACATTAATCATTTCCAGTGTCCAAAGCCCCCACGAGTCCCTCACTCTCCATCCAAGCATTCAGAGCTGCCCAACAACTTTGAAATAGGAACAGGCAGTCAGGGATCACCAGGTACTTGAGGAAGGACTCCAACATGAAAAAGATCAAAACAAAGGCAAGCTGAAGTGGGTGTCGAAAGGCCCCTGGAGATGGTGCAAGGAAATTTTCAAAATGAACTCTAGTGAAAACTCTGAGAGAGAAGACTTTGCCCTCTGTTGGAAGTAAAATAATCAGAGAACAAGAAAGAATTTGTGGGCATTTAAAAGCATAATAGTTGAAATAAACGTTTATAAAAGGAAACCTACCAAAAAAGAAAACAGCAAGATGAAGAGGAGGGCCAGGCAGTAATGCAGTGGTAATGGAACTGGACCCTTCTCGTGCATGTCAAGAATGCACACGTGCTCACGATCCGGGCTGGGGGTGGGTCATGGCATCTTCACTACTATCGGTAGTGCTTGTCTCTTCCTCCCTTTCTCTCTGTCATGGAAGAAATAAATAAACTTAAAAAGAAAAAAGAAAAAGTGGAGAAACAGGACATACAAGAAAAGAAAATTAAAGGACCAAAGAGACAAGAAATTAAAAAAAAAAAAAAAAGAGGAAATACTTTTTACAAATAGATGAAGTGGGCCAGTCTTTGGCATGGTGGTTTAAGGTACTAAACTCCTATATGGTCAACCACAGTTCATGTCCTGGACCCAACAGCTTGAAAATCACACCAGATGCCTCTGTGTGTGCCCAAAATCCCAAGAGAATGAAGGAAGAGGGATTGGAACATGGTTGTTACCACTAGGGGGTGATTTCTCACCTTCCCTCTCTCTGTCTTTCTCTGACTCTCTGGCAAGCACACATACCCTATGACAAAAACATAAAGAAAAAATAAAATAAAAGGAAATAAAGAGATGAGGTGGGTCCAGTCTGTGGCATGGTAGTTAAGACAGCTGGATTCCAGACAGCTGGCTGCATGGTATGAACCCTGGACCCAGTGGCTTGAAAAACATGCCAGGTGCAAGTGTGCCCCTAAACCCCTGAAGAGAATAGTGGAGAAGGAATTATAGTGTGGCCATTCCCTCTTGGGGGTGGGAACATTTTCATTTTCTCTCTCTCTCTCACCCTCTCTCTCTTCGGGGAGTGCATGTCCCTATAGAACAATTTTTAAATACAAAAAAAGAAATGAAATATTACCAAAACAGAAAGGTATGAATTTCCATGTAGAAAGGGCACTTGAAGACCCATTGCTATAAATAAAAAGAGATCTACATCAATTTTGAAATTTCCGAGCACACAGGGCCGACAGGTGGCATAGTACTTAAAGGCGCTATACTACCACAAGGTTGACTGTGGTTCAAGTCTCAGACATGGTGACTTGCTTTCTCACTTTCCCTCTCTCTCTCTCTCTGGTCAAATTGGAAAATAATAATAATAAATAAAGATAAATAAAATAATTCTTTAAAAAAGTTGTCAGAGCACTTAAGATAAAGAGAAGATCAAAAAACTTTCAGAGAGCTGAAACAGGGCCAAAGAAGAGAACCAAGAACAGAATGGCTTCGAGACTTAGCAACACCAGAAGTCAGGAGATTGGGGAACAATGCCTACAGCATGCTAAGCGGGGAGTAATTTCATCCTAAGATTCTTATTTAGCCATTGTTTTAGTCCATTTTTCTGTTGCTTTCACTGAATATCACAAACTGGATAATTTACAAAGAATTAAGAATTATTCTTTTTTTTTTTTTTTTTTTTTTTTTTTTTTTTTTTTTTTTTTTTTTTTTTTGCAGAGGTTTTTGCTATAGGGTGCGTGCGCTTGCCAGACAGAGAGAGACAGAGAGACAGAAAGCGAGAAATCACCCCCCGGGGGATGGCCACGCCGCAATCCCTTCTCCTCCATTCTCCTCTCGGGATCTTGGGTGTGCACGCACATGCGCCCGGCATGAGTTTTAAGCCACCGGGTCCAGGACATGAACCATGGTCGACTACGTGGGGGTCCAGCGACATAGCCATTACACTAACTGCTGGTTCAAGAATTAAGAATTATTCTTGAGGTCCTAACCCCGTAACCTGTTAAGGGCTGGCCACAGAGCAGGAAGTGACCAATGAATGAGTGAAACTTCATCAATATTTACAGCCACTCCCCATCACTCACTGGACCACTGGAGCTCCACCTCCTGTCAGAGCAGGGGAAGCATTACATTCTCACATTGAGACATGTCAAAATCCCAGTGTTCGCTTGTCACCTGGTAATTCCAGTTTGACTTTGAATGCAGTTGCTTCTAGTTGCAAGAAAACAAGCTCAAGGCTCCCAAAGATTCTTCATTATGGTAAGTCGTATAGTTATTTCATTATGTGTTACAAGGTAATAATAATAATAGAAGTAAAGAGAGCACTGAAATACACAATAAATGTAATGCACTTGAATCATCCCCAAACTATCCCCCAACCCTAGTTTGTGGAAAACTTGCCTTGTACAAAACTGGTCCTTGTGGAGGGCACTGCATACGAAAGCCATCTTGAGCTATCCACCATCTTGGAAACCATTAGGCTTCACTTCCTCACTGAGCAAACCGTTTCTCAGAAATCATGTGACCAACTGTTCTCTCCGGAAGTGGTTGGGTTTCTAGGCAACAGGAGAGATCCACCCACATCAATGACTGGTTCATGCTGTTCTATCTCATTTGCATTTCGGGCAACCAATTGGTGCCCACCAGCTGTATATAACTCGCCATTTTTCCTCAATAAACGGAAGTAGATGGAAGAAGATGACTTGATCAGCATCTCGTAGTGTGTGTGCGTGTGTTTGTCCCATCTCTCACTCCCTCCCCCAGGGAACCTGTTTGACTGTCCCACGGGTCGGGACAGGTCCTGGCACCGAAAAGGTTGGGGATGCTGGTTTATCCGAGCACAATTCTAGAGCCCAAGCTCAGGAAAGTGCATTTGGTGAGGATCTTCCTATGTGTAGGAACTCTCTGCAGAGACCCAAACAGCACAGAGCATCTCATGGTAAGAGGACTAGAGCGCGTGTCTGTGTCTGTGTGCGCCTCCGTTCTGGTCTCTTGCTCTCTTCTTATAAAACAACCAGGATTCAATCACGGGGGCCCCACCCCCAGGACTTTAACTAATCCTAATCACTTTCCAAAAGCCCCACTTCTCCTTTTTTTTTTTTTTAATTAGTTTTTTGCCCGAGAATGACAGAAAGAGACAGAGAGAGAGAGAAAGTGAGAAATCGCCACCTCCCAGCCCCCACAGGGGATGGCCACACCACAATTCCTTCTCCTCCATTCTTCTCTCAGGATTTTGGGCACACACATATACCTGGCGTGAGGTTCAAGTCACCAGGTCTGGGACTTGTCCTGTGGTCAGCCGTGTAGGAGTCCAGTACCTTAGCCACCACACCACCTGCTGGCCTGCTGGCCCCCAACTCCACTTCTATCTTCTATTTTTTTTTTTTTTTTTTTTTTTTTTTTTTTTGCTATAGGACACATGTGCTCGCCAGAAAAACAGAGAGACAGAGAGACAGAAAGCAAGAAATTAACCCCCAGGGGGGACGGCCACACTGCAATCCCTTCTCCTCCATTCTGCAATCCCTTCTCCTCTTGGGATTTTGGGCATGTACATACATGTGCCCAGAGTGAGTTTAAGCTACCAGGTCCGGGACTCAAATCACAGTTGACTACATGGAGTCCAGTGACATAGCCATTATGCCAACTGCTGGTTCCATCCACTTCTTAATACTGTTACAATAGCAGTCAAGTGTCCAACATATATTTTGAGGGAAACATTCAAACCACAGTAGCCACTACCAGTAAGTGTGTGGATAAAGGTTTTGTTTATAGAGAGTGATATAGAGAGAGGAAAAGTGAGAAGTGACCTCACCGTGGGAGATAGCCATGCTGTAATTCCTCTTCTCCATTCTCCTTTCAAAATTTTGGGCACACATACACATGTGCCTGGAGTGATTTTCAAGCCACCAGGTTCAGGACTCAAACTGAAGAATCAACCAGGTGGGATCTAGTCGCCTTAACCTCCATGCCACCTGCTGGCCCTGATAAAGACATGTTTTAGATGTTCAAGGAGGCAAACGAATTGACACCCCATGTTTTTTTTCTTATTTTATTTTTATTTTTTAGGGGTTTTTGCTATAGGGCGCATGCGCTTGCCAGACAGAGAGAGAGAGACAGACAGACAGACAGAAAGCGAGAAATCACCCCCCAGGGCGGATGACCACGCCACAATCACTTCTCCTCCATTCTCCTCTCGGGATCTTGGGCACGCACGCACATGCGCCCGGCGTGAGTTTAAGCCACCAGACCCGGGACTCGAACCGCGGTCAACTACATGGGAGTCCAGTGACATAGCCATTATGCTAACTGCTGGTCCCTACACCCCATGTTTTGAATACAGTGTCTTCAGCTTCCTGCCTGAGGAAACTGCCAGAGGATGTGTTCTGTCAAAAGCAGACTAGGGACCAGCAGTTAGTGTAATGGCTATGTTGCTGGACTCCCACGTAGTCGACCGCGGTTCGAGTCCCGGACCCGGCAGCTTAAACTCATGCCGGGCGCGTGTGCGTGCGTGCCCAAGATCCCGAGAGGAGAATGGAGGAGAAGGGATTGCGGCGTGGCCATCCCCCCTGGGGGGTGATTTCCTGCTTTCTATCTCTCTGTCTCTCTCTGTCTGTCTGGCGAGCGCACGCGCCCTATAGCAAAAAAAACCTCTCCAAAAAAAAAAAAAAAAAAAGCAGACTATAACCTGAGAGAGACGATAGGGGCCTTGGGAAACAGAGGATGGGATTGAGCAGAGCAGCGACGACAGGAGCCTGATGGCAGCTGTGCCCCTCCGGTCTGGAATTAGACCTGAATGGCTTGAGCGAAGAGGCTGCCAGGAGACATGACATCAGAACAGCCCCTGATGGATCCCACCATCCAGAAACATGATCATTGGGCATTTGCCAGAACTGAGGATCTATCGCAGGGGGGAATAAGACAAGGTACACAAAACACTAAGTAATTCTAAAACTGTCCTCTAAAAACAAAACAAAACAAAACCAACAAAAAAACAGTAAGTAAATGTCTTTAAGTTTTCTTGCTTACTTCTTCCATGAGTGAGAGAGAGAGAGAGAGAACATCCCTAACAGGGTCTTGATGCTGCGATCACCCCCCCCCCGCCCCGACCTCCGCCAGCCAGCCCTGGATCACAGGCACACACCCACCCAGCACATTCAGGGTGACCTCGAGGTGTGCATCCAGAACCTTCCCATGTGGGTCAACCCCAGAGTGTCTCATTGTACCACTGTGTCACCATCTGGCCCCCTCAAATTTAATTTTTTGTACGTAATCCAAAAATGCGTGAGGAATGTACTGAATCCATCCTACCCTTGTTTCCTAGCCAGTTCTCTTGCCTGGGAAGCGACACGTAGGATGGGGTTTTTAGGATGTAAATGACTCCGTGTGCATGACCCGGCCACCCATCCACGTGTCTCACTCCCTTGGCTCTTGGTCAAATGTGACGTATCAGTCAGGTCTTCCCTGAGCACTCTACAAGAATGGCAACATTCATGAATCTTTTCCCTCCTTTTTTTGCTAGCAGGGATGCGAGCTTACCTGCACTTTGCTTTTGGCATGTAATGTAACTTGAGATCGTTTAATGCCAATAACTCAAGCAATCCTGCATTGCTGTTCTGCTACTGCATCATGTTCATTGACCTTTCGGTGGACATTTAGCTCATTTCCACTCTTTCTCTGTTGAAAACAATACTGCAATAAATAGCTTCAGGGGGAGGTCTTTTTTGCAAATAGTGGTGTCTCTGGGGAGTGGGATGGAAAAGGGCAAGAATCCACTGTTTCCATTATAAGGCTTTTAGTAGCACTTGGTTTTTTTCAAAACTCTGTGCACATCTTACTTCAATAACTATGAAAAGAGGTTTGGTGATCTCTCCAGGATGTGATGCAGGAGATACATGGGAACCTGCTCTTGTCCTCACCACCAGGAGAACAGGCTTTTAATCCCTTTTGAGCTACCAATTCTAATCCCATTTGGGCTACATTCTTTTTATTCCCTCAACATTTATTGAGCAGCTACTATCGGGGGTTTGAAAAAGTTCATGGGAAAGTAGAATTAAAGTAAAATTTTAATTTGGTCCAAAAAAAAATGTGAAATCCATGCACACTTTTTTCTTTTTTTTTCTTTCTGTTGCCAAACATGACCATAGTTCTTCCAGGCACTCAGCAGAGAAACAGGCTGTCGGTTCCCTTGATGGACTCTGTACCACCCCCCCCCCCCCAAAAAAAAAAGCATAGCAGCAGCAGTGGCGACCTTTGAGTTTGGGGGCTTAGGAATTTGACTGGTGTTGGGGTCCTACTCACCACTGAGTCCGAGAGGATCTTGGCAGCTCATCAGCCCCTTCTGGAGCACTGCCAGCCTCCTTGGGGCTCCCATTGCCCAACTGTAAGACTCTCCCCAATGAAAGGGCAAATCTAAGAAGCACCTCAGTGGCTCCCTCTCTCACCTTTCTTTGACCCTTTCCTCTCTAGAGTCCATATTTGTGTCAGTTACAATTTCTTTGCCTTTTCTCAGTCCTGAGTGTCCAAAGGGTACGAAGACTCTATGGCTCTCCCTCCCATCTGCTATCTCCCTCTGTCCCAGCATAGATAAGCGTCCAATTCAGGGCAGTGAGATAGCATACCTAATTTAACTGGGGGGGAAGGGGTTGGGACTTTGTTCTCCGCCTCAGTTTCCCGACAGCAATATGCCACAGGGAACTTGATGTCCACCAGAGTGACATCACTGCGCATTCTCCTGTTCATTTAAGCCGTTTAATCCTCACAGCAACCCTAGGAGACAAGATTGCTATTGTTCTCATTTTACAGATGAGGAGACCAAACCTCTAGGAAGTGTAAGTGACCCACCTGTGGTCACACAGCTAGTCAGTGGCAGAGCTGGCCTTTACCCCTGGATCTTGTTGTCTCCAGGATCAAGGTTCTTCAACTCAAGGTTGTGGGACTTGCTTTCTAAACACATAGCAAACGTATCTTCTGTTTTCTTTCTAGAGATCCGTATTGATATCAATCCAATCACTACAGCCATCTGGGTACAGTTCTCCATTAGTTAGGACTCCTGTTATCAGCTGGCCACATTTATTCAGCTTGGCCACAAGAACTTGAGACATTTCATCAAACGCCTTGCTGAAATGTCTACATCATGACATGAGATTTCATCAAACCTTTACCTCCTGGAGCTTCCTACGTAATAAACCAACATGAGCTTGGCAAGTCTTGCCCGTGCTATCACATTTGGCGGATGGGCCTGGGCCTGATGAGGGACCTACTACCCTCCTGAAAGCCAGGTCAGCTGGGAAGTGACAGAGGGCAGTGGATGCAGGCAAGTGAAACGTGATGGCCATGGCCAAGTAGCAGAAGCGAGAAAACTGTAAAGCTCTGCAAAGCAACTAGCACAGTGGTAAGGAGGTCTGCTCTCTGCTCTGGACAGTGGCATGACAGTAAAAAATGGTGATCTGTAAGGCTCACACATGGGAAGGTTGCAGGTTCAAGTCCAGAGACCTCTCTGGGCACAGGCATGTCTGTGATTCTGGGCTGGTTAAGGCTGAGGGTGGGTCAAAAAATCAAAGATCCTGTTGGGGTCATTTTCTCACTCTTTCTCCCCTACGTGCTTGCTCAAGGAAGAAATAAACAAACAAATAAAAATAGATCTGCTCTTTTAGGCCCAGGCAGCAGCCTGGACAGCTAATTGTGTCTCCTTCCCAGGCTTTCCTAGGGCTTGCCAGCTGGAACTCACAGGCGTGGCTGAGACCCTGAATAGGGTCAGTGGGTCCTGGGGGGCCATGACAAATGTATCGCATGTAAATTGTGCCTGACGCATGTAAGAGCACCATACGTGTTAGCTCTTATTATCAGCACGGCAGCTGTTACTGTGCCCCAGACAGCTACTGTCCTTCAGCTAGTGGGGTTCAGAGATGTTGGATCTTTCTATTTGTCAAACAAAGTTCAGTATTGGGACCAGCGGAGGGCAGAATGGTTATTTCACTAGACTCCTATGTAGTAAACCACAGTTCAAGTCCCAGACCCAGTGGTTTAAAACTCATACCAGGCACATGTGCATGTGTGCCCAAAATCCTAAGAGGACAATGGAGGAGAAGGGATTATGGCGTGGCCACCCCCCCCCCCTTAGGGGGTGATTTCTCACTTTCTGTCTCTCTGGTAAGCACACACACCCTAAAACAAAAATCTCTCTCTAAAAAAAGAAGCAGCTCAATATCTGGATGTTTATTTGAAATCTACCAATTTTTTAATATTGGAAACTGATGCAATTAGCACAAAAATAGACACGTGTGTGGATCAGACCCAGTTGTTCACAGACAGCATCAGTCTGAGCCTATCCACCAGTCTGTACCTCGGCCCTGGAGTCCGGGCAGATCCTCTGTGACTGGGATCCTGTGACATCTCCCTCCATGCTGGGACTGGGAGCCTCGCTATGACAGAGTCCTCCATGCCTCCTTGTGTCCCACCAGCTCATCAACACTTGGACTCTGGAAGCACCCCCAGGATATTGTCTTAGCTGAGTCCTTGAGCCTAACAAGGGTCTGGCTGCCCTTCCAGCCTGGCATGGACAGCAGCAGAGCACAAGCTGGGAGCTGTGGAAGAGAGGAGCTCCATGCAGACTTCTGAAGGAAGCAGCCCAGTGACAAAGTGCAGTGCCCAGCACTGTCCAGCTCAGTCTCAATGGCAGGGAGCAGACGTATCGGTAGTATTAGTCTCCCCAAGAACCCTGGGCCTCAGTCTCCCCTGAGGAAAATGGGTTTGCACTGGGTCAGGTCCATGCAACCTCTCACCTTCCCTGATGGGAACCTCCACTCCAGGTTCAGCCCTCTGCTCTAGAATCGCAGCCATAGTGGGCCACCATTATTAGTGGAGAGTGGCAGTGGTCACATAGATATGTCACAGCACAAACACTGGAAGAGAAGCTCAGTGCTAAAGGGGCCCAGAGAACCCCCATAGCTGTTGTATGGGTCCAGGGAAGAAGGGTCCCCACAGCTGCCCTGAAGCCACTGGGCCATAAACCCTGGGTGGTTGGGAGGGAATGTCGCCTGAGGGGTGCAGTTGCCCTTCCCTCAGCTCCCTCCATCCACGGTTTTCAGTGAGGGAGGATCCATCCCAGCAGCCTCTGACACTTCCCTGGGGTGGTTCTCTCCAGAGCTCTTCCTTGCTGGGACCCTGGAGAAGTTCTGCTCAAGTTGGCCAGCCCCTCCTTGCAGAAGCCTCCTGTTTTTGAAAATGGGCGATGACCATCTAGAGGTGGAGAAGGACAACCCAACATAGTCATCATGATTATTACATGTCTGCTGTTTTTAACAGCTTTATTGTGGTACGATCAATTACATACAATAAACTGCACACATTTAAAGCATTCCCTTGGATACTGTGGCATATGGACACACCCGAGACCATCACTCCCAAAGTGTCCTGGGGCACTTCCTGATTCTCCCTGTCTCTCCTCTCCATCCTCAGGCAACCACCGAACAGCCTTCTGTCACTAGATATTTGCATTTTCGACAGTTTGGCGGAAATGGAATCGTATCACGTGCCCTCTTTGTTTTTCTGGCTTCTTTCACTCCGTACAATTATTCCGAGATTTGTCCACATTGCTGTGTGTGTCAGCGCTTCATGCTCTCCATCCCCGTAGCCCGCCTGAAAGAAGTTGCTCCATTCAGAATCTGCGTTGTCCGTGTGTGTTCTCTGCGAGTGGAGTTGCAGTGAATGAGAACGGTTGGCTGTGTCCTCGTTACCCCTTCTCCTCCCTCCTCAGCAGAGGACCTCCCCAAGGCTCCGCCCTTGGCCCTTGGCCCTTGGCCCTTCCTCTTACAGTCTTTCACTGATAACCAGCAGGGTAGAGTCCTTTCACTGAGGACAGCAGGGTAGACGCACTCGAGTTTGCATCTTCAGTTCCAGTCTCTGCATTTCCAGCTATCTAGACGTTCCCTCTGGATGTTCCACAGCATCTTACACTCCACACTACAGGAAATCTTTCCTCTGAATAATCCAGCACTTTCCGTTTCTCGGAAGCCACTGAACAGTCTGCCTTGTACACTTTCATTCAACAAAAGTTACTGAGCATCTGCTAGAGTCAGACACTGTTCCAAGTGCTGGAGACATGCAAGAGAAGAAGACAAAGTCCTTTCTCTTACAAAACTCCCATTCCTGTGAGGAAGATAAATGGTAAACAATTCTGCAATATGGCAGGAAGTGATAAGTTCCTTTTGGAAAATTAAAGCAGGGTGAGAGGATAAAAAGTGACAGTGAGGTGTGTTGATTGTTCTTTTGCCCACACCACTCTCGCAGCCATTCTCTTGCCTCTGTGTCCTGAGACACTGACCCATAATGACTTTCACCCAAAGCCCCTTTTGCCCTCTGACTTCCGATTAGACTCAGCCAATGAAGAGAAAAAAGTCAGTCTGGGCAGCAGTGGTGTGCCAGTAAATGTTTATTAGTCAGCTTTCCAGCAGAAAACCCCTTCTGATTTATAGTGTTTGCCCCTTTCTGTGGTGTAAATACTCCCACCATAAAAGAGTTCCATTTTCCAACTTGACATTGGAGTTGAGAAGATCTCATACAGCTGGCCATTGTGAACTGGTATCGGCCAGTTCTAACACCCCAACAGAAGAAGGTCTGAGAATATCTTTTCTGCTTCTTCCCATCCTCAGTCTTGGCCAGGCGGCATTGGGGCCAGGACTAAGAATGGCTTTTCTTTTCTTTTTCTTTTTTAATTATTTTATTTAATTTTATTTATTTGTTTATTTATTTTAATTTGGCCAGAGAGGGACAGAATGAGAGAGAGAATGAGAAAGCGAGAAAGCAAGTCGCCAGGTACGGGACTCGAACCATGGTTGGTCATGTGGGAGTCCAGCACCCTCAACAACCATGCCACCTGCCAGACCCAAGAATGGCTTTTCAATGATGCTGGTCCCTGGGTGCCTAAATATCCTCATTTTCTTTCCTTGCTTCACTCTCTTCATTAGTGTTCCCCAAATCCCGTTGAACATGCCTTCTGTGTCCCATGAGACTCTCCTACAAGAAAAAGATCGTTTTTTATGGAGTGCACAGGAAAACTCTTCTGATACTACAGTGTTGAAGCTGAGAGCTGCAGGAGTGAGAAGTGGTTTGTGTGTAGATTTTCCCTCCCTCCCAGGTTCTACACTCTGTCCTAGTAACCATCTTTCTCATGTCTGATTTCCTGCGGTGCCCATCCAAGTTCCTTGCATGCATCTGAAAACATTTGTTGAATCGAATAGAATTGAGACCGTCTAATTGCTTTTCTTCTGCTCTCTAAAAAGTGTTGCGGGCTCCTGTGAATTTCACTAATGCTCTTTCATGCCTCATTTGAATCTTCAGTTGGGCCCATGCCCAGCTAGTCAGTGGTAGTAGGAGGTGGTGTAAAACCCTCCTACAAAAATTACAGCCCTCTTTCAAAAAAATCACAGTCCTCTTACAAAAATTGCTGGATTCTGGGCCAGAGTGGGTAATTTACATACATTTAGATGATGAATTCAAAAGCCACTAAAATCCAAGCCTGTGAAATAGAAATCAGCACAATTTGCCACAATTGTATTTAAACTCAACCCAAAGGCCAAACTGGTGAGGCTGCATTCTGAAGTTCTGCCACCTATAGAGCAATGCCCATCAGTATTCATGCTGCCTCACAGTCCTGGGTCTGAGAAGGTAACATTCAAAATGTGGTCCTGCCCCCTCCGCCCTCCACCCCCACCCCTAGTGCTGTTACCCTCAGTGAGTCAGGCAGGCAGTTGCATGGGCCCCTGGTCCAACCTCACTCCACCAAGCAAGCAAAGCAAGCCTCTTGAGCCCTGTTAGACCAGCCCATCCGGGGAGGTAGCGCTGACCTGGTAGAGAGAATGGGTTCTTCTAGGCTTGGGATTTGGGTTGAGGTTGGAGTTGTAATTGGGTTTAGAGTTAAAGCTAGGATTGGGGTTAGAGAAGGGGTTATAGTAAGGGTTCAAATTAGACAAAGAGAAGGGACAATGTGGTATAAAATGTAGTGGGGAGAATGTGGTTAACAACATACCATATAATGTTACAAATGGCTGAGGTGGCGGGTATACTAATTCCCCTGATTTAACATTATGCACTATATATATATATATATATATATCTGAAGTGAAAAATCTTGTTGTAACTATTGTTATGTTACTAAAAAATGATTGAGAAAAAAAATGAAAAAAAGTATAAGAATGAGGGTTAAAAGTAGAGTCTGATTTTGAATTAGTAGTGAAGGTGAATTAGGGGTTAGGGTTGGAGTTAAAGTTAAAGTAGGATTTGGGTTCGGATCTGGGTGAGGATTAGGGCTGGGGTCAGGGTTAGTGTTAGGGTTGGTGTTAGGATTAGGGTTATAGTTAGGGTAAAGGTTAGAATACAGATAAAGATAAGGGTCCTTACCTTAGCAATGAGGTTAACAGTGTGTAGTGGGAGGGACAAAGCCACATCAGAAATGTTCCTTTTCAAACTCAGGCCCATCAGGAAGTGTGGATTTAAGGTTGAGATTAGGGTTAGTACTAAATTACGACTGGAATTAGGGTTAGTGTTAAGGAAAGGACACTTAGATAGGGTATCAATCTGATTATGGTTTGAGGTCGGATGGGGGAAATTGACTTCTAGAGTGGACTGACAGGTCAATAGTATTACTCACTTTCCCTCCACTACCTGCCCCCAAATCATCTTCTATAAATACCTCCTTTGGCTTACAACTTTGAGCCTCAGGATTCTTCTGTAAAATCACAATATTAATTGTAGTAGTAAAAACTGTCTCTTTCTTGGGAAACTTACTCAGCACCCTAGGACAATCTACTGATTGCCTGCCCCAACGCCCACCCTCCCCTTCTCCTCAGTAACTAAACCCTGATTTTATTTGGGGTTTCTAGCAACGCTCTTAGCTCAAAGTTGCAGTCTCCGTGTCTCATGGTGAGCTGTGGCCTCGTGACTACAGAACGGTCCAGGAGAAATGAGAAGTGTTGGGTGAGACTTCTAGGAAGTCCTGCCTTAAAAGGAAGGGCTGCAGGGCCGCAAGCGGTGTGGTGGAGAAGGGCGCTGGACTCCCACATGGCCGACCGCCATTTGAGCCCTGGACCTGGTGGCTTGCTTTCTTACTTTCTCTCTCTCTCTCTCACTCTGTCCCTCTCTGGTCAAATTTAAATAAATGAAGCTAAACAAAATAATTCTCTTTAAAAAAGAAAAGGAAGGGATGCACCATCTCTCTCCCTTCCTTTTTCCTTCTGTCTTAGACTAGGGCTTAATAATTGGCTGGTATAGCCTATCAGCCCTGGGCTAGCTCGCCCAGGTCTCAATAACAGAGAAAATAAACTTGCCTGAGCTTCCGTGTGGGGTATCATGGTTGTCTGCAGTTGAACCTGAGCCTGATGAACACATCCTGATTATCTACTTGCCTAGATGCAGGCCAAGCACTTAGGGCCCCCACCGTCTGCGCAGTAAGTTCACGTTTACCTGTCTGTGTGGCTCAGGCACTGGCCAACAGGAACGTAAGTTCCAGGTGTGTGTGGAGTGCATCGGTCAGCACCTGAGAGAGAGCCACAATATCCTTTTTCTTATTATTAAACATGAAATTCTGGCCTCCCTGCTCCATGTGTCTGGCCTCTAGCATCCTCAGAGCCATCCCTATGCCAGGGTCCTGGAGGACCAGCCCACTCTCTGGCCTGCTCTATCTTTGCAGAGGATGGGACCTACACTTCATTCAGGACAGCCAGGGCCGGATGAAAATGACAGGCAGGCAAATTCTACCCATGGTAGACTCCTAAATGTAGATATCACAACTGCAATCAACTTGCTCTGAGCAGCTGCTAGGAGGGAAGACGATCGGGACAGTCATCTGTAGGGCTGGGATTAAGGGTAAACTGAGGGAGGGCTGCCTCAGTCTTGGTTGGTGAACCCAAGATTGTATACACCTGAGCAGTGCCCACATCCTGATTTCCAATTGCTTATTCGTAGTCAGTAACAATAGCAGTCATCATTATTATGCTTAAGGTCTATAGTATCTGAGTCACCTAATCCTTACAATAATCCTATAAACTAGGTCTTATTATACTTCCTCCTTTGTACAGATGAGTAACTGAGGTGCAGAGATATTAAATGACATGCCCGAGGTCATAGAGTTGGCAAGTGGTAGAACGTGTATGGGAATCCAAGCAACTGAGGTCAGAGCCCTGGCTCTGAAGCGCTGTGCTCTGCTGTCTCCCTAAACAACCCATTTATTCAGGAAATAGTAATAGTTACTATTTTAGTCTGTTGAATGCTTGCTGGCTCTATGCCAGTGGGTCTCCCACAGGGATGATTTTGCCCACTAAGGACCAGGTGGCAAAGTCTGGAGATATTTCTTTACTATCACGATGAGTCATGAGGAACACGACTGGCATTGAGCATGCAAAGGCCAAGTACTTTGCTAAACAGCCTCAGTGCCCAGTATAACTCCCTATAACAAAGACTCTTCCAGCCTTAAATGTCAATAATGCCAAAGTTGGCAAATACTGCCCTATCCCAAGTACTTTGCAATTATTCATTTAATCTCACAACAATCCTATGAAACAGTGCCTGTTATTCCCACTTTACAGATGGAAAAACTAAGGTTTCGACTAAGAAAGTCATTTACCCAAAGCATATAGCAATAGCACGTGGATGGAATGGTAATTCCAACCAAGGATTTAAACCTTGGAATCTTAAACACTTTCTGTGCTCTGGCCCCATATATACTCCATGTTACATACAGTTTCCTATGGCTACTGTAACAAATTACCACACATTTGATGTTTGAAAACAACAGGAACTTATTCTCTCACAGTTCTGGAAGCCAGACATCTGAAATCAGTATTCCTGGGCCAAAATCAAGGTGTAAGCAGGGCCATGCCCATTCCAGAGGCTCTAGGAAAGAATCTCCCAAGAGGAGAATGGAGGAGGGGGGATTGCAGCATGGTCATCCCCCCTAGGGAATGATTTCTTGCTTTCTGTCTCTCTGTCTCTTGGTCTCTCTCCGTCTCTCTGGTGAGTGCACGCTCTGGTAGCCTGAAAGATGCAGGGTACATGTGTGTGTGTGCCCAAAGTTCTCTATTCTCCAAAAAGGTGAATAGAGAAGGAATTGCAGCATGGTCATCCTCCCTGGGAAGGGGAAGGTGATTTCTCACTTTCTCTCTCTCTGTGTCCCTATCTCTCTCTCTTTCTCTCTCCCTGGCAAGTACACATGCCCTATGGCAAAAACCTAAAAAGAAAGGAAAGAAAAAAAAGTCACAGAGTGAAACTATTAAAAATGATCTATATGGGCCAGTCAGTGGCATAGTGGTTAAGACGATTGCATCTCATGTGGCCAAAGGCACAGTTCAACCCCTGGACCTGTCAGCTTGAAAACATGCCAAAAGGAGAAATGGAGAAGGGGATTGTGACCTGACCATGCCCCCAGCAGACGTTTTCTCACTTTCTCTCTCTCTTTCTCCATGGTGAGTGCATGCACCCTCTAGCAAAAATTACAAATAATAATAAAATGCAGCTCTATTATTTTTTAATGATCTATACATCCCTTAAACATTTTCTTTTTTACTTAAATAGCATAAATGCTCCTCCTGCCTTTTAGTGCAGAGTTCAGACTCTGATAGATCTGCAGTGTGGAGTGATGAGTCCTGCTTCTCCCAAGAATCATACCTGTGGTTTGTTCCCGACCATGTTCCTTCTCTGCCTTTTTTTTTTAAAGAGGTTTTTGCTATAGGGTGCCTGCGCTTGCCAGACAGACAGACAGAGACAGAGAGACAGAAAACAAGAAATCACCTCCCAGGGGGGATGGCCACGCTGCAATCCCTTCTCCTCCATTCTCTTCTTGGGATCTTGGGCACGCACGCACACGCGCCTGGCATGAGTTTTAAGCCACCAGGTCCGGGACACGAACTGTGGTCAACTACATGGGAGTCCAGTGACATAGCCATTATGCTAACTGCTGATCCCCCTTCTCTGCTTTTTTGAAGTGAATGAAGATGGTAAGACTTGTGAAGCAATGTAAGTTCAGAATCCTGGATTTTCTTCTTTTCTTTTTCTTTTTCTTTTTTTTTTAATCTGCCAGAGGGCATGTGTGTTCACCAGGGAGAGAAGGAGAAGGCACACTCCACACACACTCATGGAGCATGGTCACACCACAGTCCCTTCTCCTCCATTTCTCTCCCCTTGCAGGATTTTGAACATCCATGCACGCACCCCCAGTGTGTTTTTCAAGCCCCTGGGGATGGGATCCAAATTATGGTTGACCATGTAGGATCCAGCTTCCTCAACCTCTAGGTTTCAGGGGCAGCCTTGTGCATAATTTTTTCATAATATATATTTCCCATGAGCTTTTTGAAGACTATTTCAAAATATTCCACACAGTTGGCTATGTGGGATCCAACTCTCCTAACTCCCAGGACATGGGCTGACCCAGAATCCTGACTTTTCAATATATTTTCCCCCATCTTTCTGAATCCCTCACCCACAGCTAAATTTGTGTGTGTGACTTGCATCTATCAAATCCTTCCAAAGTATTTAGGTTAATTTTCTAAGAAAACTTTTCACACTTGAATTGAATTTCATCAGTTAAATAATATTAAATTCTGTAAGAGTAATAACAAACTGGCATAATTGGGTTTGGAAACAACTGATTTGGCAAAAACACCTATCAACTCTGGAAGCAAAAACTTGCATGGTCGTGGGCTGTGGACAGTCACATCTAACAGAGGGCCTCGGAGCGAGGTCCCTTAGGTGATGTGCTAAGTGGAGGCTGGGCAAGAGAGCCTCCACCGATTATTTGCCTTGAAAGCACATGCAGCTGTGCACCCAGCCAGAGCAGCTGGCGCATCAGGGCCCTCTCTCCCAGGGCTATGCTGTGTTTTGGGAGCTGGGGGTTGTTAACTGGAGAGGACCAAGTCAGGCAGCCAGAGCTAGTGGAAGGGAACTGAGGCATGGCTCCATTCTGCAGCTGTCACTCCAGGCATCTGCAAACCCACTGGCAGTGCCCATGATGACCAGAACTAAAGTACCAAGGGCTTGTCCTCTATCTTCGCAAACTGATCTTTTTTCTTTTAAAGAAGTATTTATTTAATTTGATTACTATTCTTCAGTTTGACCAGAGAGAGGAGAGAGACAGACAGATAGACAGAGAAAGAAAGCAAGCTGCCAGGTTCAGGACTCAAACTGTCGTCAGCCATGTGGGAGTTCAGCGTCCCAAACACCACACCACCTCCCGCCCTGCAAACTGATCTTACCACCAAAGGAAAAAAGTCCCTTACTGCCCATTTCCTGGTTAGAAAAAGTAAGAAAGAAAGCCTCGGCTGTTCAAGCCCCCATGCTGGATAGGGAAGGCAAGATTGCTCTTTTTTGGTAACCCTGGCAATATCCCCAACAGGCTGCACCAGAAGCTCACCTTGATCAGTTACACGCTGCCGAGGGTAGAGCTGCAAATCCTGCTAATCGGACTAGGTTGCAAAGACCCTTCAATTAGGAGTCCAGATAGGGGTGCGGAACCAGGCTGGTCCCTTTTATCTGAGCGTGAGTGTTCTTACTTATGGGGAGCAATCATACTTGGCCCAGGGAGTTCCTAGAGACCCCTGGAGATACAGCCCACAGTGAGCACCCCCCAGTGCTGAGGTTACTCGAGGATCTCCCCCGTCTCGAACTGCTGGGTCAACAAGTACCTCAGTGCTCCAAGGAAAATACTTAGCACCGTGTTTTTGTATTAAGACCAACATGGGTCTAGTGTGGAATAGAATAAGTCTCCATGAATATTTAAGATGACATCAGACTTCAGAGAGATTTCAACCCACACACAAGCCACAGTGGCTACATCACAAGCCCCTGAGAGCAAAAACGCCTGCCTGCCAGCCTGTGACGGGGCCATTAACGGGCTTGTCCTGGGGAATGCTTGAGAAAACCAGATGTATGTGAAAATATTCTGTAGGTGGAGGAGTGCTAAACAGGTCATTCATATCACTGTGTGTTCCTCCTGGGTCCCCAACCAGAAGGGAAATTCTAAAGAACAAATGTAATGTCTTTTTCCTTCTTGAGCCTTCTTTCTCCCTTTTCTTCCCTCCCAACATTGCACTGAGAATGTCACGGGGGCCATGAAGGCAATGAGGAGACCTTGAGTTTTAGTTCAAAGACATCTAGATGTGAATAAATCCCAATGGAAATTGATGGGTGAGCCTCACAGAGTCCAGATCCCGGAGATAGCCCCAAACTGCAAGCGGAATTCTTCATCCTCTGCAGAGGGTCGCACACTGAGACCAACAGCAAGGCTTTCTGGGCTGCAGAAGGAATCTAAGAGACTCCGAAAAGCAGCCCAGGCAGGCCCTGGGAGGTGGGTACAGATGACAAGAGCAAAGGTAAGTTAATCTACAGAAAGGAAAAGAAGGGCCAGCAAATAGCATAATTGTTACGTCATTGGACTCCCACCTGGCCGACCATGGTTCAAATCCCAGATCCAGTGGCTTGAAAATCAAACTGGGCACACCGTGTGTGTGCATGCCCAAGATCCCAGGAGGAGAATGGAGGAGAAGAGATTGCAGCAAGGCCATTCCCCACGGGAGGTGATTTCTCACTTTCCCTCTCACTGTCTCTGTCTCTCTCTGTCTCTCTCTCTCTCCCTGGCGAGCATACACACTCTAAAGCAAAAACCTCTTAAAAGAAAAAGAAAGAAGAAGAAAGGAAAAGAATAGGCACCCACCACACACCCCCAAAGGGTCAGCTTGATGGCCCATGATGGAGACCTTGTGTATATGGGCTGGGGAGGGCTGCCTTAGGGAGCAGCTGTTAGGGGCTGATGAATAGGGATATGCATTGGTGACAGGTCACTACAGGCAGCAGAGAATAAAAGTGGCCATCTTATATGGTCCACAGTGGTCATGCAGTGGGTATGTTCAGTACTACCATGGAGAAACTGCAGCCATGGCTGTGCAAGGGAGAGTGCAAGTTCATACTGATGTGGAGGCAACTGTATCCAGATCAGCAAATGAGGAGTTGTGGCCAAACGAACAACCATGCTTAAATGGGGACCGATGAGCATCACATTCACCAGCCCCATCCCAGCCACTGACATCAGGCTACTGCCTGCCCAGCCACAGGCTTAGAGAGAAAGGAAGGAAAGAAGGAAACATGAGAGGACTTTCCATCCCTCTTGCCATGGGTGACCATTATCGTCATTATAGGATGGGGATGGGGAGTAGCAGGGAATAGGAGAGAGATAAATCGATCAAAAAATCTCCTAGCCCTGAGCCAACTGTAGAAACAACAGAGGTGACAAAAATAAATAAATAAATAAAAGGTTGAAGCAGCTCTTGAAAGAGAACACAGTGACCACCCTCACAAAAGCAGCTACTATCCCACCACAAGCCCTGGGACACCTCACAGATGAAGAGGAGCCAACCTCCATCCAGTTCAAGTTCTGCAAAGGACAGATTCATCAGGGTTGTGCCTTTCTTAGGAACTCTAAAGCCAGAGGTCACAGAAGATCCAGAACAGGAAGCTGCAAAGGGGACCAGGGCTCAGGGAATTATCCCTAGAGAACCATTCCAGCTTTTCTTGCCACAGCCTAAGTAAATAAAAGCATGCACTCTCAGAGCGGGATGCTGTCCTGATCTGAATTCCCATGTCCCTCAGCCCAGTCTGACCTTAGAGTGGATACCGTGATGTCAATTTCATCTGAGACCCTGGGGCCTAGTCAAGTGGAACCCATCTCACACCCATGCTTGGCCGGGCCATGCAAGTGTCCCTACCCCTGGCCTCAATCACTTTCTGGCTTTGGCTCCGGAGGGCTAAGCCTGAAACTGGCTAAAAGCCATAGTCTGAGGGTTGGGAGTACCATCACCACCATCAACTCCTCCTCCTCCCTTTTTTCCTCCCCCTTGCAAGTTCCTGAACATAGACATTTGGTACAGTCTAAAGATTAAGCAAAAATACAACTCACGTCCCCCCAGGATGTTCAGAGCAGGAAGAAGGGGTGCAGCAGAAGTTGCTGGCAACAGGATCAGAAAGAATGTACATCTACGTAGCTGTGCAGTGCAATATGGCACCAGTCACCAGCCATAAGTGGCTATTTAAATTGAAGTTTTAATTAATTGAAACTAGACAAAGTTTAAAATTCAATTCCTCAGTCACATTAGTCACATTTCAAGTGTTCAGGAACCATCTGTAGCTAATCACTGCATTGGGTATTAGACACAGAATAGAACTTTTCCATCATCACAGAAAGTTCTACAGGCCAGCAATTCCATTCATAGGTTTACGCCCTAGAGAAACTTCCGCATATGTCTCGAGGAGAAATGATAAGAATGTCTTTAGCGAAAGAATTTGTGCTAGCAAAACACTGGGAAAAACTGACCGTATGTGGCCTGTGCACCATGTGTAGGCCACAGGGGAAATGAAGAGCATCTATACAAATGCGTGTGGATAAATTTCACACTATGATACATTCAAAAACCAAGTCTCCATCAAGGAACAGATGAATAAACAAAACGTGACATGTCCACACTAAAATGTCACTCAACAATGAAAAGGAATGCATAGGCTCATTGGAGATATCATGATATACTTTTCTATGCAACAATGCATCATGACTTTCCTGATGACCCAATAGTACCAATCTACGCTATAATGTGAATGACCTTGAAAATATCATGCTAGGGACCAGCAGTTAGCGTAATGGCTATGTCACTGGACTCCCACATAGTAGACCGCGGTTCGCATCTCGGACCCGGTGGCTTAAGATTCACGCCGGGCGTGTGTGCGTGCGTGCCCAAGATCCCGAGAGGAGAACAGAGGAGAAGGGATTGCAGCGTGACCATCCCCCCGGGGGGTGATTTCTCTCTTTCTGTCTCTCTGTCTCTCTCTGTCTCTCTCTGTCTGTCTGGTGAGCGCACGTGCCCTATAGCAAAAACCTCTCAAAAAAAAAAAAAAAAAAAAGAAAGAAAAAAAGAAAGAAAGAAAATATCAAATATCATGCTAAGTCGAAGAAGCCGGTTACAAAAGACCATGTATGATTCCATTCATATCAAAAGGTCAGAATCCATAGAGACAGATTAGTGATTGCTGAGCACAGGGGATGGGCTGGAGAGAATAGGAATTTCCTTTATTTTGTTTAGAGAGATATTTTACTATTGGACGTGTGCGCTAGCCAGACAGAGAAGAAACAGAGAGACAGAAAGCAAGAAATCACCGCTCAGGGGAGATGGTCATGCCATAATCCCTTCTCCTTCATTCTTCTCTTGAGATCTTGCACATGCATGCACACACACCCAGTGTGAGTTTTAAGCTGCTGGCTCCAGAACTCAAACCATGGTCGACTCTGTGAGAGTCCAATGACATAACCATTATGCCATCTGCTGGTCCCGGAATTTCCTTTTTGAGGGAATGAAATATTCTGTAATTGACTGTGCTGATCATCTGTAAATATACTAAAAACTATTAAAATGTACAGTTAGGGACCAACAGTTGGCGTAATGGCTATGTCGCTGAATTCTCATGTAGTTAATTGCAGTTTGAGTCCTGGACCCGGTGGTTTAAACTCATTCCCGGTTCATGTGTGTACGTGCCCAAGATCCCGAGATGAGAATGGAAGAGAAGGGATTGTGGCTTGGCCATCCCACCTGGGTGGTGATTTCTCTATTTCTATCTCTCTCTCTCTCTCTTTCTAGCGAGTGCACGCGCCCTATAGCAAAACAAAAACAAAGACAAAAACAAACAAAAAATCTCTCCTAAAATGTACAATTAAATGGATAAATTGTAGGGTATACAAATTAAATTTTAATAAACCTTCTTAAAATTAAATAATAAAAAGAAGTACCAGAATGCACACAAATAATTCCATTGTTAGAGGAATTCAAAAATAAGACTAAAACAACGTATTATATAGAATTTTAGTCAAATGTAGTGAGGAAAGAATTCTAATTTTTCCTGTTCCAAAGTGGTTTCCAGGTGGCTGGGAGAATCATACCGACAAACATGAACAGGGGCCTACGAACATTACTAGACCCTAACAGACCACTGTGGCCCACTGGCAGTGGGATGCTATGTTCTCTCCCTGGCATACAGCTTTTATGATGCCTAGTAGACATTCTTTTGGTGATTTCTTTCAGGAACAGAGACTTGTGTTTTATTATTTTTTTCTTTTTTTGGTGAGGTTTTTGCTATAGGGCCTGTGCACTTGCCAGACAGACAGAGAGAGACAGAGAAACAGAAAGCAAGAAATCACCCCCCGGGGGTATGGCCATGCCGCAATCCCTTCTCCTCCATTCTCCTCTCGGGATCTTGGGCACGCACGCACACACGCCCAGCGTGAGTCTTAAGCCACCGGGTCCAGGACTTAAACCTTGGTCAACTACATGGGAGTCTAGCGACATAGCCATTATTCTAACTGCTGGTCCCACTTGTGTTTTTCTTTAGCCAGTCACTAATCTAAGAATTTCAAACTTCCCTATAACCTACAAGCCTTCACTTCTAGATATCCCCTCTTTTGGGGCCAGGCCAATGTAAAAGACGCCTATACTGATTGACAACTCTCCTGTGTGAAGAACTAAACAAAAGGAACCACTTTATCTCAGCGCTTTGAGAGACACTTTTGTGTGTGTCTCTGGAGGTATGCAACTCAATCTCATGTTTAAAATAAACTGCATACATTCTTTTTTCTGCAGAACTTGGTTATTTCCATGGACAGAAGAAAAAAACAAGGAGATGAAAGGACAGAGATGGGTTCTCAGAGCTGTGGACATGGAGGCCTTCCGCAGTGCTGGGAATTGCTCTGTTTCTTAAGCAGGGAGCGGGTCACAGGCATTTATTGGACACCAGAATGGTCTTACAATCACTGTCCATTTTTTTTCACTTAAATTCACACTACTCTTTCTATGTATGCACAAGAGTGAGGTATGATATTAATCTAAGGCTGCAAGACTTCTTTCTTTCTTTCTTTCTTTCTTTTTGGAGAGTCTTTTGCTGTAGGGTGCGTGCGCGCGCCAGAAAGACAGAGAGAGACAGAGAGACAGAAAGCAAGAAATCACCCCCAGGGAGGATGGCCACACTGCAATCCTTTCTTCTCCTTTCTCCTCTCAGGATCTTGGGCACGCACGCACACGTGCCCGGCGTAAGTTTAAGCCACCGGGTCCGGGACTCGAACTGCGGTGGGAGTCCAGCGACATAGCTATTATGCTAACTGCTGGTCCCAGCAAGACTTCTTTCAATGAGTATGAAATTTTGAGAGTCAAAAAGAATAGAAAAGAAAGGAGAGGGGACTAGGAGGTGGCGGGGCAAGGTGAAGGCAGAGATTTTGGGGTTGGTGATGAATGTGGGATTCCAGAAAGTGCCAGGAGAATGAAATTAGGAGGTGAAAAAGGAAGACTAGAGGTCTAACTGGGAATTACAAATTGGATCTTCCTTAATACCCCCTAAAAGATTCAAGGGTAAATTACTCCTCGGTTACATACTCCCTGTTTTTATAAGTGCTACTTCGGCTGTGACTCAGCTCCAGGTCAGAACGGTGGGGACCGAGGACTTGACCAGCTTGCCTTGTGCTTGTGGCTTTTATTTGTATCGACTACTTTACTTCTGCCTCTTTGGACAAAAGTGATTTGTGGTGAGACAGGAACATTTAATCTCTCTGAATTTCATTCTCTTCAGATGACAAATTAGGGTTCTGACACCAGGTGCGTATATCAATGTGGGTGTCCAGGTGTGAGGCTGTGAAGATTAAATGGAACCACCACTCCCCCACCCTCTACCCCCAGCAGTGCCCGGGACTTAGGAAAGTTCCAGAACTGCTGGTTTTCCTCTCCCACAAGGGTTCATGGTTATTTAGTGGAATCACGTGACTGTTTGCAATGAGACAGTCGGGATAGAAGTGCCCCAACAGTGAAAATCCCCCGTAAGTACAAAGTGTTATTGCTGTCTTTATTATTACCTTAAAGTGCTCTGCAGACATGAAGTTGACAAAGGAAATGTAATAACAGCTTATCCAAGAAGTTCAGGTGCTCTTACGCCTTACCCAGTGCTCTAATGGCTGGGGAAAAAAGTGGGGTGGAGGTGGGGAAGGAGGTAATTTTAGTCCTCATCCCTTAAAGGTGCTGTCAGAGGAAGGAATGACTCACTGTTCCTACCTGTGACCTGAAACACAGGCTCAGAGGGGAGGGACCAGCCCCACTCCTGTTCAGGAGTGCTGGGGCCGGGCTTCAGCTCACGTATTTGTACTCCCAAGTGTTTTGTGCATCTCTTTGATGGGGACAGCCTGACAAGAGGCCCCAGAGCTGTGTAGACCATAGTGTAATTGTTAATCGTGAAAACTAGCTTTATTGTGGAGTTTGTCTGTGCCCTGCCCATCCATCTGCTGGGTTTGCTGTCAAGTGGGAAACCAGACCAGAACCTGGATGGGCCTTCACTGACCCAACAATAAAACCCTCTAGGAATTTCTCTCTGGCCCACTGATGGCCCAATTGCAGGTGACCAATGGCAGGAGACCAATGGCAGGAGTCTCTACAGACCCTTGGGCAGACCACAGTTACCCACCATGCATTTACTACCCTCACCCCTCTCTGCCAGGCTCTGCTCCAGAGAAACTTCTGATCTCATCTAGGGCTCCCCAGGGTCAAAGGCAGTGTGAAATAAGCTCTCAAGTTCATTTGCACCTGATTTGCATATGACTAGCATATTTCTGCACAAGCTTTAAGATAGTAACTTCTATTTCTTCTTCACCCACCCTCGAGCTCTGCCCTTCCTCCTGTCCCAGGAAAAGCATGCTTTTGTCTCTGCATTCCTGACACCCTCTTTTGTGACCCCTGAGCATGAATTCCAACGACCACCAGCAAATACAGCCTTGTTTGAACCTGTCACAGTCCCAGCTCACTCACCTCCCTAGCACCTACACTCTTGCCTCCTTTCCAAAAGGTGCTTGAAGGGCCAGCAGGTGGCATAGTGGGTTTTTTTTGTTTTGTTTTGTTTTTTGGCATAGTGGTTAATATGCTGCACTCCTACCTGGTCGACCACAGTTCAAGTCCTAGACCTGGAGTATAGAAACACACTGGGTGCTTACACATGTGTGCCCAAAATCCCAAGAGGAGAATGGAGGAGATTGCAGTGTGACCATCTTTACTGGGGGTGATTTCTCACTTTCTCTGTCTCTCTGGTGAGCTGTAGCAAAGATCACACACCCTATAGCAAAAATCTCTCTTAAAAAAAAAAAAGCGCTCGAAGAATTTGACATTTTTTCCATGTATATCGTCTACCCCTTCTAATTGTACTTGTTGATTGGCCTTTTTCTTACAAGGCTGCCAGGACCCCAAGTCAGGCCCGGCTCATCAGTATTCCATCCTGGTGTTCCTCTGCCCACAGTCAGCAGCAGAAAATGCAAGGCATAAGGTGGACAGCCTTGCTCTGAACCCTCACCCTGTCTTCCCTGCAGGTCCGAGGTCTTCACTTACACCCTTCCAGGTGGCATGCCACAGTCAGCCTCCCATGCTTGGCACCCAGGCCCCACAAGAGACACATCATCTAACAAAATGTGAAGCAGAAGCCTTACCATCCTTACCCTGAAGGATTCCAGAGCACAAGAAGAAAGATATGTCTCAGCTTGTTAAGCTGCCACCATTCAGCCAGAGGCCTGTGCTGGGCTGCAGAGGAGAGTTCCGGGGAAGACTCTGCCCTTGTCAAATTACACATCCCCTCTTCCCACCCAGGCCTGGCTTCCCCGGCTTCAAAGAGCCTGAGAAGAGCTGGCTCTGGATCCCTGGAGAGGCCTCAGAGAGGATTACCAGGGTTGTTCAAATGAGATGATAGATGTGAAGTTGCTCTCAAAGAAAAGACACCCGCATGGGCAGGCTGCTGGCATGAGGATCATTGTTACTATTATTAAGGCAAAATGTTCTGCAAGCTTAAAAGCTAACAAGGGAGAAGTAAAAATAGCCAACCCAACAAACCCTAAAGTGTGTGAGCCTCTTCTTGAAGTCTTAATACTATTAAAAACAGAGAAAGGAAAAAGGGGCCCTACAGAGCCAGAATCCATAAACCTCTTTCCCTTTGCAGTTTGCTGCCAGTAATCCACCCTCAGTAAGAGTGTGCAAGTTAATGGGGTCCAAGCACCCGGAGAGACTGCCCCCACCAGCCCACCACGGGCCCCTATTTGAGAGGAGGGCATGGCCAAGGCCAGGCGCTATTTTCTGCTATGCAGAAACCTCTTTGAGCAACTAAGGTCTTTCTGCGAAGGGCTGCCTGCCACATACGCGATCTCCCCTCCCTCCATGTTGGGCAGTGCTGATCACTGGAAGGCTCCACGATCCAGTTCCACCACCTCCGCTGACCTGACCTCACAACCACGGCCCAGCCCCTCCAGGCCTCAGTGCCTTCAAATCTGAAATGACAGTCCTTCCACCCTGCTCTAAGGCCTGGCTTGAAGACAAACAGCTATTCTAACTGCCTCCATCTCTTCTGAGCAACATCTGTAAAGTGTAATAAAAACTGTGGAAGTTATAAACCTGTATTAGCCCGTACTGTGGAAGCAGGTGTGAGAGTCATAACTTTGCTCTCGGTCCCAGGAACACGGTGTTGCTGGGGCCTCCAGGGGGAGCGTGGGCTCTGCAGCTGTGCTGAAGATGAACTGGCCCACCCTACTTAGTAGGCCTTTGTTCTCTGCAGGGGTACTGATTAAGGTCAAAGATCCTCCTCCTCAGGACCAAAATATGGCATGATGGTCACATCTCTGGACTCTCAGGACTCCCACATGGCCAACCACTGTTTGAGTCCCAGACCCAGTAGCTTGACACTCACATCGGGTATATATGTGTACATGCCCAAAATCCCAGGAGGAGAATGGAGAAGAGCTTGTGGTGTGGCCATTCCCCCCAGGGGGGAAGTGGCTTCTTGCTTTCTATCTCTCTCTGCTTCTCTCTGCCTCTCCAGTGAGTGCCCATGCCCTATAGCAAAAAATATCTCTTTAAAAAAAATAAAACAAAACAAAGATCCTGCTTCTCATTCCCTCTCTGAGCAAGGTGAGCATGGAGTTGTCAAAGCAGGGTCGGCCTGGTGTTGGTCAGCCTTCCTGTTGTAATTAATAGCTTACTGTTAATCTATAAATAATAATAGATCACTGGCTGGGACCAGCAGTTAGCATATGGCTATGTTGCTGGACTCCCACGTAGTCGACCACTGTTCGAGTCCCAGACCTGATGGCTTAAACTCACACCGGGCGCGTGTGCATGCGTGCCCAAGATCCCGAGGAGAACGGAGGAGAAGGGATTGTGGCGTGGCCATCCCCCCTGGGGGGTGATTTCTGGCTTTCTGTCTCTCTGTCTCTCTCTTTCTGGCAAGCACATGTGCCCTATAGCAAAAGGCTCTCCAAAAGAAAGAAAAAAAGAAAGAAAGAGAGAGAGAGAGAGAGGAAGGAAGGAAGGAAGGGAGGGAAGGAGGGAGGAAGGAAGGGAGGAAGGAAGGAAGAAAGAAAATAATAAATCACTGCCTTTGAGATAGTAATTACTAATCAGACTTTTCAAATGACTTATGTTTTTTATAGGATTGTTCAATGTGACAAAAATAAAACTATCTAAATGAGCTCTTTTATTTAAAACACAGATTTCGTTGGGGTCAGGGTAAAGGGCCATGGAGAACCTTAACCTCTAGGTATCTAGGATGGTTCCTTAACCATCTTGTACACCAGATGTTTTCTTCCCCAGCGGCTGCCTAGGCCAACCTATGGATTGGGACCAATATGAAGACTTTCAGCAGAGATTGTCCAGCGCCTTCCAGGGTTAATACAGTTAAGTTAGCAGAAGGTAGCAGCCTCCTGCAGTGAGAGCGGGGCCACTGAGATGTTGTAGTTTCTTATACCTATGCTGGGTGAGGACCTCCCTTTCTGAGACTGGCGTTCTTAGCAGTATTGCTGTTCACACCCTTGCTGTGATGGTTTATATTTGAAACAGCAAACTCAATCGCACTGATCCTATATTTGATAGCTATCCATGCTGGCTCAGTCACCCCATCCATCTGATTGTGGGTTTTGTGGACAGGCAAATTAGACCGTCCTAATTTGATGATACAGATAAGATGAGATGCCTTTCCTTAGGATACTGGCAACCCTCATGGGTTAGTACTGACCATAATTTATACACTCACTCTAAACAAATGTACCTTCATCTCCCCAGAACAGGACCAAAATTCTAAAAGCAGTCCATGTCTTAGTTCTCAAACCTACCCCCCTTTCCCAATAAGCTCCTTCGCAAACTGGGAATAAAACCAGCTCCTAGTCTGTGTTTCCTTCAGCCAAAGACAGAGCTCACCTGGAGTGCAGGGACTGTCTGACTGCCTACATCCCTAGCATAATATCCCCTCAAGTAACTGCACAGGGACACAGAAGGGTTTGGATGATAATGACAGAACGTGTCCTCTAACAGAATTACACAGGAACTGGGTCGAGCTGTCCCAGAATGGGCAAACCCCATTATCCTCCTACTATAGTTATTAGCCTCAACTATTAGTGAAGTAACTCAGGCCAATAATGAGCTTCTCTGGGGTTAATTTGTAAGTATTGGAAAAGGCTCCTTCTCCTTCAATTAGAGTTGCAAGCCAGAAGGATGCGAGTCTAGGGGACAGTCACAGTGCCTACATGCAAATAGCACAAGCAGGGCAAATAGAGAGACCCTGAGAATCTTATTTGATTGACTGGGTCTATCTTATTGTACCTACAGCGACAATAAGCAAGAAGAATTTTTAGTAACTGGGTCTATCTGTGCCTACAGCGACAATAAGCAAGAATTTTTATTCACAAGACAATTAGTTTGTTTTTTCTTTTTAGAGAGATTTTTACTATAGAGCACAGGCACTCTCCAGAGAGACAGAGAGATACACAGAGACAGAAAGTGAGAGGGACCAGCAGTTGGCGTAATGGCTATGCCACTGGACTCCCACGTAGTCGACCGCAATTCGAGTCCCGGACCCGGTGGCTTAAACTCACGCCGGGCACGTGTCCGTGTGTGCCCAAGATCCCGAGAGGAAAATGGAGGAAAAGAGATTGCAGCATGGCCATCCCCCCTGGGGGTGATTTCTTGCTTTCTGTCTCTATGTCTTTCTGGTGAGTGCACGTGCCCTATAGTAAAAACCTCTCAAAAAAAAAAAGGTGAGAAATCACCCTCTAAGGGGGTAGTCATGCCTTAATCCCTTCTCCTTCATTCTCCTCTTGGAATTTTGGGCACATGCTCACATGCACCCGGCATGAGTTTTAAGCTGCTGGGTCCAGGACTCGAACCCCCATTGACTATGTGGGAGTCCAGCGACCTAACCATTATGCCATCTGCTGTTTCCTTAGTTTAGTTTTCCTGTCAAACCTAGCAGCTCTGGTAATAGAATGGTTGTGTATTCGTGCTATTATTTTATATTATCTCATAGTGTTCACACAGACAGCATTTAATAAGTGCTCATTGATTTACTAAGTAGCTCAGGTTTTCTATACCCGCAGTTGCCCTTTCAAGGCAGCTAAGTTAATTCTCCTGGGACACAGGACAGTGTTCCAGTAGGTGACAGAGTAACTGTAGGTAATTGTAGTTCCCACTCCACCCTTTTGAAATAGAAAATGTCCAAATGTTTCCTGCACAGACTTATTAACTATTCATTTTGGGTTTTCTTTTTTTTTTTAATTGCCAGAGAAAATATGCACTCTTCAGACAGAGAGAGAGAGAGAGAGACCAGAAGAGGGAGACAGCACCCTCTGATGGGGTGTGGTCATACCACAATCCTTTCTCCATGTCTCCATCCTGCCAGGATTTTCGTTTGCATATACACAAATGTCCAGTACGGTTTTCAAGCTGCAAAGGCTAGTCAGGATTCAAACCATCGTCAAGGTTGGCTCTAACTTAACTTATTCTTTATTTTTTAAGAATTATTAATTTTAATTTTATTGATTTTTATTATTATTATTTTTTTAATAACAATGTGTTTACCAGAGAGAGAGAAAAAAGAAGCAAGCCACCAGGTACAGGACTCAAACCACAATTGGCCATGTGGGAATCCAGGGCTTAACCACCACACCACCTGCTGGCACCCTAACTTAACTAAGCGCCAACTTGACCAAGTAGGCTTGTATAATCAGGTTGAAATAGAGGAAATAGTTTTTAGAATGGGTCACCTCAGCTTGTTATCATTTTGTTACTGTCACCTCAAATTTAACACTAGTAGTCACAATAATGTTCATGTTAATAACACAAATTTCTGTTTATCTATGTATGCTAACATATGCTTGTCTGGCTACTCAGTTCAGGTGATCCGAGTGTCCTCAATTCACCTGGCGTGATGAGGCCTTGACAAATGTATTAAACCAAAATTCCAAAGAAATTGCTCAAGGAACCAGAACATCACTAGTTATTAATATAGAATGAAAAATATTACATTTAATATGTAATTGACAAGAGGATCAGAGAATCACTCTGGCTAGTTTGAACATTGTCTTCTTCATAACAAAATCTACTGGAGAAATTTAATTAAGAAGGTCATTGGGTAAATATGAAGCAAGACTAATGGTCTCGGATAGTCATGTTGCTTCTTTTCATGAAGCTAGAATAACCTGATGTCTCTTGCTTGTCCAGTGGTCAGATGGCTGTTTCTGAAGCTCAGAGAACCCTTACCAGCAGACAGAGCTACAGACGTCTTAAGAAATCCGTACATATCTGCACACCATGTCCCATCTCCACCCCTTTCTCTGTGTATTCAAGTTGCTTTCATCATTCAAGGCCAGTTTCAACAAAAGACACAAAAAAGGGCACCTGAGAATGAGAAGGATCTAGAATTCATCTCCAGTGGATGTTACTAGTTATCTACCCAACAACCATTTCTCCTTCCTCCCTCTTGACAGAATCCTAAGCCAACGAGATGGTTCCCAGGAAGTTAGTCTCACCTTCTTCCTGTGATCATTCTTCTATTGATTGTGAGGTTGACCTGCCATCTTGCACCAGCCCAAAGATGAAGCACCCAGAGGCAGACCAAATGAGAGGCTGACAGAGACGTGAGCCAGAGGCTCTGGATGATGTCCAGAACTTGAGTATGCCGGACAACAGCTGTCTGTATTATGTAAATGAGTCAACCTGTGGCTTTTGCTACTTTCAGCCACCGGCAACCTGACTGGAACACTCTCTCACTTGAGGAGTATTTGAAGAGGCAGGCGTGCTGTTTGGTATCCTTGGGCGAACACCAGAGGCTTATCTCCCTTGACAGAGTTATGTGATTAGACTCTGAACCAATGTAAGAGGCACTAAGACCCTCAACCAAACCTCCAGCTATCTCTTAAACTTAATTTCTTTCTACTTATAAAGCCTCTCTCAACCCAAGGGAGAGGGGAGGGGGGAGAAAAGTAAGATAATAAGATTAGTTCTGGAAGAACTTAAGAATTTTGCATAGATCAGCTTGGCCATTGGGTGTCTGTCACTCTAGTGAGTTGGGAGGGGGTTGTTGAGTAGAGTGGAAAGGGCAAGAATTACATTATTCTAAAAAAACTGGCTAAAGCCAACCCCTTTGGGCATCCAGAATCTCATCTCTCTGCCTTTCCTGGATTTCTGCTTCATACTTCCCAGAAAAGACTGCTTCAGCCTTTCTCTGAAGCACCAAATATGAATATTCTCCCCAAACAATTTAAAAATGTTTGAATAAATAAAACAGGGGAATAAAACAGGAAAACAAAGCAAAACAAAGCTGACTCCACAATGTATGTAAGTCAACCGTGGAAAGAAACTTTTCTTTCATTGTTTAAACAAATTAATGAAAGACTATGTAACATTCAGCCAGAGGCTTTCCCCTCATTCTATCATAACATTTGACCAGGAGAGAGAAGATACAGAGAAAGAAGATGTGAACAGAGGTCACCATGGGCTGACCTGCTGTGCGAGTCCAGAAGACAGAACTGATTTACTTAGGACACGGCACCTCCCAAGTTTTTTCCCTCTATGCTCTGCCAGCTTCCCCTCCAATCACCACTCAATACTCTAACTGGAAAAAAAAAGAAAAAGAAAAAGAAATCGACTCTTTCTTCATGATTGACACAGCAGGCAAGTTATTAGTTCACACAGTGTTGCATAAATAATAAAAATGGTTCCGGGAACCAGCAGTTAGCGTAATGGCTATGTCGCTGGACTCCCACGTAGTCGACCGTGGTTTGCATCCCAGACCCGGTGGCTTAAAACTCACGCCGGGCGCGTGTGCGTGCGTGCCCAAGATCCCGAGAGGAGAATGGAGGAGAAGGGATTAGGCGTGACCATCCCCTCTGGGGGGGGGGGGGGGGTGATTTCTCACTTTCTGTCTTTATGTCTGTCTGTCTGGCGAGCGCACACGCCCTATAGCGAAAACCTCTCAAAAAAAAAATAATAATAATAATAATAAAAATGGTTCCAGGGCCAGTTCTGTAGCCTAGTGATTAAGGAAGTCAGAACTTACAAGGCCAGCTATATGGTTCAAGTCCTCCACCCACTGGCTTGGAAAACACACTGGGTATGTGTGCATGTGTGTCCAAAATCCTGAAAAGAGGGAAAAACAGAGGCGGAGGGATTATGGTATTGAGGCAGGAGAAAGCTAGCAAATGGAAGCGTGTAAAGGGGCTGGAGCATCTGTCCATGTGGCGAGATATAAAAACCCAATCAGGGCAGATAATTCCGCCCAAAGTAATGTAGGGAAGAGATCAGTGGGGGAAGTCTAGCTAATTAAGGCACATTTGATATAGCCAATGAGATGAATCAGTGGGCCCAGCCACATAGAACATAGCCAATGAGAAATCAGTGGGCCCAGTAATATTTTATAGAGCCAATGAGATAAGAACAATCAGTGGGCCCAACCAATGATCAACCTACATGACCTAGATTAAAAATAGTAAATTATGCAGATTGCAAGTTCCGGGGCCTTTCCAACCACTCTTTCTCTGTTCACTCAGGCCCGCTCCTACCACTTGGGAGTGTACTTTCACTTAGTAAACTACTTTTTCCTTTCACTATTGGCATGTTGCATTCAGTTCTTTGTCTGAAACACCAAGAACCTAGATGTCATCATAGAAGCCATCCTACAACAGTATGACCATTCCCCATGGGGAGGGAGATGATTTCTCCTTCTCTCTCTGTCTCTGCTTCTCTATCTCTGGGAAGCACATGCATTCTCTGGCAATTAAAAAAAAAGACTCAAACTGTAATCGAGTACATGGGAGTCCAGCGACATAGCCATTACACCAACTGCTGGTTCCTCAGAATTTTTTTAATTACTCTTTTTTTCCCTTTTCTTTTTCTTTGCAAAGATTAATCATCTTAGGACCAGCAGATAGTGTAATGGTTATGTTGCTGGACTCCCATGTAGTCTACTGTATTTTGAGTCCCAGACCTGGTGGCTTAAAACTCATGACAGGCATATGTGCGTGCATGCAGATCCCAAGAGGAGAATGGAGGAGAGGGGATTGCAGTGTGGCTGTCCCCCCTGGGGGCTGATTTCTTGCTTTCTGTCTCTCTGTCTCTGTCTCTCTGGTGATTGCATGTGCCCTATAGCAAAAACCTCTCTTAATTAAAAAGGTCATTTCTCACTTTCATTTAAAAAAATATACATATTCAACTTTCCCCTCAAATTCAAGGAAAGAAAAGGAAAACATCCAACCTGCTAACAACTAGGAATGACTATAACAGGAATTGGGTAAGGCCTTCAAACATACTAAGGGTACCGAGGGACAGCAATGGAAGGCTGGAAAGAATGAAATATGATCCCATTGTTTTTGGAGAGGAAGACTGAACATAATAAAAATGCAATTTATAAAAATAGATGTAATCTATTTAAAATGTCATTTATTTCACCAGACAAGCTAATTATAATTTTATGTGAAAAAAAAAATGTACAACAGTTATCTATCAAAATACTGATAAAGAAAAGCAAGATGGGGGACCAGGTCTAGCATATGATAGAATATATTATAAAACTTGGGCTAGCATGTGATGTGGTCCCTGGGGGCACTGGACTCCCACATGGCTGATTGCAGTTCAAGTCCTGGACCTGGTGGCTTACTTTCTCACTTTCTCTCTCTCTCTCTTACTCTGTCCCTCTCTGGCCAAATTTAAAAACCAGTAAATAAATAAATAAAGTTAGATAAAATAATTCTTTAAAAACAATAATAATTCTTGGGACCAGCAGTTGGTGTAATGGTTATGTTGCTGGACTCCCATGTAGTCGACCGCAGTTTGAGTCCTGGATCCACTGACTTAAACTCACACAGGGCGCGTGTGTGTGCGTGCCCAAGATTCCAAGAGGAGAATGGAGGAGGAGAAGGGATTGTGGTATGGCCATCCCCCAGGGGGCTGATTTTTTGCTTTCTGTCCCTCTCTCGGTCTTTCTCTCTGTCTCTGTCTTTCTGGTGAGCATACGTGCCCTATAGCCAAAAAAAAAAAAAAAAAAAAAAAAAAAAAAAAAAACTCTCCAAAAAAAGAGAATTCTCTAAAAAAGTTATTTAAATATATTACAAAACTTCAGTAAAACAGCTTGAAGAAACAGATCAATGGAACAGAAAATAAATGTTTAAATGTATAAATATAGAAATTTCTTTTTTTCCAAAATTTTTTTAAATTTATGATGGAGTGCATGCATAGGCAAGAGAGAGAAAGGAACATTCTTGACAGGCTGCAGGGCCTAGTAACATTGCAGTCTTCTTCCTCCAGTCTTCCAGCTCATCAGATCTCACGCATTCGAATGCATGTCCAGTGTGTTTCAGGCTGACCAGGCTGGAGATTCGAACTGCAGTTGCCATGTGGAATCTAGCTCTTCTGAAGAGCACTTTACTGCTGCACCATAAAGACAGCCATACCTGAATTAGGAATGTGATTTTTTTTAAAAGTTCTCTCAGATCAATGAGGGAGAAGATAAACTACTTAATAAATGAAATTGCAAGAACTAAGTTGCCATCTGGAAAAAATTAACTTGGAGTCATGCCTCATAACACACGTCAGCATACAGCAGGGTAAATTACAAATAGAGTAAATATTTCAATGTTAAAAGCAGAGTCAGACAGTGGCATGGCAGCAAAATAACATGTCCCGTGGGTTTGACCCACATGGGGAGATCCCAGGTACATGCTCAGAGTCTTCCCTGAGTATGTTAGGTACCCACGTGCCCATGATCTGGGACTGGTGAAGGCTCGGGGTAGATCACAACATCAAGACTCTGTGTGGGTACTGTTTCTGTCTCACTTTCCCTGTCTCTTTTCATAAATAAATAAACTTTTAAAAGTAAAAAAGAAAGCCCAGCCATGGTGACACAGCAGAGGTGCAACACCACAATACTGGAAGCTGTATGGAAGGTTGAGGATTCAGTTCCCTGGTTGACTTGTACATGCTAGGTGAGGGCATGCCTTGATCCTGGTTGACTGGAAAAGACTGGGGAGAGGACCACAGCATAAAACCCTGCTGGTGGGCTTCTCTCTCTCTCTCTCTCTCTCTCTCTCTCTCTCTCTCTCTCTCTCACATGAAATAAACGAACTTAAAATAGAAGAAGAAGAAGAAGAAGAAGAAGAAGAAGAAGAAGAAGAAGAAGAAGAAGAAGAAGAAGAAGAAGAGAAGAAGAAGAAGAAGAAGAGGAGGAAGAAGAAGAAAAGAAGAAGAAACCATAAAATTACACGTACTGGAATCAGTTCATCCAGCTCGCAAGGCCCAGGCTCCTTGCTCCACGGAGAACAATGGCTGCTGGTGTTGTAGCCTTGCTCCTTAGCACTTCTACTTTCCCAGGGTGAGGGCCAGCCCTGGCACACTCTAGTGACCACCACGGCAGGAAACAGCACTCTGACCAATAGGCCGACTCTGTTAAACCCAGGGAGTCTCTGACTCCAGATTTAGATGACGTTCTGGGCTGTGTGGAGTGAGACTTGACTGCCCAAAGAGGCCAAGTAACACAGCTCAGCCGCACAGCACAGGGAGAGTACCTGGAGCGAGCACCGGCCGATGAGAGGGAAGAGAGAGTAAAAAACAAAACCAGGAATAAGGCCTCTCCCTTACTCCTGCTGACAAGCTATTCTCAAGTTTGGTGACAAAAGAAGCACTTGGAGGCATCCTGTAGTTTCCAGTGACACTTTGGCCAGCCTGCTAAGAAGCAGCCTTGTGTGTGTGTCTTCCTGCCTCCCTTTCCTTGTCCTTTTTGACTGTCGCTATACTGGGATCGCATCTCTCAATAAAGTTGGTTTTTTTTTTTTTAAGTTTTTTTTTTCTCCCATGAGTAAGAGAGACAGAGAGACCCCAATGGTGTCTTCGTGCCGTGATACTCCCAGCTTTAGCCAGCCCTGGATCACAGGCGTGCTCATGTTCAGGGAGGTCTTCAGAGGCAACCCTGGAACCTTCCCATGTGGGTCAGCCTCACAGAATGTTGCATTCTTGCTGCACCACCGTCTGGCCTCCCAGGAAGGAAGTGTGATGTTTTGTCCATGCTCTGTTATCTAAATAATTTGGACTAAGAAGGAGAGAAGCTATGACAGAAGAAAGCGTGGTAGACTTCTTTTGGAATAAGGAAGGCCTCACTTCTAGCTATGACTTAAAATCCAGAAGTTGGGGCTGGCAGGTGGTGTGGTAGTTGGAGGCACTGGACTCCCATATGGCTGACTACAGTTCAAGTCCTGGACCTAGTGGCTTGCTTTCTGACTTTCCTTCTCTCTCTGTCTCTCGCTGGGCAAATTAAATAATAATCATGATAATAGATAAAGTTAAATAAAATAATTCTTTAAAAAAAAAATCTAGAAATTGGGGTCGGCAGGTGGGGTGGTGATTAAAGGCACTGGACTCCCACATGGCTAACCATGCTTCGAATCTCAGACCTGGTGGCTTGCTTTCTCACTTTCCCTTTCTCTCTCTCTCTGGTCAAATTAAAAGATAATAACAACAAATGGAATTAAATAAATAAATTATTTTTTAAAAAAAATCCAGGAGTCATAGAAGAAAAGATTTATAAATTCAAACACATAAAAATTAGAATTTCTGCATGACATAAATAAGTAAATAAATATATAAAGTAAATCAAAGGCAAACAAATAAATGGAGGAAATAATTGTAATTCCCACCTAAGATAAAGTGTTAATATCCCTAATGTATAAAGACCTTCCATAAATTATTAATAGTAATGTAAAGACTAAAAACTAGGGAACCAGCAGTTAGCGTAATGGCTATGTCGCTGGACTCCCACGTAGTCGACCGCGGTTCGCGTCCCAGACCCGGTGGCTTAAAACTCACGCCGGGCACGTGTGCGTGCGTGCCCAAGATCCCGAGAGGAGAATGGAGGAGAAGGGATTGCGGCATGACCATCCCCCCTGGGGGGGTGATTTCTCCCTTTCTGTCTCTATGTCTCTCTCTGTCTGTCTGGCGAGTGCCTATAGCGCCCTATAGCGAAAAATCTCTCCAAATAAATAAATAAATAAATAAAATAAATTCCATAAAAAAAAAAAAGACTAAAAACTAAAGACTAAAAACTCAATAGAAAAATGGGCAAGGGATATTAATACAGTTCACAAAAAAGGAAATACAAATGGCTTTTAAGTATGTGAAAAGGTGTCATATATAACAAAAGAATGCAAATTAAAATCTCACTGAAAGGGGCAAGCAGGTGGCATGGTGGTTAAGGGAGCTGGACTCCCACATGGCTGACCATGGTTCAAGTCCCAGACCTGGTAGCTTGCTTTCTTACTTTCTCTCTCTCTCTCTCTCTCTCTCTCTCTCTGTCCCTCTTTGGTTATATTAAAATATAAATAAATAAAGTTAAATAAAATAATTCTTTAAAAAAAAACTCCTGAGTGTTATATAAAAACTTTCATGACTTTTTTTTGTGAGGTTTTTGCCTTCGCCTTAGGATACGTGTACTCATCAGAGAGGGAGAGACAGAGACAGTGAGAAGGTAGGTGAGAAATCACCCCCCAGGGGAGATGGCCATGCTCCAATCTCTTCTCCTTCTCCTCCACTCTCCTCCCAGGATCTTGGGGACACACACACACAGGTCCAGCGTGAGTTTCAAGCCACTGGGTCTGGTACTCAAAACATAGTCAGCCATGTAGGAATATAGAGATGTAACCGCTACACCATCTGCTGGCCCCCAATTTTTTTTTTTTTTTTTTGAGAGGTTTTTGCTACAAGGAAGTGTGCACTTGCCAGAAAGATAGAGAGAGACAGAGAGACAGAAAGCAAGAAATCACCCACCAGGGGGGATGGCCACACTGCAATCCCTTCTCCTCCATTCTCCTCTCGGAATCTTGGGCACGCATGCACACGCGCCTGGCGTGAGTTTAAGCCACCGGGTCCAAGACTCGAACCACAGTCGACTACGTGGGAGTCCAGCGACACAGCCATTATGACAACGGCTGGTCCCTAGCCCCCACTTTTATGACCTAATATTGAGAGGACAAGGGACCACATGGTGGCACAGTGGTAGAACGTGATGGTCTGCAGGGCTGACCCAAATGGAAACATTCTGAATTCGTACCTGGAAACCTCACTGAGTATGCCGAGCACAGTGTGCTCATGAGCTAAGGCTGCTTCGGGCTGGGGGTATATCACAGCATTGAGACCCTGGTGGGGTCCTCTCTCCCCAGCCCTCAGAATTAATAAACTATTTTTAAAAAGAAGGAGAGAGAGACCAGCAGATGCTGTAATGATTATGTCACTGGATTCCCATGTAGTTGACTGTGCTTTGATTTCTGGACCCGGTGGCTTAAACTCACTCTGGGTGCATGTGCGTGCATGCCCAAAATCTCAAAAGGAGAATGGAGGAGAAGGGATTGTGGCATGGCCATCACCCCTGGGGGGCGATTTCTTACTTTCTGTCTCTGTCTCTCTGGTGAGAGCACATGCCCTGTAGCAGAAATCTCTCTCTAAAAATAAAAAAAAAAAAATTAAAATTAAAAGATATTCCTGGTAGGGGACCAGCAGGTGGCATAGTGGTTAGGCTGCTGGACTCCCACATGGCTGACCATAGTTCTAGTCCTGGATCTGGAGGCTTGAAACTCACACCAGGCGTGTGTGTATTTATACCCAAAATCCCAAGAGGAGAATGGAAGAGAAGGGATTGTAGAGTGGCCATGCCCCTGAAGGATGATTTCTCACTTTCTCTCTCTCTGTCTCTCCAGCCCAACAAGCACACATGTCCTATGGAAAAAAAATCTCTCCTAAAAAAAGAAAAAAATATTCTTAGTGGTAGTATAAATTAGTACAACAATTATGGAGGGTAGTCTACCAAATTAATAAAAATTAACATTTTGACTTAGCAAAGTTGTAATTTCACTTCTAGGGATCTTACCCTACAGGAATACCTGTACCTATGCAAAATAATGTATGTATAAGATTTTTCAACGTACCGTCACTTGGATTAGCAAAAGTTTGAAAATAACCTAAAGACCCATCCATAGCAGGCTGTTTTTATTTTGTTTTGTTTTGTTTTTAAAAAGAGACTTTTGCTATAGGGCACATACATTCACCAGAGAGACAAACAAAAAGCAAGAAATTGCCCCCCAGAGGGGATGGCCACACCACAATCCATTCTCCTCCATTCTCTTCTCAGGATTTTGGGCATGAACGCACACATACCCAGCATGAGTTTAAACCACTGGGTCCAGGACTCCAGCTATAGTCACCTATGTGGGAGTTCAGCAACATAACCATTATGCCATTTGCTGGTCCTGAGGAAGCTGTTTTTTTTTTTTTTTAATTGCTGTATTATGCTCTATCAAAAAGGGCAGCTATACAAAAAATGAGGGCATTCTTTATACTGATAAAGATCTCCAAGCTATACTGGTAAGTGAAAAGGCAAAATACAGAGCAGTATGTGCAGAAAGGAGGGGGAGACAAAAGTTGTTGTCACCTGCTGTATAAACATAAAGAAACTCTACACAGGTACACAGTTGTTATGACACAGGATAAACCATTTTTCCTGCACACATTTTAGAAAGCTATCTCTGCTCTTAGAATGCATAATATGTTCAATATGCACATTAATTCTCTTGGCAAGAATCTTGCCCTTAATTTGTTTGTTTACAACAATGCCAAGAGCATGTTGGGTAACATTGTAGACTCTTCGGGTTTTGCCATGGCAACATTCGTGGGGCATTCCTTTTTGAACAGTACCCATTCCCTTGATGTCTATAATATCACCTTTCTTGTAGATTTGCGTGTATGTTGCCAAAGGAACCACTCCACGTTTTCTAAAAGGCCTAGAGAACACATATCAGGTGCCTCTCCTCTTTCCCTTTGTGTTCATCATGTTGGTGAATTACTGGAGGACGACAGTTCTAGCCAAAAGGCATTATCATTATTTTTTAAACTGTTACAGGGCACATGTGCTCACAAGAGACAGAGAGAAAGTGAGAAGGTTTGGGACTCGAACCACAGTCAGGCATGTGGGAGTCCAATGCCTTAACCATCATGCCACCTGCTGGCCCATTCCCAAAAAATATCATAATGGAAGAGAGAAAGGCTGAAAGGAAACTGGGCAGATGAAGATATAAAGACTCTTCACTGATGACTTTTTTCATGTGTTTTTAAAGTTTTGCACCATAACATCCAGTTAGCCACTCAAAAATACAACTTTTTTTTTTAATTTAGCAGTACAGAAAATTATAAAAAGACAAGAACACATGAATAGGAGGGGAGAGTAGTAAAAGGAAGGGCAAGGCAAGGAAAGGAAGAGAAGAGAAGGGAAAGGAAATTTCCTGAACTCCGCACCATCCAGGAACAGGCATGTTGACGTTAGCTGACCATCAGCATACAACAGAAGAGTTTGGTCCAGGTTTTCTCTGGACATGCATTGAGCTATGGTAAATCCTTCCCCCAGAAGGGGTGGAACTAGGAGAGAGCATGCCTGTGATGGGTACCACCCCCGGCTGTCCCAAGCATTGCACATACAACCAGTGTCTAGAGGGGACACGTTCACTGTGGAAGAAAGAGCCAAGCTTTGCTGGCTCATCCCATCCCATCTGTCATGATCAAGTGCCAGCCACCTGCAAAAACCCCAGTTATTTCAAGAAGATTCCTCCATGGCTCCTGAAAACTAGCGATTTCAGGGAAAAAAGAGAAATGAAGATTTCCTATTGATAATTCAGCCTCTAGCCCACAAACTCAAGTGGAGAGGCAAGGGGCAGACCTTCAGAAGATTCCTCCATGGCTCCTGAGAACTAGCGATTTCGTGCAGTGTGCTTGCGTGCTGTGCAGTGTTCTATTTTTTGCCTTTTTTTTTAAAATAATAATTTTTTAGTTGTTTTCTTATTTCCTTCTTTTTTTCTATTTCTTTGTTGTTGTTGTTGTTGTTGTTGCTGCTGCTCTCTCTCTGCTTCCTTTTCTTTTTCTTTTATCTCATTTATCTTCTCCTCAATATCCATTCACTGTGTTTCTAGATGGATCTAAGAGAGCTATAGTCAAACATCCAAATACTATTAGGGTTAACATACTCCTCAATATCTACTGAATCTGCTGCGCAACAGGGTCAGAACGGAACGGCAAAGAGATTCCAGATCACCTCTTTCTGCACGCTCTGATCGCTCAGATTGAACTTCAAGTTTAGGAAGAAACAAACCATCCATAAGATGACTAGAAATCACCACAGGGCCACAAGAAATATGGGAAAGCAAGAAAATACCTCTCCTCCAATGGAAAAGAATAACTCCTCTTCATCCACACACAGTTCAGTGGAAATCATGGAAATGTCTGATAAAGAATTTAGAATATTCATAATGGTGAAGCTAACAGAGCTGGAAGAGAAGAGAGACAATGAATTGCAGAAGAGAAAGGAGAAAGGAAATGACGAGTTCCAGGAGGTGAGGAAATTCTTGCAAGATCTAAAAGAGGAATTACACACTTTAAAAAAGAATCAAAGGGACCTGTTAGAGATGAAGGCTATAATATAGGGAGTCAAAATCTCCCTTGAAAGTATTAAAAGCAGACTAGATCATTCAGAAAATAGAATCTCAGATGTAGAAGAGAAAATTGCTGACTTAGAAAAATCCACCAAAAAATGAGAACAATATAGACTGAGAAATTTACCCCCAAAAATGAGAATAATATACGAGAAATACTAAATACCATCAAACATCCAAACATCTGGATAATTGGTATCCCAGAAGGCAAAGAGACTCATAAGGGCATTCATAACCTATTCCATGAAATCATATAAGAAAACTTTCCAAACTTAGAGAGGCACTCAAAGATCCAGTCCCAAGAAATACAAAGGACCCCAGATAGAATCAACCCAAGAAGATCTTCTCCAAGACACATTATTGCCAGACTGACCAAAACCACAGATAAAGACAAGATACTAAGACTGGCAAGAGAAAAATGGCAAGTTACCTACGAAGGATATCCCATCAAGCTAACAGCGGACCTCTCATCAGAAACAATGTGAGCGAGAAAAGAATGGGCAAATATATTCAAAATGTTAAGGGAAAAGCAATTTCAACCAAGAATACTGTACCTGACAAGATTATCCTTCATATGGGAAGAAAAGACAAGAACATTCTCAGATAAACAAAACCTGAAAGAATTTACCAACACCAGACCAGATCTCCAAGAAGTTCTCAAGGGAGTGCTATATCAGGAAAATTAAATACAGACACACAAAAATAAGAGTTCAAAAACTAAGAAAATGGCCAACTTAATCATAGGGGCAAGTCTGGAGTTGAATATTATATACCAGAATTTAATCGGGAAGATCGAACCACAACAGAAGATAAAGTACATGAGACTGAACTGGTGAAATAACATTTTTTGACTTTTGACTACAAGATTGCTGATTTTCTTCTAGGCTTTGTTGTCCGGTTTTAAGGATTTTTGTCCTGTCTTGAGCTGTCGACAGGTTCATGTACCTACTATTTGAAGAATCCTAACTTGTTTCCCAGCTTTAAATTTTAAGCAAAGTTCCTTAGCATTTCTTTGATTTATTAAAGTTAAAACTGCTTTTTTTTTTTTTAAATTACCAGCTGAACTTGCTATTGAAAGTAGTTAGATTATTTAAGAAATTGTGTGATCAATAAAATGTAGAGGGGAAAGGAATGGAAGACAACTGTAGACACCAGAGACAGTGTGAGAAGAGAGTAGGAAAGGGCAGAAGGTCAAAAATAGGGGTAAAATATATTTATTTGAAACTATAAATGGAAAATTATTGACAATTACATGCATGATTAAGCCACTATGCAACATATTCTGGATGGGAAATCACATTTTGTATGCTGTGATGATGGTTAGGGAATGAATGTAAGTTAATTAGTTAAAAAAATGTTTCAGGGAAAAAAAACTAAAACTGTTTTTTAGAAATGAAAAAAAAAATGCATTAAAAATACCTATTGATGACTGCAGAAAGCTATATAGCCCCAGCTAGATGCTACTTTATAGTATGTTCATTCTACTCACTGAGGTTTATGCCTAAATCAGACTTGTGTTCATGGATGGATATGTATATATCAGCTGCACTTGCTATTGAAAATATTTAGATTAATTAAGATCTTTAGTGAATCAATAAAATGTGGGGGGAGAAAGGCATAGAAAACAACCATGGATACCAGAGACAGTGTGGGAGGAGGGTGGGAGATGGCAGAGGGTGAGAGATAGAGAATCAAGGATGGAAAAAAAAGCAAAATATACAGGAAATAAGAAATGAAAAATTATTTGCTGACGATAACACATATGTAGATGTGCTTGACTGAGCCAATATACAGTGTACTCTGGATGAAAAATCTCATTTTGTATGCTGTAATGATGTACAGTGAATGATTGGAAATAAATAAATTTAAATTTAAAAAAAGAAAAAGAGGGACCAGCAGTTAGCGTAAAGGCTATGTCGCTGGACTCTCACGTAGTCGATCATGGTTTGCGTCCTGGACCCGATGGCTTAAAACTCACGCCAGGCACGTGTGCGTGCATGCATTCCCAAGATCCCGAGAGGAGAATGGAGGAGAAGGGATTGCAGCATGGCCATCCCCCCTGGGGGGTAATTTCTCTTTTTCTGTCTCTCTGTCTGTCTGGTGAGTGCACGCGCCCTATAGCTAAAACCTCTCAAAAAAAAAAAAAAAAAAAAAAAAAAAGGAACCCGAGTTATTTCTGCAGTTCCCCAGGGCTGTCTCAAGTGTGCTAAAAAAAAAAAAAAAAAAAAAAAAAAAGTCCTGGGTGTCTTCTGTCCACTTTAATTTCTCTCAGCAGGTGTTCCCTTGGGATTTAGGGATGCCTGCTTGCATGATAGGCCAGGGTGCATCTATAAGGACAACTGAAGTTAGTGGGGCTTTGCCTCTAAGGAAGGAAGTGTGGACTGCTCCTTGCAGACGTCCAAGCCCCTGCTCTGAAGCACGTTGCCACCATTCATGTCTGACTTGAGAAATGGACACCTCTGGCCCCTCTTTGTTGTTACTGCAACAGGCTTGGTTCTATCTACGCAGCCAGGCCTGAGGCTGGGTCAGCTCCCCATGATGGAACCTGGGCTGCCCCTGCCACTCCCAAAGACAAGTCATTCCCAGTCTTCCCCACTGCCTCATCTACCTTGTGACTCCCAGGCTCTGAGACCCCAGTGTTCTTCCTTGCCGCAAGTCCAAGGTGTCAGAAAACCTCACAGCTCTGCCCTCCAGCTCCTGCCTGCCCCCTCCAGAAGGAAGATCCAGAGTCCTGCAGCTCAGCTCCACAGTTAAAACCTCCCACTCCTGCCACCCCAGCCCAGAGGACAATGCTAGGCAGAGTTCCGTCTACAAACCTGAAGAGATGCCCATCCCCACCGGAGGTGAGCCCAAGACAGGCTGTCCCTCCACAGAGATAACCTAATTTGACCTGCATCATCACTCAGCGCCGTCTCTAGCAGGACCATGCCTTCATTAATATGGTGGAGTCTGGAGCCCGCAGCTGCCTGCCAAGCTTCCAGCTAATTGGAAATTGATGACGGCCTGTGTATGCGGGATAAATAGGCTCTGCTGGTGGCCTGTGGGCCTTGGAGGCTCACATCGGTCTAGACCAGTTGCCAAAATGAGGAGCAGCCACAGCTATACTCTCTTAACCCCGCGACCCCAAGACCCTCGAGCAATTCCAGGATGTGCATGCCAGCATTACAATCTTTTCTCTTTCCCAAAGATTTCTTTTCTTACTTATTTAATTTTACTTCTTATTATTATGTTTTTTAAATTGTTACCAGAGAGAGAAAGAAAGTGAGAAAGTAAGCTGCCAGATCCGGGACTCAAACTGAGGTCAGCCAAGTGGGAGTCCAGCACCTTAACCATCACGCCACCTGCCATCCCCAACAGCATTACAATTTTAATCAAGGGATGCAGACACCCTTACTTCTCCATTTATAGCTGGATTTTCACTTTCACTTTCATTTATTTAAAAAGAAAAAAATACCTCTTTTTAAAAAATAATTTAGTTTTATTTATTATTATCATTTTTTATAGACCATAGTTTAGTTTATTTTAACACCCATCATGCCATGAATTCATAGGGAATAGGTTCCAGTAGCTCAGGCTCCTTTCCATTGGTTCTCACAAAGTGTGCTTTTCTGGGTGGAGCAGGCTGGCGCTTTAGTTGAACCCAGGTACCTTTCTCTCTGGCTTCTTTCTTTTTCTGGTCATTTTCCTTCACACGTTTTAGGAAGCTATCTCTGCTCTTAGAATGCTTATATGCTCAATACGCACATTCATTCATTCTCTTGGCAAGAATCTTCCCCTTGTTTGTTTGCAACAATGCCAAGAGCATGCTGGGTAACACTGTAGACTCTTCCAGTTTTGCCACGGTAACATTTGTGGGGCATTCCTTTTTGAACAGTACCCATTCCCTTGATGTCTACAATATCACCTTTCTTGTAGACTGGTGTATGTTGCCAAAGGAACCACTCCATGTTTTCTGAAAGGCCTAGAGAACATATATCAGATGCCTCTCCTCTTCCCTTTGTGTTCGTCATGTTGCTGAATTACTGGAAGATGGTGGTTCTGGCCAAAAGCCATTATCATTATTTTTTAAATTGCAATAGGGCACATGTGCTCACAAGAGACACAGAGAAAGAGAGAGAGATAAAGTGGGGAAGCAAGCCACCAGGTTCGTAACTTGAACCACAGTCAGCCATGTCCGAGTCCAATACCTTAACCATCACGCCACCTGCTGGCCCATCCCCTCAAAAAATTATTCTTGGAATCACAAGATGGCATAATGGTTACAACACTGGACTCCCACGTAGTCAGCCACAGTTCGAGTCCTGGACCGGCAGCTTGAAACTCACACTGAGAATGTGTGTGTGTGTGTGTGTGTGTGTGTGTGTGTGTGTGTGTGCCCAAAATCCCGAGAGGAGAATGGAGGGTCTCTCTCTGTCTCTCCAACGAGTGCATGCTCCCTATGCAAAAATCTCTGATAAAAAAGAAACGCTTAAACATGATCCAATTAACATAATGTCTCAATTTTTGTTTGTTTGTTTGTTTATTAGTTTACTTCATCCATGAGAGGGACACTGAGAGAGACAGGCGGAGACATAGCAGCCCAGCAGTGTTCTGATGCTGTGATCCAGCATTAGTCGAGCCAGCCCTGGATCATTGACACATGTGCTCCGGGAATCCTCCGGAAGCTCTCCCGGCTTGAACCAAGAACTTCCGTAGGTGAGACTGCCTTGCAGCATGTTGGGCTTCAATGCTGTGCCACTGTCTGGCCCTGGAAGTAGTGAGTCATTTTAACAATTGCCAATCCAAACTTCGGTGCATAAGAAACTTAGGTGTGCCACGCACCAGCTCCCTTACCAAATAGTTGTTCTATTATCGACTTTAGGGAAATTCCCCCCAAGATTCAATTCCTGGTTGAGTTAGGGATGCCCAGAACCAGACCAGAACCAGAACCAGAACCAAGTTGCCTTGAGGTAATGTATTTTGATGTTCCTGGCTGCTTAAGCATCTGATTTTCTGTCTGATAGGTGAGCAAGGCCTGGCTGAGGCTCCCATGGCCAAAGGCACAGATGATGAGTTGGCAAGGCACCATCCTTCAGGAAGCAGAGCCAAGCCCCACCTCAGAGTCCCAACCCCAGGCCTTGTGCACTGTCACCATACCTATCCAGCCCTCTCAGCATGGTGCCTGGCAGATCTTTGGCTGGCCACTGGTTTCTTTAAAGACTGCCTGGACAAAGGCCCCAGGTAGTTGTTGGCAGAGAAAGAGAGCCACACTTCACAGATGTATCCCGGTAAAAGCGCGTGTGCCGCTGCCACCCTTTCTGCTCACCTGTGCCCCACAGGGTCCCCATACTTCTCTCACAAGGTCATGATTCCATAAGGTCAAGACGTCAGCATGGGGCCCCGCCAGCATGTGCCTGGCCCGCAGGCTGAGAGCTGAGACCTCCCAGTCCTGTCCCAGTCCTCTGCACAAGGCTGGGGCTGTGGTTGGGGGTGCCACTTAGAAGTGATGAAAACAAGAGTGATGTGTGCGCTCCCAGGAGGCCCTGTCAGCAGAAGTCCCAGCTGCCTGTGTTCTAGCTGGGGAGGCAGGATCCTCATTTCTCAAGAAACATCTAACTCAGACCCTGAAGGGCTGCCTCCTGTCTCCTGTCCCCTTCCCCAGCAAAGAGGTAGCATTCCAGGCACCCCACTTTTACTTGGCTCACAGCACACTGTCTGCCTTGAGAGGCCATTGTGCCCAGTTAGCCCGACCCCCAGGCAGTGGGCACGCTGGGGCTGCTTGCCCAGAACCCTGCTGGGCTGCTACATCTCCGCCTGTCTTTCTCAGTGTCCCTCTCATGGATGAAGTAAACTAATAAACAAACAAACAAACAAAAATTGAGACATTATGTTAATTGGATCATATTTAAGAGTTTCTTTTTTATCAGAGATTTTTGCATAGGGAGCATGCGCTCGTTGGAGAGACAGAGAGAGATCCTCCATTCTCCTCTCGGGATTTTGGGCACACACACACACACACACACACACACACACACACACACTCCCGGTGTGAGTTTCAAGCCGCCGGGTCCAGGACTCGAACTGTGGCTGACTATGTGGGAATCCAGTGTTGTAACCATTACGCCATCTTGTTATTCCAAGTGGCACCAGGGTGAGTGCCTGCCTCCACTTCCACATGCGGGGCCAGGTGTCTTCTATCTCAGCCTATCACCAGGAGACTTGAGGGAGGGGAGCACCTCTTGGCTCTCTGTGGCACGTCCCCCAGCACACTTCCTACCCCTCTCCCGCTGCCTCAGTGGCTTCTCTGAGACACCCTTGCAAGCTTATCCCCTCGTTCTGCTTCTCTCACACCCAACTGGTGCCCTCTTCTCTCTAAGGCCTGAGAGTCTCTCCGCCCTGGCTCTTCGCTGCGTGTCTGAAGCTTTCACTAACTTGCCAGGAGGCTTCTGTACAGCTCCGCCCTCAGTGATTCACGCAGACAGAAGGCTGGGATGTGTATAATTCAGGGCCCAGGGGCCCTGGGGTATGCAGGACACCAAGGCACAGACGGAGGGAGCCCTGCAGCAGATCAAAGAGGGCTGGCTGAGAGGCCTTGGGCAGAAGGGCCTGTCCCAGCCAGAGGATGAGCTCTCCTCCATTAAGATGGCTGTGTCTTAGAATCACCTGAAGAGCTTTAAATAATAATGATGCTGCAGCCCACCCCAGACCAATGAAGTAAAGCAGCAGTATTTTTTTTTTTTTTTTTTTGGAGAGGTTTTTGCTATAGGGCGCGTGCGCTCGCCAGACAGACAGAGAGAGACAGAGAGATAGAAAGCAGGAAATCACCCCCCAGGGGGGATGGCCACGCCGCAATCCCTTCTCCTCCATTCTCCTCTCGGGATCTTGGGCACGCACGCACACGCGCCCGGCGTGAGTTTAAGCCACCGGGTCCGGGACTCGAACCGCGGTCGACTACGTGGGAGTCCAGCGACATAGCCATTACGCTAACTGCTGGTCCCAAGCAGCAGTATTTTTTATAAAATTCTCCTGGTGATTCCGAAGTTCACCAGGGTGAGATAGCAGGCTCGGCTACAGCTGCTGGGGAGGCCGAGAGGAAGCGAGCGCCCGGACACAGGGATGTGAGGTCCCCGCACCTCACCTCTGAGGCCAGGCAAATGTCCAGCACCAGAGAACAGGGACTGCGACGCATTCTGGAGGCATGGGGGGCGGGGAAGGGGGGTTCCTGCTGCTCAGAGAGGGCACCAAAGCAGCCTGGGCCTCCTACCTTTGCCTCCTTCCCGCGTGAGCATGCCCTTTCCCTGCATCCTCACCACTCTCCTCACCTCAGACTCCTACCCAGTCATGAAGACTTCCACTCATCAACAAAGAGCCCCTACTGTGTTTCCGGAAATGGGACGATAACACACCCAGTGCTAGCTGAGGCTAAGGGCTGGGAGCTCAGTAGTGGGGCTCTTTTTTTTTTTTTTTAAGAATTATTTTATTAGGCCAGCAGGTAGTGTGGTCATTAAGGTGCTGGACTCCCACATGGTCAACCACAGTTTGAGTTCCGGACCTGGAGGCTTTCTCTCTCTCTCTCTCTCTCTCTCTCTCTCTCTCTGTGTGTGTGTGTGTGTGTGTGTGTGTGTGTGTGTTCAGTGCATGTGCCTGTAGCAAATTAAACATTAATAGTGAATAAATAAAATTAAATAAATTATTAAAAAATATTTAATGTAATTTATGTATTTATTTACTTATTTTAATTTGATCGGGGAGAGAGAGAAAGTGAAAAAGCAAGCCACCAGGTCTGGGACTTGAACTGCGTCAGCCAGTGGGAGTTCAGTGCCCTCAACCACCACACCACCTGCCAGTAGTGGGGCTCTTACTCAACCCTGGGGGCTTTAAGGTTTCCTGGGAGGAGGTGACACTTGAGCTGAGTTTTCAGAGGCAATGGCGCTCCTCAGGAAGGCTCTCCCTGTTCTCTGGGCATCCTGCCCTTCTCCCCACCAGGGACCTGTAATGCTGCAGCTGCAAGGAGAGGTGGGCCCTGGTGCAAGGAGGGTATCTTGCTCACCTTGCTAGCCCCAGAGCCCAGCACAGTGCTGAGTGCACAGTAGCTACTCAGTGAATAGATGTTGAACTGAATGAACGAAATCATGGTTCATAGTTTTGCCAGGGAGGGAGCAGCAAAAGCTAGCACTTACCCATGGCCTCAGCACCTCTCTGCTGGCTGGACTTGTGTGAGCTCCAGGCCCTGGTGGATGAGGCACACAGGGGACTGAAGCTGGGGCTGCTGGGGGCCCTGAAGAAGGTTGGCAAGCCATAAGAGGGCGTGAGGAAGACTGACTGTGCATCGAGGGCCTGAACCTGACCGTGAGGATGAGGTCAAGGTCAGAGTCCAGGCACCTGCCACAAGGACGGCCAGGAGCAGAGGTACAGCGACAGCCTCCCTGGAGGGCAGCTAGTGGACAGGGCTTCATGCATGAGGGACCAGGACTGATTCCATGGAGGTGCACAATTCCCAGGAGGGATAAGGGATGAGGACAAAGACTGCTGAGACTGGAGGTCCTCTGTGGGAAAAAAAGGGGGGTGAAGAGTAAAGAGAGCACGTGTGGAAGTTTGAAGCAGCATCAGGATTGCCTGTGAGGGTTTCAAAACACACTGGTCCTGGCCTATCTGGCCCAGAGATCTTGGTAGGAGTTGAGGCCCAAGATGAGTATTTTGCAGGTAATAAAACTAATACATGTATATCACTTAGCTTTGCAGAAGTGCTCAGTAAAAGCCAGCTATCTTATTATTATTTAAAAAGTATATTGAGTATCTTCTTTGTGTGGCATTGGAAAAATTGACACTGGCAAGCCCACAACTCTGCCCCCCCTGTGGAATAAAAATAGTTGGACCTAGTGTATTCAAACAGTGTTATATTCAGTCTGTCCTCAGGGCCTGCATTTCCTGCCTCCTAAATCCATCCTCTTCTCTCATCCCCACTGCTATAGCCTTGGTCCAGGACTGTCACCTCATACCAGATGGCTCCAGCAGCCCCCAGTTTTGCCTGCTGCCATTTTGAGCCCTCGTTTCCCACGGTGCAACCAGACTGTCTAAAAGGCACATCTTCCTCCTCTCCTGCCAGTTCTCAAATCTCTTCTGTGAGCACACTGCCAGCAAATAAAACCAGACTACCAGGCCAGGGCATACTGGGTCTTCTGGGTTTCTCTCAACAACATCACACCTAGCTGGGGTTACTTCCAGTAATATGTGTACAGGGGTGAGTGGGTGTGTGTGTGTTGGACACCATCTAGTGGACACTCAAGCAATTTATTTCCAGGCTGTGGAAAGAACTCCCCAATCCCTAGTCAAGCTTTCTAGTTGCACAGATTTAAGAAATAGCCAGATTTTAAATCAAAGATCACTCTTGATGACCCCAGACAAGATCAATGTAGCGAAGGCGACCTACAGCCTGCCTCCCCTCCAAGAGGCCAGAGGGAAGGGAAGGTAGAGCCCTGCCATACAGAGGGGTCATTTGGCCACGGAGATCCTTTTGTCCGAGCCCCAGATGCTGGCTCCCCGCTCTTCCTGTCCCTTCAGATGTCGGTAGCTTTTCATTCTCTTCCCCAAAAGGACAACAATCTTGCCCAGTGGATTTCAAATTTGGGTCTATCAAGCACCTGCTGTTCCTCATGGTAAATTAATAAATCAATGTCCTGATTATTTTTTTTTTTTTTTGAGAGAGAGAGATTTTTACTATAGGGTGTATGCACTTGCCAGAGAGACAAAAAGTAAGAAATCACCCCAAGGAGGATAGCCACACTGCAATCCCTTCTCTCCCATTCTCCTCTCAGGATCTTGGGCATGCACGTACTCATACCAGGCATGAGTTTTAGGCCACCAGGTCCGGGACTTAAATCGTGGTCGACTACGTGGGAGTCCAGCGACGTAACCATTATGCCTTCTGCTGGTCTCAATGTCCTGATTTTTATATCAGTCTCCCGACTGATTCCCGACTGGTTCCTTCTGGATATATGAGGAATCTTCAGGCTGTTCGTGGAGAGCCAGTCCCCTGGCACAGTGGTTAGGTCCTGTATGTAGGGAGTCGGATCCCACATGACTGACATGGTTTGCGTCCCAGCTCCAGAGGCTTGGAAAAATATGTCGGGCATTTGCATGCCCAAAATCTTGATAGGATGGAGAAATGAAGGAAAGGAATTATGGAGTGACCACACCCCACCGAGGAGAGTTTTCTCTTTCTCTCTGGTGAATGCACATGCCCTCTGGCAATTAAAGCAAAACAAAATAAAACTCTGGGGTGGCAGGTGGCATGGTGGTTAAGGAACTGGAGTCCCACGTGGCTAACCATAGTTCAAGATCTGGACCTGGCAGTTTGCTTTCCCTTTTTTTTTCTTTCTTTGGAGAGGTTTTTGCTATAGGGCGCATGCGCTCACCAGACAGAGAGAGAGACAGAGAGATAGAAAGTGAGAAATCACTCCCCAGGGAGGATGGCCACGCTGCAATCCCTTCTCCTCCATTCTCCTCTTGGGATCTTGGGCATGCACGCACACGCGCCCAGCGTGAGTTTTAAGCTACTGGGTCCGGGACGCGAACCGCAGTCGACTACATGGGAGTCCAGCGACATAGGCATTATGCTAACTGCTGGTCCCCAGTTTGCTTTCTTACTTTCCCTCTCTCTCTGGTCAAATTTAAGAAAAAATAATAATAATTGGGACCAGCAGTTAGCGTAATGGCTATGTCGCTGGACTCCCACGTAGTCGACTGCGGTTCGCATCCCAGACCCGGTGGCTTAAACTCACACTGGGCGCGTGTGCGTGCGTTTCCAAGATCCCAAGAGGAGAATGGAGGAGAAGGGATTGTGGCGTGGCCATCCCCCCTGGGGGGTGATTTCTCACTTTCTGTCTCTCTGTCTCTCTCTGTCTGTCTGGCAAGCGCATGCGCCCTATAGCAAAAACCTCTCCAAAAAAAGGAAAAAAAAGAAATAATAATGATAATGATGAATAAAATTAAATAATTTTTTTTTAATTTCTGTAAATGTGTATTATGAAAAACTATATATGAGTTCAAAAATTTTTGCAGCAAAATACACTTGAACATTAATTCTTTTTCCACAAACTTTTTGAAGTCCCCTCATATAGATCTAATGGAGTTATGAGATTAAGAAAGCTAGAAAACGTGAGGCCATAGGGTGAGGCCACTTGGCCATGCCCTGTCTGAGCACCAGCCAGCTGGCCTCCTTGTGGAGTGACCATATTGCCACCACCATAATCACTTCCCAAGAAGGTGAGTGCTCAGAGCAGGGGTTCTTTTCAGGCAGGCAAGCCCTGGTCAGAGAGCATTCATTCAGAGAATGTTTTTTGAGCTTTTGCTATGGCCCAGGCTAGGGTCTCCCATAATCTTCACATTGATTTTATAGGTGCAGTGTACTATTATCTCCATTTTACAGATGAGAAGATGGGCCTAGAGAGGTTAAGGACCTTTCTCATAGACACAGAGCTAGCTAGAGACGGGGACAAGCTCCAAATCCAGATCCCAGGAGTTTACGAGCTGGGTGATTTAACTTTGTATCTTGTGTGAATCTGAAAAAAAATCTTAGACTGTCTACAATGGACTTGTTAATGTGTTCCCATCTCTTACTTTTGGAGAAAACTCTCCCCTTGTTAAAAGGCCAGCTCTGTGATCTCCCTGAGACAACAGCTCTGCCCTTGTTTTAACAAGGACCTATGGATGATGAACCCCAAAGAACCGTCTGCTAGTGGACCCTCGTGCCCATTGGGCACAGACCCTTGGAAAGCCATTGTTTGGCGGTAGGGAAGGATCATCAGTTTATTCTCTCTTTAAGGTTGTTCGAAGAAGTGGTCCTATGGCAAGACTCACAGTTCTCCCTGGACCAAGGACACCTGCCCTCTCGTGCTCATTTACCCTACAGGCAGAACCCTTCGACAGAGCGACAGCTCTCAGCGGACAGGCTGGAGAAGTGGATCAGTTCCAAACTCCCGGAGACACACTTATTATGTATTCAAGCAGACTGTTCGAGGGCATGGGCTCTCCAATACATACTTCCCCCGTCAAGGACAGACCCAGGTTGGAAGTGCTAAGGAGAGGACCAGCCACTGTGGCACAGTGGGTAACACAGGTGCCCTGAGAAGCTGGAAGCTCTATGCTTCTCTGTGGGTTCACGCCCCCAGGTTGACTTGAAAACATACTGGACACATGGACAAGATCCTGAGGAAAGAGGGCTGGGGCAAAGGGATCACAGTGTTAACTCTACTGAGGGTCTCTCTGGCTCTTTTTAAGGGGGGGGAAAGGAAAGAAACTAAACTACACAAAATAGGGCCAGCTCCTATTTCTTACCACTACTGCACTGGTAAGAGAAGCTGGACATCACCTGGTAACCATAGTTTGAATCACTGGCCTGGCTACCTGAAACATGTAAGGCATAGGTGCAAGTGCTCAAAATCCAGCAGAGTGGAGGAAGGGGACATCAGTGTGACCAGACCCCGTGGAGGGTGCTCATCTCTCCCTATCCCCATCCACCCTAATGTGTACGTACATGTGCATTATCATAAAGTAAATAAACTTTTCTTAAAGTGCTAGGGAGAGCTTCCATCTGGGTTTTTTGATTATAGATTTATTGTTTGAAACTTTTTATTATGAAATGTGTATATGTATAACCCTTTAAAGAGATAAGACAGTGGCACAGCAGTTATGCCACAGTCTGCAAGACTGACCCAAGGGGTAGGTTCTAGGTTCACTTCTGGAGACCTCCCTGAACGTAGCAGGTGTACATGCCTGTGATCTGAGTCTGGCTGAAGCAGGTGGGGGGATAAGTTATGGCATGAAGACCTGCTGTGGTCCCTGTCTCTCTGTCTCTTTCTCTGTCTCCCTTATGGAATAAAAAGATGAGTAAAACTTTTTTAAAAGAAGAAGAAAAATAGTCACGTGCATATTATCTAGCTTAAGAAATAGCACCAATACTTTTAAAACTCCCTGGGTTTCCTTCCCCAGTAGTGTTTCCCTCCATTCCCTCAGAAATAATCACTATTCAAAAATGTGTGGCTGGGCCAGCAGGTGGCAGAGTGGTTGAGGCACTGGATTGCCACATAGCTGGCCATGGTTCAAATCCCAGACCTGCAGCTTGCCCCCTCACTTTCCCTCTTTGCTCTCTCTCTCTTTCTCTCTCAGGTGAGTGCACTTGCCCTATGAAAAAATTTTAAAATAATAATAAATAAATTTATTTTATTTTTATTTATTTTTGGAGAGGTTTTTGCTATAGGGCGCGTGCGCTCGCCAGACAGACAGAGACAGAAAGACAGAAATCAACCCCCAGCGGGGATGGCCACGCCACAATCACTTCTCCTCCATTCTCTTCTCGGGATCTTGGGCATGCACGCACACGCGCCTGGTGTGAGATTAAGCCACCGGGATTGGGACTCAAACCACGGTCAACTACGTGGGAGTCCAGCGACATAGCCATTACGCTAACTGCTGGTCCCATAAATAAATTTAAATAAATCATTCTTTTTTTAAATGTTGGAACGAGGGCCAGCAGGTGGCATGGTTAAGTGCATTGGACTGTCACATGGCCAACCACAGTTCAAGTCCTGGACCTGGTGGCTTGCTTTCTCACTTTCCACCTCTCTCTCTCTCTCTCTCTCTCTCTGTCTCCCTCTGGTTAAATTAAAATAATAATAATAATAATGATGATGATGATGATGAATAAAATAAAATGAAATAATTCTTTAAAAAATGTTAAGACCAGCAGATGGCATAATGGTTATGTCACTGGACTCCCACATGGCAGATCAGAGGCTTGAAACTCATGACCAGTGCATGTGCGAGTGTGCCCAAAATCCCAAGAGGAGAATGGAAGAGAAGGAATTGTGGTGTGGCTGTCCTACCCGGGTCGGGGGGAATGGGATTTTTAGCTTTCTATCTCTCTGGTGAGTGCACAAGCCCTATAGCAAAAATCTCTCTAAAAAAAAAAAAGTGTGCTAATCATCACCTTGCTTTTCTTTAATGTGTCTTAACATATGTATGCAATTTTATGGGACCAGCAGTTAGCATAATGGCTATGTTGCTGGACTCTCACATAGCCGACCATGGTTCGAGTCCCGGACCCAGTGGCTTACACTCACGCCGGGTACGTGTGCATGCATGCCCAAGATCCCAAGAGGAGAATGGAGGAGAAGGGATTGTGGTGTGGCCATCTCCCCTGGGGGGTGATTTCTCGCTTTCTGTCTCTGTCTCTCTCTGTCTTTCTGGCGAGCACATGCACCCTATAGCAAAAATTTCTACCCCCCCCCAAAAAAATATATATGCATATATATATATATATATATATGTGTATATATATATATATATATATATATGCAATTTTAAACAATATATTGCTTAGTTTTTGTTGGCTTTTAACTGTGTATAAAAAGACTCATACTAAATAAATTATTCCTGATTTATTTTTTTCACTTAGCACTATGTTTTTGAAATTCATACATTTTTTTCTGTGAGCTGTGGTTCATTCATTTACATTGCTGTACAGAATTCCTTTCAATGACTATACTACAGGACATTTCTACCATTCTACTATTCCAGTCTACCATTCATGAGTATGTGCATCATCTCTACTTGGGGCTATTATGAATGATCCTGCTATGAAGATTGCTGTACTCTTCCTGTCTTTCTGGTACCCACAGGCAAGAGTTTTCCTGGGGTACACCTAAGATTTTAATTATGGGTCAGGCAGAGGATCAAGGTCAAATGTATTAGACAGCGACTGGCTGTGGCTTTATGCTTCCTTGGGGTTGGCTCTACATAGCAGTTGCCATTGCTCACGTATTTTGCAAACATTTACAGAGTTCTCATTCCAGTCACTGTGCTAGGTACTAGGGTTTCAAAGAGAAGGAAGATACTGCCTTTGACCTCAGGGAATTCACGTGTTAGGTGGTATAATGTTCCCCCAAATTTGTATGTTAAAGTTCTAACCCCCAAGGTGATTGATGGTGTTAGGAGGTGTTAGGAGTTAAGGTCATGACCAGAATTGAATGGAATTAGTACCCTTATAAGAGACCCCAGCAACTCCCATGGCCCTCCTACCATGTGAAGTTACAGTGAGAAGACACCAAAACTGCCAGCACCTCAATCTGGGGCCTCCCAGCCTCCAGACAGTAAGAAAGAAATTTCCGTTGTTTATAAGCCACCCGGAACATGGGACTCTGTTATAGCAGCCCAAACGGACTGAAACAGATGGGAAATCCAGATACGTGAGCAGATTATTATAAAACGGGATTCAGCACATGGCAGAGAAGAATCCATGCATTTAGACTAGGCTCTGGGCAGATGCCAACTTGCTGCCTGAGGTTTTTATCTGAAGCCGGCCAGCCTGCTTTGAGAGAAGAGCCTTTTGGGTCATGTCCTCAGGGTGCAGTTTGCTCCTGATTCAGGAGGGAAGCCTGGCCCTCCACGCCCATCTGGTATTATCAAGGTGACCGAGTCTGTCAGGTTGACCTGGCCTCCTAAGCCAAATCATCACAGGCTTTTGCCCGGCTCCTTCCTTACACCTTTGGGCAGGATCCCTCTTTCCAGAACACTCGCCACGGACACATAAATCAATCTTATTCATAGGAGCCAGCAGGTGGCATGGCGAGTGGGGCACTGGATTCCCATATGGCCAAATAGGGTTGGAGTCTCAGACCTGGCAACTTGCTTTCTCACTTTCTCTCTTTTTCTGTCTCTGGTGAGTGCACAAACCCTATAGAAAATTTAAAATAATAATGATAAATAAAATAAAATACTAAAAAAAAAAAAATTCTATCTTATTCCTGCTGGATAAAACATGGGCCGTGGCCCTGCTCTCTCCTACCTTGCTTCTCACTATCTGGGTGACCTTTGGACAATCAATTACCTCTGGCTTCAGCTGTAAATCTAGGAGGACAGACATGTCTCCACTGACCCTGACTGTCTAAAAACCCTAGTGGTTCTGTTGCATGTAATTATATTCTAGGAAACTAAACTCAGCTCAATTATTTCTCAATATGTCAAATAGCAAATCACGCCACAATAGGATTCCACCGTAATCCAAAAAACTAAAATCTTTAATTGTTAAATTATTTGTGTTTATTTAATTCTAGCTGAATTATCTGCCCTCTGACATTGTAGAGAAAGGAGGACTATGGAATTCTGATGCTAATTTTGTTTTTTTAAAAAAGGAAGTTATTGAAAAACAAATCATCATTAAGAGTTGAAAAGTACTGCTGTGTGAATATAGTTAGGAAATCTGCACGCTGATGAGAGTTATGTAACAATTTCCAAAGCAGTTCTGTTTCATAAAGGCAAAGATTCCCAGTTGGGTCATAATGTAACTGCAGCTTCGTGAAGCTATTTCCCACTTGGATTGACGAGTTATCTATCGTTTTCTTTTCTTTCCTTTCCTCCTTTATGTGTGATTTTAAAAGAACAAAAGAATAAAATAATATCTGCTCAGTCACTAAGAAAAAGACAAAAGATTTTCATTCTAGAAGTGAGGGAATGAAACCTCGTTTCCCTGGCTTTGCTCTTATCTGAGAAAGGAGCTCACGGCAACCACTTAGATTCCCCGGTCAGCCCCAGGCCTTCAGATCAAGCCGTGATCTCCTGGCATCTCTTCCCAGGGCATCCTATTCCATCACAACAAAGCCCCATTCTTAGTAGAAAACCAGCATCCAGGACAACTGCGTGGGCTTAGAAGGGAACATAATTTTCTAAGGCGATTGCGAGTTTCTTTATGTCAGCCTCGTGTTTTAAAATAACTGGGCTTATTTGCTCGGTGAGAAATGTGCTCAGTAGAAATTGGTCTATGTGGGCAGAGCTGCAGCGGCGGTGCCCAGCAGAGTGCTGTGTTCACGGCAGAGACTCCCCAGGCGCTGGCTGAACTGAATTAACTTGATGGTGGGACGACATAATGGACTCTGCTCTTCATCATGCCTGTTGAATTTGCCCTGACCTGTTTTGTTTTTAATTTGCTATAGGGCACTTGGGTTCGCTGGAGAGACAGGGAGAGAGACAGGCAGAGAGAGAGAGAGACAGAGAAAGAGGGAAAGCAAGAAAACACCCTCCAGGAAATGGCCATGCTTCAATCCCTTCCCTATTCTCTCAGGATTTTGGGCATGCATGCACACCTACCTGGCCTATTTTGAAAGCATCTGAGTCCAGGACTCAAACCACAGTCCGTCATGTGAGATCCAACAACTTTGCCACCTGCTGGCCCGCTCTGACCTTTTTAAGGCGAGTCAGAAAAATTGCTTTTACTACAAGGGGACTTCAAAAAGTTCCTGAAAAAGTGGAATTAAAGTATGAGTTTATTTTGATGCAGTAAGTTTTGAAATCCATGCATGAGGGGTTTTTTTTTTAATACACATTTTCTGTGAGCTTTTTTTTACCTTTTAGGTTTTGCTATAGGGCATGTGTGCTCACCAGAGAGAGACAGAGAAATTGAGAAATCATCTTTCTGGGATATCCACGCAACAACACCCTCTCTTCCATTCTGCTATCAGGATTTTGGGCACACGTGCACACATACCCGGCATGTTTCTCAAGCCGCAGGGTCTGGGACTCGAACTACTCAGTAGGTCATGTGGGATCCAGCTGCCTTAATCCCTTAATCACTGGCTGCCCCCACCATGACCTTTTTGAAGGTGTATATATACAAAATCTATCTATCATTTATCTACCTATAAAACCGTTCATTCAACAAATGTTTATTAATTACCTATCATGTGCCAGGTACCAAGCTAGATATTAAAAATACAAGAGAATTCACACGTTAAAATTTACCTCTAGGGGCCGGCAGGTGGCATGGTGGTTTAGGGTGCTGGACTCTCACATAGCTAACTACAGTTTGAGTCCCGGACCTGGCAGCTTGCTTTCTCACTTTCTTTCTCTCTGTTCCATAAATAAAGTTAAATAAAATAAGTCTTTTTTAAAAATGTACCAAAATGTACCTCTCTTCAGGACCAGCAGATGGCATAATAGTTATATCGCTGGACTCCCATGTAGTTGACTGCAGTTTGAATCCCGAACCGGGCAGCTTAAAATTCACACTGGCCATGTGTGCATGCATACTAGGTAGGAGAGTTGTGCTATTCATTCATTTTTTTTTTAACTCATGTATTTATTCATGAGGTATGGTGGTGGGGACGGGGATAAAATAAATAAGACTCTCAAGGAGAAAGTGCTAGTCCCCACAGAATTTGTAGTAGAGTAGGAAATGCAATCATAAGAAACATTGTAGAGGGCTGGCTTTAATTTATTTATTGCTTACTTACTTACTATCAGGAGAAGCTGTTTTTCCTGAGGTTCCCATCCCAGGCATCCCTTTAGGATAGGTCCATGTTCAAGTGTTAACCGATTATTTAAAAGTACAAATACCTCCCCCCCATCACCACTAATTTAGGTGCTGCTCCTCAATGGCACCCTACCCAGGACTCCTTAGCATGTAGAGCTGGTCCTGGGAGAAAACAAAACTGTCAGAGGACCAAGGGTCTCCCGGAGAAGAGGAGCAGGACCTCAACCTCTGCTGCCCACCCACTCAAGCTTTTCTGGTTGAGATGGCTCTTTCTGGGGTCCATGAGCACTAATGAGCATGAGACCCCTGAAGGTGCCAGGGCTGACTGTTGGCTGCTACTGGTTCAGCATAACTCGTGGCCTGTGTTTGGAACTACACAGGCAGCAGCGCATGGCCATTCCATTTCCCCCACACTTGGACCAAGAGCGCTTCATGGCCAAAGCGCTCCTTCGCTCGACCCATACATCGTCTGTTCTCTTGAATGAAGCCTAGGAAGCGGTCATCAAAGGGAGAGTGCGCTTAGAGTCATCTGTGGAGCCAAATTCAGGCCAGGCCCTGCTCCTGGCATCAGGGTGACAGGCGTGAAACACAGACAAGAATGAGACACAGGGCTCCTCCCTGCAGGATGCCTGCTTTCTGGAATGGTCGCCAAAATAACGGAGCAGGGAGGACAGAAGGTGATGAGATGGTTAAATCTCCGGACTCCTACATGGCAGACTGCCTTTTGAGTCCTGGACCTGGCGGCTTGAAACTCACACCTGGCACGTGTGCATGAGTGCCCTAAATCCCAAGAGGAGAATGGAGGACAAGAGATTGCGGAATGGACATCCCCCTGAGGGTGATTTCTCACTTTCCGTCTCTCTCTCTGTCTGTTTCTGACCAGCGCATGCACTCTATTGGCAAAAACATTTAAAAAAGGAAAAAAAGGAGCAGAATTGCAGGTGTTGTACATTCTTCCTTGTGCAACAGAGCAGTGTAATATTGTTTTAATTCTACAGACTGAGTGCATTATTTATATAATCGGAAAAAGTGATAATAGGCTGCTTATACTGTGTGTTTTTAAAACAGAGAAAAAGAGAAGGGGGGAGGCAGTATCTGGTGGAGGCAGCCAGGGTAACTCAGCACCTTCCCTGGGGCCTGGCTTCAATCCACCCACCAGGCGCCTTTAATCGTTTCTTTCTCCCCTCATCACACAAGAGAAATTTCCTCTCCAAGCCTCACACTTTTAATAAACCGGGCAACATAATGTATGGTAAAGAGCATTTGGAAGTTAAGAGCACATGAGGGAAATCACGTTAGACATGTTTCAACATATTTATATTATTTTTTAAGGACTACAAAGCTGAAAGTAAACAATGTGGGGAATTTCTTTCTAATGAGCAAAAGGTAGCACAGGACCTTCACAGAAGAAGCTGGAATATCCAAGAAAACATAAAAAGATATTCGACCTTATTGGTAATTAAAAATTATGCAAATAAAAATAACATTAAGAACTGATGATACAGGTCCACAGGTGGTAGGTGGCACAGGAATCCAACACATGGGAGGGCCTGGGATTTGGAGCCCAGATTGCCCAGAACATGCCAGGCATGCCCATGGGCACCCACAATCCTGGATGACTGGAAGGTCTGGGAGAGGATCATGGAGTGACCCCCTTCCTTGTTTGGGGTCCTTCTCTGTCTCAATAAATTATTTTAAAAACCTGACAATACACAGGGCCAGTAGGTGGCGTGGTGGTTAGGGTGCTGGATCCCACACGGCTGACTGTGCAGTTGAGTCCCAGACCTGGCAGCTTGAAAACCACGCCAGGCACAGGTATTTGTGCCCAAAATCTTAAGAAGAGAATGGAGAATGAATTGCAGGATGGCCATCCCCCTGGAGGCTTTCTCACTCTGTCTCTCTTCTGCAAGTGCACATGCCCTATAGCAAAAAACTAAAACAAGCAACAGAACTTTCATCTTTTGATCTACATAGTTCTGTATTACCTATAGTTCTGCCCGAAAGAAATATCATGCAAGACACATATGTAATTGAACATTTTCTGTTAGCCACATTTAAAAAATAAGAATAGGGGGCAGCAGGTGGTGTGGTGGTTTGGGTATTGGACTCCCACATGGCCAACTGTGGTTTGAGTCCCAGACCTGGTGGCTTGCTTTCTCACTTTCTCTCTCTTGAGCACATGTGCCCTGTAGCAAAACTTTCAAAATAATAATAAACAAAAGTAAATAAATACTTCTTTTTAAAAAATAAAAATAGTAAAAATTTTAACGATACATATTATTTAACCCAATATTTCCAAAATATCACCATTTCTGCATATAATCACTATGAACAAATTATTAATGAGATATTTCACTTTCTTTTTCATTTAAGTCCAACATTTTATCTCCAGTCAAACCAGTTATATTCCAAGTAACTCAATACTCACATGTGACTAGTGACCATGGTATTGGACAACACAGATCTAATTTTTTTTTCCTCTGGAGTTTTGCCATAGGGCATGTGCATTCAGGGATGGCAGAGACAGAGAGAGGTGGGAAAACACCCCCAAGGGGGGATGGTCATGCAGCAATCCCTTCTCCTCCATACTTCTCTTGGGATCTTGCACACACATGCACATGTACCCAGAATGATTTTCAAGCCACCAGACCTAGGACTCAGAAGGTGGTCAGCCATGTGGGAATCCTGCACCTTAGCCACCATGCCACCTTCTGGCCCTTTGACACAGATCTAAATCTTTTACAAAAAGAATGTATATCACATGTGAAATATGAAAACAGGGAATACATCAAATGGATATAAATAAAATGATCTCCCATCCAAACCATCAAACCAACAAAAATATGGTTTGGCTATATTAAAAATTTTAATACAGCTGTTAAAAGGAATGAAGTATCCCATATACTGAAGGAATATATATCTCTGGGATGTTTGAAGAAAAATACAACTTAGGGCACAACATATACATAATAAGATCCCCAACTCTGTGTGTATGTGTATGTAGAAAGATCCCAGCAGGACATAAGTCAGATTGTAAACAGGGAAGAATTGATGGGGACCAAGGCTTTCCCTTATGCCTGCATTATTTAATTTCTTGTTTGTTTTTGTTGTTTAGTTTCATCAAATGAAAAATCACAATAAATCCCTTAAACTGAGAATGAGAAGAGAGGACCAGTGATGACTTAAGGGGAGACTCTGTAAGCTCAGGGGATAGGCAGAGGCTCAGTTCTCATCCCTGCTTTCATATGGGCTGACCCTGAGCGTGTCAATCCATCTCTCTTCCATCTCTCTTTTGTCTCCATGCCCTCGTCTGAAATGAAAACATCTCCCAGGAAAGATGCCACTTGAAAGGTGAGATGAGAACAGAGTGCAGAGATTGGTTCTGTTCCAGGTGGAGAGGAAGGAGAGGACAGCAGCCACGCTGTGAAGGACCTTCACGAGGAGAGGCCGCATGAAAGCATTTCAGTGACAGCCTCAGCATTTGGTCCTAGCCAGCTGCCACCACCAAAGGAAGCCTTAGAGATTTAGAGATGACTTCAGCTCCAGCCATCTTTGACTGCAGCCAACTGAGACCCTAAGTCAATCCCCAGAAACATACAGGAGGTAGTCATAAGTGACTTCTGCTGTTCTCACCACTTCGCTTCGAGAAGTTCATTATGTAACCACAGATCACTGCAGCAGGGTAGCAGCAGGAGGCTGGAGTGTCTGCTGAACACCCCCACTGAAGTAAGTGTTGTATTCAGTTTTATTATTATTATTAATTTTATTGCTTAACTGCTTTTAATAACATGACATAAAGCTCCTAGACTTAATATAATTGTTATGCAAAATACATAGATGAATACCACCTTTGTTTAAAAATATAAATTAGGGACCAGCAGGTGGCGTGGTGGTTAAAGGCATTGGATTCCCACATGGCCGACCATGGTTCAAGTCCTGAACCTGGAGGCTTGCTCTCTCACTTTCCCTCTCTCTCTCTCTCTGTCTGATCAAACTGAAAAATAATAATAATAGTAATAAAAATAAAGTTAGTAAAAATAAATAAGCAAGACATGTGAAAATAGGCAAGTTTCCATTAAATAAATGAAAAAGTTTAAAAAGAAAGGTTTCCTTTCCGTATCATTTAGAGGGAAATTATCATTTTAAACAATATTCAAATTTATTAAACAAATTTTAAAAAGTCTTATAAAATGTTTAACTTTTATCAGCTTCAAGGTATATGTTGCTTCCAAATTTTGCATGTAACTGAACTTTCAAATCTGCTAACACCCGCTGATTCGACTCTACTCTGGATTCTAAGTTGTCCATTTCTTGCTAATTTTTCTTTGCTTCTTCTAGCATTTCTTATGTCTCTTCTTGAAAATGGCTGATGAAAACATCACTGATTTGCTAAGGCATCGTTACACAGCCGTCAAATGCAAGCATAATGTCATCACAAGCATCTTCCAAATTTTGGAATTGTTTCTTTTTTTACTTCTATTTCTTCTTTTAGCTCTGTGATTCTACTCGTATTCCGTGCAAATTTATCTTTTGTTGATCTTCGAAAGTAACACTGACATCTTCTGCAGGCGTCTTCTTCATGGTGGGGTCATCTTGGGACTGCTTATTTATTATTAATTTTAAAGAATTAGTTTTATTTTATTTTATTTTATTTATCATTATTATTTTTTAATTTGACCAAAAAGAGAGAGAGAGAGAAAGTGAGAAAGCAAGCCTCCAGGTCCAGGGCTTGAATCACAGTCAGCCCAACGGAAGTCCAGTGCCTTGGGCCAGCAGATGGCATGGCGGTTAGGTCACTGGACTCGCACACAGCCTAACACAGTTCTAGACCCGGAGCTGGTGGCTTGAGACTCACGCCAGGCAAGATTCCGGGAGGAGACTGGAGAAGAGAGTGCGGTGTGGCCACCCAGCCCAGGAGCTGGGCGGCCAAGCTAGACCCGCACGCTCAGCCCCGGGCGCCTGGAAACACAGCCCCGCCCCCGCCCGCCTGCAGGGGGCGCGCTCTCCGCCGGCCCCGCCCCGTGAACGCGAGCGCCGGGGGCGTTCCCGCGTCCAGACATCAGCAATCAATTGGGGATCGGCGGGTGGTCGGCGCGGCGTGCTCGGCGGCCCTAGGCTCTCAGACGCTGGCGGGAGCGGGCGGGAGGGTGCGTGCGCGCGCGCGTAAGGCCTGAGCAAGCGGCGGGTGAGCGGGTCGCGGCGTTGGGCCAGGATGGCGGAGGCCTCCGACAAGCTGTATCGAGCCGAGTACGCCAAGAGCGGGCGCGCGTCTTGCAAGAAATGCAGCGAGAGCATCCCCAAGGACTCGCTCCGGATGGCCATCATGGTGCAGGTGCGGGCGCGGGGCAGGGCCGGGGCCGGCGCGCTGCGAGGCCGCTTGCTCGGCGGCGCTTAGTTAGCGTGTCCAGGAAGCCGGGGTAGGGGTGGGGGCAGGGGCGAGAGCGAGCGGGCCCAGGCTGGGTCTGGGTCGCTGCTGCCACCTCTCCCGGTGTGGCCCGCCCGGGGGGATCCTTCCGGGAGGTTTTGCTGATCTCGCAGGAAAAGCCCGGGAAATAAGAGTCTACAGCTGCGGGTGGTTTTCGCTTTGTAGGAACGAGGAGCCGCTTCTCTCCGTTCTGGGGGGGTGGAGTTCGTGCTTATTTTTATTAACATTCACTTTAAGGGCTAAAAAAAATGTATGATGATCCTTTGAAGCTAGTCTGATTTTGGCCTATCTTGTTCGGGAAGATTTTTGTCCTACAAGAGTGGTGGCGACTGGTATTTGAGGGTGGTGGTTTTCTTTTTAATCTATTTTTGGCTATCATTTCAACATCCGCTTGCCCTCATTTTTTATTTTAATTATGCAGCATTATGCAGGGTGGTGTCATTTCTGTACACTGCATTCACTTTGGGCTTAATTTGTGGTTTAAAATATCATTCCTTCCAAACTTCCCAGCTTCACGTGGGTTCTCCTGGTGCATTAGCAGCTGTCTGGTTTGAGTAAGAATGTCTCCAGGAAGATCCTCAACTGGGCTCTTTGATTGATTGGGGATCCCCTTTAGATGTCCCCTAGACTTCAGAGATGTATGGTGGGTGTGCTGTGCTGTGCACCCTGCCAGTGCCTGCTCCAGCTTCCAGTTTGCTGCAGTCTGCCTTTGTAATTGTGGTTTTCACCTGCCCGGTTCCTTCCCGCTGCCACTTATACGTGTTTGTTGCCCAAGCTTTGTGCTCATGAGCAAGGTAACTTGATTTCCTACCCAGTCCTGGGCTGTGATGTGTTTTAGGAATGACCGATAACCCTCAGTGGATGTTGAGTATTTATGGGGAGGGCATTATTTACCAGTGGGTACCAAGAGCTGGGTGTTCTTAGGCTATCTTGTTTGTTAATATGGCAGAGACTGGGGCCTACTTGGCACACAGTACTTCTTCATTAGTTGGCTTTATTGAGCGCCAGTTGAGTTCCAGGCAGTATGTGAGGTACTGCAGACACAAAGAGAACCTGCCCTTGGGAGCTTCCAGCTTGGGTAGGGGTAGATGGGACCTGACGTAGCAGTGCGCTCAGCATTATGTGGGAGAGAGCCCAAGACGGCCTGCTAAGTGGGAGCTTAATGTGGAGTCCTTAATCACCAAAACAAGGCAGGAAGATGAGGCTAGAGAACTAGGGTTTAGGATGGAAACCTGTATCTCCCACCAAGGGTCTTTAAACTGTACCCTGAATGTATAGGGCGGCCTGCTTTTGTGAAGTTCCCACTCCTACCTGGTGTTCCTCACCCCAGGCCCCTTCGCCTGTGGTCCGTGGGATTGTGGCCAGAATTTCCATGCGGAAAAAAATGTTCATCTCTGTCTACCTAACCTCTAGGTAAAAGTCCTTATTCTTTCCAATAGTGAATATAAGCAGCAAAGTCGTATTAGCGGTACCTGTGATGTTGGACATCAGTGGTAATTACAGGTACTTTCTTATCACATATCAAAATATCATTCACACTCATCACTACAAAATTATGGTTGTTAATCGAGAGGGTACTAGGTCTCCTTATTTAATACTTTAAAGGGTTTAGATAACTGTACTCCAAATTACTTTCTAAATGTGTTGATAATTCAGTGTCAAACTCATGGATTAGGGTACTCCCAAGTTACTTTTTTAATGTTTTGGTTATTATTTCAGTATAATCAGTTTCCTTTATGAGTCCATGTATTTTACTATACATTTTGGAATACTTTTCCGAGAAATTTCATAGTCCTCCCCTGATGCCCAAAGAGGCCCGCCCCTGTTCTAGTGAGAAGAAGACAGAAAACCCAAGTAACAGCCAAGTGCAGTGAACAACCCTGGTTAGGAAAGAGAATAGGTCAAGCATGAAGATGTTCTGGGAAGACTTGGCTGCAAATCTGAATCGGTAGGCCTACTTAATATTGAAAGAAATTCTGTGATACTAGAAGTGTTGTGTCTCTGTTATTGTAGTTGCGGGTAGATTGGAATTTCAATTCAGAATTTAAAGTTGCTCTTACCACTGAACTGCTGAAGGCCAGAGAGAAAGAGGCCTTCCTTCTTCTTGCTTGAATTTAAATCCCCTCTTTTACATTTGTATGGGAGGATTGTTCTGTGTCAAAATAACCTGATGCTTTAGCTGTCCTGCCTTGGGAGCCTTCCAGCCTGTTAGCTTAGAAGTAAGCCTTTGCTGGGCCCCAAACCAAAGGTCCTGAGCCTGGTCTGAGCAGCATGGCTACTGAGTGGAGGTTATAGTTTTGGGACGTTGGTCTGGTGCCAACTTTCCGTTCTTAGTCCTGAGTTCTAGAGCAAAGCCCTGGCTTTGCTGAAGACTTCTTTTGCTTTGGGTGGGGCCCTCATGGTCCTCTAAGCTTGTGCTGTGTGTGTACTTTGGGTATCACCTCGTGAGTGCCCAGCATTGGGCTGGTGGTTGGGTACACAGCAGCCAGACCAAAGGATAGTCAAGGACTACCAGGAAGGAAGGGTCAGGTCACGGCCACCGCGAATGCTTAGAGAGCTGCATTGGCTGCCTTGCTGAGATCTGGAAAGTTGGAGGGCCAGAACCGTAGTCAACTCAGAAATCCCATTTGCTGTCTGGTTTGGGGGAACCATCTCTTGTTCATTGTAGAAGGAGCATCTTTTCTACAACAGGAACTTACCCTCCCCCATTGTTCCTTTCTTTCCTCTGACTTGGGTCATTCCACAAATAATTTCTTTGTGTGCAAGAAAGGCATTGTGCCCTCATTGTGAGGTTCTAATCCAGTGTCAAACACAGGCATTCATCGAATAATTGCTGATATGTAGTGTTCTTAACTGAGGGAGCTTGTGAGTTGGGCCGTGGGGGACCTGAAGAAGTGCTGTTAGACTTGAGCTCTGAGGAAACCAGGGAACAAGCGTTCCAGACCCGGGGAAAAGCTGATGCTACCACAAACCAGCAGCCGTGATATGAGGAGTCGGTCCAAATGCCAGGGCCTTGACCGCTTTTATAGTTAATCTAGAAAGAGGCTGATCTCGGAGTGGGAGACAGCTAGGTGGGATACCTTGTCTCTGCTTTTATTTTTAATATACTCTTGTAGTATTTTTATTATAGTACATCTGCAGGGCACTTAGCTTCCTGTTCTGTAAAAGCAGATGCTTGGGGCCTCCCTTAACTCCCATCAGAATGCATTTGTATATTTTTAAGTAGCTCTTCCTGCCATGTGGTGGAATGAACTGCCGTGTCAGATTCAAACTCAGGCCGAGTCATTTACTGCCCGTGCGATGACCAGCACCCCACAGTCACTTCTAGCCCCCTACCCTCGTCTCCATCCGGGAAATGGGGGTGTTGGTTCCTTCCCAGAGGCAAGTCATGGGTTACCCAGGATGGCTTTGGAAGGGCACCAAGGACCAGTTAGTGCCAGTGTCTTGCCGTTCTGCCAGCCACCGTCACTGTTCAGTTTATGAAGCCCGACGACCCAGAGCTGCCGAGTCAGTACCACCTGAGTGTGAAGCCTCACAGGCGGGAAAACCACGTAGAGGGGAAGCCATCTTCCTCTGGGCTGGACTCCCCAGATCCTGCAGGCCTGCCAGCTGACAGTCCTCTTGGGGCCCTCCTCACAGAAGTTAATTCACTCCACTCATATCTGTGTGGCTGCTGGGCGCCTGGTACTTTTTTCTGACACATTTTCTCTGCTTGCTCATTATCTGGGTCTCGTTCCTCATTATTCTTAACTGCAGAGGCACTTAACCAGCCCTTTGAATCCAGGCGTGACTGGGGGGCTTGTCTGGCCTTTCCCAGCAGAGGCAGCGTGGTGAGGTGCTGTGTGTGTGTCCTGTGTACGTCTCACTGGGCTGCGAGGCACAGCAGCGCTGAAACCAGGCAGCGAGGGTTAAAGAGACGTGGGCAGAGCTGTTGTAAAACACCGCCGACCCCTGGCTGGCTTTCGCCTCCAGAGAGAATGGGCTTGGAAATAGCAGGCCACCGTTTTCTAAGCAGTCCAGGAAGAGCTTAAAAAGAAATGGTTATGGGATCAGCAGATGGTGTAGTGGTTACACCACTGGACTCTCATGTGGCCGACCATGGTTTGAGTCCTGGACCCGGTGGTTTCAAACTCAACTCTGGGCACATGTGCGTGCGTGTCCAAGATCCTGGGAGGAGAATGGAGGAGAGGAGATTGCATCTGGGCCATCTCCCCCCCCACCCCACCCCCGCCTGGGGGTGATTTCTATCTCCTGCACACACATGCCCTTGTAGCAAAAAATCTTTCCAAATAAAAAAAAAGTTATAGGGTATGCTGGTTCTCATCTTTTTGCAACAGTCTCTGACCTTCCTTTTCAGATAAGAAAACAAGGGCTTACTCTGTTGCTGTGCAGCTGAGATTGGTCTTGACTTAGGTCTCCAGGGTCTGAGAGGTTGGGTAATTGCTCACTTACCTTCATCTGCTTCCCTTACTTCTAGTCGCCCATGTTCGATGGAAAAGTCCCACATTGGTACCACTTCTCCTGCTTCTGGAAGGTGGGCCACTCCATCCGGCACCCTGATGTTGAGGTGGACGGTTTCTCTGAGCTTCGATGGGATGACCAGCAGAAAGTGAAAAAGACTGCGGAGGCTGGAGGAGTGACTGGTAGGTACAAACCAGGGAGGCAGTGGGTATTTTACCCCCTACTCTGAAGCTTCCTTTGGCTTCCTCTTTTTAGACAGTAGAGAAAGGCCCCAGCTGTCTCACTCTTCCGTGGGTCAAGAATGTGGGTGATGTTCCTTCAGCATCATGTCACAGACCCAGCGTTGTCTGTCCCATGATACTTCGTATCTTATTTTCCCAGATCCTTGAAATGGAGCCTTTGAACTTACTGCTTTTTTTTTTTTTCTTAGAGCTTGTTTTGTAGAGCAACTTTAGGTTCACAACACAACTGAACAAATTCCAGAGAGGTCCCACATACCCCTACCACGGCACACATAGCCTCCCCTGGTGTCAACATCTCCGACAGGAGTTGTGTGTTTGTTGTAGTTGTTGAGTACATCCACACATTCTTACCAGAAGGCCATAGTTTACATTAGATTCACTTTTTTTAACTTTTCTGATTTCTATATATAATTCGTTTTATTTTTTACATCAGACAGGTACAGTGTCGATGTCATAACAAGGTTTGAGGGAGGCACATCTCACCTAATGGTGTGAAAACCTACTCATGCTTATGAACCAGAAAGGATCAGTACATATATCTTAAATATATGACTCCATGTAAGACCTTTTTTTATAAAATGCTTCCAATACCAGTATTTTTTTCAAATAATTATTTTGTTTAACTTATTTATTTATTTTAATTTGACCAGAGAGAAACAGCGAGAGAGAAAGTGAGAAGGCAAGCCACTAGGTCTGGGACTTGAACCACGGTTGGCCATGTGGGAGACTAGTACCCTTAACCACAATGCCACTTGCCGACCCCGCCAATACCAATACTTTTTATTTTTGGAGAGGTTTTTGCTATAGGGTGTGTGCGCTCTCCAGAAAGAGAGAGAAATAGAAAGCCATTCCCCAGGGGAATGGCTACGCTGCGATCCCTTCTCTTCCATTCTCCTCTTGGGATCTTGGGCACACACGCACACGCGCCCAGTGTGAGTTCAAGCCACCAGGTCCGGAACTCGAACTGTAGTCAACTACATGGGAATCCAGTGACATAGCCATTACACCAGCTGCTGGTCCCATTTTTAAAACTATTGTTCTAATACATAAACTCGTGTTGCCTTCCATATCCCATATTTTTCCGTTCCTCTCACTTTTTTTTATTGAGATATAATTCACAGACCACAAAGTATACCATTTGAAGCATTCAGTTCAGTCATGTATAGCACCTTTATGTGGTTGCACAATTATCACTAATTCCAGCTTGTTTGATTTATTATTTTTAAAAAATTGAACAACCAGTGTAATTTCATTCAATAAATATCATTTGATCCTTATGCTATATATTACTGCAGAAAGTGAAGTCTGTGTTAAGAATAATGACAGCAAGTTCTCAACCAAATAACCAGCTTTCAGACAGTTTCAATAACTGCAGCAATTTCCTGGAACTGTCTAGAAATTCTGAAAGTGTGGAATTGTCATTTCAAAGCACTTATTCTTTATCTGCCCTGAATGATCTGCCATGTTTAGCATCACTGCCGCATACGGATATTTAAGAGATCTGCCACTGTCAGAGCTTACAATCATCCTGTTTCCACTGAAAATGTATAAGCTGGTTGGTGACCTTATCCCGCGGGCGCTCACACGACCCCTCCATGGCCGGTGCCGCAGTTCATCCCACCGAGCCTGGCCTAGATTCATTTTTGATGAAATACATTGTATGGGTTTGGACAAATATATGCAGATGTGATAAAGGTATGTAAAAATAGTGCTAAACTCTCTTCCAAGGTAGCTGAACCACTTTACTGTTTTAGTATTAACAATGAATAAGAGTTCCCATTGCTCTCTGTCTTTGTCAGCACTTGGTATTGTCAGTATTTTGGATTTTTGGTTATTCTAGTAAGTTTTTAATCTGAGTTTTTCTGATGCCCTAATGATGTTGAACATCTCATATGCTTATTTGCTGTTTGTATATCTCTTTGGTGAGGTGTCTATTCAGATCTTTTGCCCATTTTTTTAATTGGGTCATTTGTTCTTATTGTTGATTTAAAGAGTGTTTTGTATAACAGCCCTTTATCAGAACTCAGAACTTTTTTTGCAAATATTTTCTCCCATTCTGACTGGTCTATTCTTACTCTCTTTATATTTGTGACAGAGCAGAAGTTTTTATTGAAGTCTAGCTTATCTCATACTTTTCTCCTAAATTATGCCTTTGACATTGTACCCTTTTAAAAATTTTGTCGGAGAGTATGTGCACTTGCCAAAAGCGGGCAGAGTGAGGAAGTACCCCCCCATGGGGGTGGTAATACTGCAATCCCTTCTTCATTTCTTCTGCTTTTTGGGGTTTGGGTCATGCACCGCACACATGCCTGGTGTGTTTTTCAAGCCACCATGTGTGGGACTTGAAATACTCAGTCGCCTTGTGACATCCAACCGCTTAAACACCATACCACCAGCTAGCCTGTGATTCTGTATCTTAAAAATTATTACTGGGACCAGCAATTAGCGTAATGGCTATGTCGCTGAACTCCCACGTAGCCAACTGCAGTTCGAGTCCCGGACCCAGTGGCTTAAACTCACGCCGTGTGCGTACTTGCCCAAGATCCTGAGGGGAGAATGGAGGAGAAGGGATTATGGTGTGGCCATCCCCCCTGGGGGGTGATTTCTCACTTTCTGTCTCTCTGTCTCTCCCTGTCTTTATGGCGAACACACGCACCCTGTAGCAAAAACCTCTCCCAAAAAAAAGAAAAAAAGTTATCACAAGGCCCAGGGTCATCTCGGTTTTCTCCTGTGTTACCATCTAGGATTTTTTTTTTATAGTTTTGTGTCTTACATTTACGTCTATAACCCATTTCCAGTTACTTCTTATGAAGGATGTAAGATCTGTGTATAAAATTTTTCCCTTTTATTTTTTGCATGGATGTCCAGTTGTTCCCACACTGTTTGTGATGGACTTTGGGTTTGTTTGTGATGAGTCTTTTTGAAACTGTTCAGTCAGTTTGCTTATCTATTCTCTTGCCAATACCACAGTGTCTTGATTGCCATAGCTTCATAGACACCTTTAAGTCGGTCCTCACCTTTCTTCTTTTCACTTAGTATTGTGTTGCCTATTCTGGGGCTTTCGCCTCTCCATACAAACCTTAGAATCAGTTTGTTGATGGACGCCTTTAAGTTTTCAAAGGTCAGTTTTCATCATTTTTTGAAGGAAATCTTTGGAGACTGCATACTCGTCTCCTACCTTCCTGGATTGACCCAGTTTCACCTGCACTCATGACTCCAGGGAACTCGGCCATCCTTCCCCTTGGACTCTCTGTGTCTGTGATAAAGGGTGTTTTTTCTGTCTCAAAACTGCTGGTGTGTTTGACTCTAGCTTGTTTTCACCTATTGAAAAGTAACACTTCTAAATTTTGCATAAAAATAATAGTAAACTTGCCTTTCGAAAGGGTCTAAAATTTGAGAGCATCAGTGGGTATAATAAAAATTTTTCTTGTCCTGTGACTATTTTCTCTTTCATTTTCGGGATAGTGGAAGTCGTAGGTTTAGGGATCTATGTATGTTGTATCTAGTTCTGATTTTGAATGTACCACTTTATAATTTTATAATATGGAAAGGCATAGTAATTTTGCTGTAAATGTGTTTTGTGAACCTATTGGAATCTTAAAGTTAAGAAAGCTACCTACTAAATGTCCAGGGATTTTTTTCATGCAGAGAGCATAGCTGTTTTTATTTTTATTTTTAAACTTTGCCAGTGGGCATTTGTGCTTACTGCTAGAGGGAGTAAGAAAGCACCTATGGGCGACAGTCACACCACAGTACCTTCTCCTTCCTCTCCTCTCGGACACGCACATGCCCAGTGTGTTTTCAGGACTTGAAGCACATAGCCATGTGGGATATAGCCATCTTTCTCTGACAAACACACGTGCCCTCTTGCAGAGAGAGAGAGAGAGACTGTCAAAGTATTGACTTGTCAGGAAAGTCATGATGCATTTTTGAATTAAAAAAAAGAAAGAAAGAAAAATACATCATGACCTTCCAGACAATCTATATTTTCCAAAGTGGTTATATCGTTTTAGATTCCCACCAGTGGTATATAAGCATTTCCATTCCTCAACATCCTTGCTAGCACTTGGTAATTGTCGCTCTTTTTAATGTCTGACATTATATTATCATTGTACGTTTCTTTCTTTTTAAAAAAAAAAAAAGAATTATTTTTGGGGCCGGCAGGTGGCGCAGTGGTTAAGGTGGCTGGGCTCCCACATGGCTGACCAGGTTCAAGTCCTGGGCCTGGCAACTTGCTTTCTCATTCCTTTTCTCTCTCTCTCCCTCTCTCTCATCAACTTAAAATACATAAATAAATAAAATAGTGATAATGAATAACATTTTTTAAAGGAAGAACTATTTATTTATTTATTTTAATTTGATCAGAGGGGCGCGGGGGGTGGGGAGGGTAGTGAGAAAGCAAGCCTCTAGGTCCAGGACTCGAACTACAGTTGGCCATGTGGGAGTCCAGCACCCTTAACCTCCAAGCTACCTGCCAGCCCCACTTATACGTTTCTTGATTATTGAATTTTAACAGTTTTTATCAAATTCCAGATGGAAGTACTTTACTAGATATAAGTCTTAGAGGTACATTCTCCCAGACTTTGGCTTGCCTTTTTGTTTAATTACTGACAATTTTTGAAAAACTGTAGTTCTTAATCTTGATAAAGTCTAGTTTGTTGATTTTTTTTTCCCCTTCTTTTCTGATTAGTGTTTGCCATCTCCTAAGAAATCCTTGCCTACTCAAAGATTGTATAGGTAATACACCTTCATTTTCTTCTGGAAGTTCTGTAGCTTCTTTATATTTTACATTTTAAGTTTGTAACATATCTTAAATTTAAGTTTTTGTGTTAGATGTGAGGAAATAGTTGTTTGGAGGTTGGATATTTTGTTGTTCCAGCAGTATTTGTTGAAAAGACTCCTTAAAAATGATATTGTCTACATAACACAGGTCTGTGTCTAGATTGTTTGATTCCATTGATTTATTTATCTGCCAATACTACAGTGTCTTAATCACTGTAACTTATAGAAATTCATGAAATCATGTAGTGTAATTCTCTAGCTTTGTTCTTTTTCCCTGATTTATTTTAATTTTTTTAAAAAAACATTTGATTGCTATACATCATTTGACTTGTAAAAGAGAATTTACCCAACATGAAGTACACCTTAGACCAGTCCAGTTGAGAATACTATACATGTCATCATCAGAAGGCAATAAACCATTTCTGTCCCACAAATGTCTTACTTTTCTATTTTTTCTCCCTGATTTCCTTCCCTGTGCTCTTCCCTTTTCCCACACTCCCTCCACACTGTCTCCAGTGTTCGTAACTATTTTCACTGCTTTTATGTCCTCTTATGTTTTCATCTCTACCATAGAGTGCAGATAATTGGTATATAGTAAGTGGAGACATACAGTATCTCTCTTTCATAGCCTGCTTCACTCAGCAATAAATCTTCCATATTCGACCACTTTCTATCAAATGCCAGGATCTTGTTTTTTTTTTTTTTAATGACTAAATAGTATTCCACAGAGTATATGTGCCACACTTTTTCAATCCATTCATCTGGGTTGGTTCCATGCCTTAGCAATCGCGAATAAGGTCACAGTAAACATTGATGTGCACGTGCTTTTCCAACTGAGCATTCTCCTTTCCTTTAGGTAGATACACATGGAATTGCTGGATCATATGGTAGTTCTATTTGTAGATCTTTGAGGAACCTCCATATTGTTTTCCACAGTGGCTGGACCAGTTTACATTCCCACCGAAAGTGTAGGAGAGTTCCCCTTTCACCACAACCTCACCAACACTTCTCATTTTTTGTTTATTTATTTATTTTTTTTTTTTGGAGAGGTTTTTGCTATAGGGCGCGTGCGCTCGCCATACAGACAAAGAGAGACAGAGAGGGAGAAAGCGAGAAATCCCCCCCCAGAGGGGATGGCCACACCGCAATCCCTTCTCCTCCATTCTCCTCTCGGGATCTTGGGCACGAACGCACACGCGCCTGGCATGAATTTAAGCCACCGGGTCCGGGACTCGAACCGCAGTCAACTACGTGGGAGTCCAGCGACATAGCCATTACGTTAACTGCTGGTCCCCATTTTTTGTATTTTTAATCTTCACCAGTCTGACAGGGCTTAGGAGGTATCTCATTGTGGTTTTAGTATGCACCTCCCTTATGATGAGGGATGTTGAACATTGTTTCATAAGCTTTTTGGCTGTTCATATGTCTTCCTTAGAGTTTTTTGTTCAGGTCTTTTTACCATCTTTTAATTGGGTTAATCGTTTTTTTCTTTTTCTCGAGTAAGCTGCTTCAGTTCCCTGTGTATTCTGTTTATCAGTCCCTTATCTGAGGCATCGTTTACAAAAATATTCTCTCACTTTGAGGGTTGTTGATTTACACTAATTACTGTGTCCTTTGCTGTGCAGAAACTTAATACTTTTATGTAATCCCCCTATTACAACTTTGTTCTATTTCAATAATGTTTGACCTTTCCTAGGTCCTTTCTAATTCATAATAAGTTTTGTGGTAACTTTAGCATTTTCTTCCCCCAAAAAAAGCTTGTAAGTCATTTGATTGGCATTGCATTGAATCTGTGGGTTACATTTGCATATTATTGACATCCTAACAAATTTATTCTTCCAATCCATGAACATTGGTGTCTCCATTTATTTCTTAATTTCATCAGTTTTGCCATTTTTAATGTAGAGACCTTCTTGTCTTCTGTAGTTTATTTCTTAAATATTGTATGTATTTTAATGTTATTTAAATAGCAGTGTTTTCTTTTTCTAATATGTTTATTGCTAATTTCTTAATATAGAATTTTTTATGTTTATGTATTGACCTTGTGCTCTGCAGAGACACTAAATTTACTGAATAGTTCTAATTGCTTTTTTATAGTTTTGTGGGTGTTTTTTTTTTTTTTTTTTGGAGAGGTTTTTGCTATAGGGTGCGTGTGCTCGCCAGAAAGACAGATAGAGAGAAAGCGAGAAATCACCTCCCAGGAGGGATGGCCACTCTGCAATCCCTTCTCCTCCATTTTCCTCTCTGGATCTTGGGCACGCACATACACGCACTTGACATGAGTTTAAGCCACCGGGTCCAGGACTCGAACCCCAGTCGGCTACATGGGAGTCCAGCGATGTAGCCATTATGCCATCTGCTGGTCCCGTTGTTTCTTTTTTTAAAGAAGTATTTAATTTTAATCATTGTCAGTATTTTAATTTTATTGTTTTGAAGTTGACCAGAGAGAGACAGAGAAAGTAAGAAAGCAAGCTGCCAAGCCTGAGCCTCTAACTGCGGTCAGCCATGTGGGAGTTCACCTGCCCTAACTACCGTGTCATGTGCTAGCCCACTTTCTTGTACATTCTTTTTTTTTCTTTTAAAGAATTATATTTTATTTAACTTTATTTATTCATTCATCCATTTTAATTTGATCAGAGAGAGGAGGAGGGAAAGTGAGAAAGCAAGTTGCCAGGTTTAGGACTCGAACCATAGTTGGCCATGTGGGAGTCCAGTGCTCTTAACCACCACACTACCTGCTGGCCCTCTTGTAGATTCTCTTTTTTTTTCTTTTCCTTTTTTTTTTTTTTGGAGAGGTTGTTGCTATAGGGCACATACGCTCGCCAGAGAGATAGAAAGCGAGAAATCACCACCCCAGGGGGGATAGCCACGCCACAGTCCCTTCTCCTCCATTCTCCTCTTGGGATCCTGGGCACACATGCACACGTGCCTGGTGTGAGTTTAAGCCACCAGGTCTGGGACTCGAACCACAGTCGGCTACATGGGAGTTCAGCGACATAGCCATTATGCTAACTGCTGGTCCCTCCTCTTGTAGATTCTTAAGGATAGCCCACGTATGTAATCATGTCATCTACAAATAGAGATGGCTTTATTTGGTCACTTCCAAACTTACACCTTTTCTTTATCTTTCCTTAATGCACATACTGGAATCCCTAGTACAAGAGAAAATAGCTTTGTATTGTTCTTGACCTTAGGGGAGAAACATTCACCTTGGGAATTTATTTTTATATAAGAGAAGAAGCTAGCGTGTGTCTGAAATTGTTGACTAGTTATCCCTCAAACTCTTTATTGCATAATTCAACCATTCCCCGCTAATTTGAGATGGTACCATTACCTTGTGTTTAATTCTTACAAGTACTCATGTCTGATCTATGTATACCAGGATATTCCTTTAATTCAGCATTTAACTTTGACTCATAAAAATGTAATGAAAATTTGGGGCCAGCAGATGGCGTGGTGGTTAAAGGCACTGGACTCCCACATGGCCGACCAAGGTTCAAGTCCTGAATCTGATGGCTTGCTTTCTCACTTTCCCTCTCTCTGTCTGTCTGATCAAACTGGAAAGTAACAATAATAATAAATAAAGTTAAAATAAAATAATTCTTTTTAAAAAAAAAAAGTATAATGGAAATTAGAAGGCTGAGTTAGAATTCAGTATGGCTCCAAGCTTTTAAGGTGAATACCTTCCAAAGAAGTGGAGGGGCATCCAGAAGAAAAATAGAGTAAAAGGTCAAGACAACTGACTGCCAGCTCGTGTGGCACTGCTTCAAAGAGCTTGTCCGAGAAAGGTCACTTTATTATCATAAAAGAGGTTCTGTTAACCAACCGCAATTGATATAAACATACATAGGTGGGATGGACCAATTTTAGTTTCCCAAAACACGAGTGTCCTAGTGGAAGGATCCTCGGGAAGTGGAGGAAGATAGGGGACTTTTGAAACTACCCTGTGAGGCTGTTGCGATGACTGTTGCTGTGTATTTGACTCTTCAGGCAAAGGCCAGGATGGAGTTGGCAGCAAGACTGAAAAGACTCTGGGTGACTTTGCGGCAGAGTACGCCAAGTCCAACAGAAGCACGTGCAAGGGGTGTATGGAGAAGATAGAAAAGGTGAGCGAGGCCGGGGCTCCGATGTCTGAACTTCGTGGATTGCTCGCGTGGGATGCCGTTCGCACTCTCGGGAGAGAATAGGAGCTCCGAGTGGTAGCTCAACACTAGTGGTTACAAATAACACGAAGTTATGAGGAGGGACCAGAGGTGACAGTGACTTTCCTCGCAGGCAGGTCTGGCTGTGCTTGCTCACGGTCCGTCCTTATGCATGTCGCAGCCCAGCAGCCTGTGGTCTCGGGAGGCTGGGGAGAGGTTGCAGAGCGTTAACACAGGGGTCTCACCTGGACTCCACTGTCCGGGCTAAAGAAAGCTGTTTGTGTGTCTGTGCTTTGTGGTGGCATTAAGTTAAAGGAGTATGCTTTCCCGGGTATGAGCCTCCAGCTCTCTTCTGTTTCCTCAGAGGAACTTCATTAGCCAGCATTTCCTACCCGTTCTAGTCCCCAAAGGCTGACAGCTAGTCAACTAGAACGACAAGCTTCCAAGTGGCCAGAGACACAGGTAGAAAGGAAGGTCTGTTGCTTCCAACCTCCCCGCCCTTCTCTGATACATATATACATGTGTGAATTGAATCATTGAAGGCATCAGTGGAAGGTTTCTGCATCCTTGAGCTCTTATACAGGAAATTGAGGTGAGCCGGTGGGTATTTAGAAAAGCATGGACTTGCCAGCTTTTCTCCAGCTGTCCAACCACTGGAAATCTGAGGTAAAAGTTAAAGTTGTCTTGCCCTCAAGGGGAGTGCCAGAAGCTCTGTGCTAATGCTATTGCTTGACCTGAAATAGGGTTTTACTCAACCATGCTGAGTTTTCTATATCTGGGCCTTGGCAGGAATGAAACAGCCTCAGGAATGTCAGGCCTGGGGATTGTAGACCTGGGTAGACAGGTAGGGCTACGTTCTTGCCTGTGTGTGTATTGCCACTTCATACGGGGTTATCATATGTGTAAAGAGACTGAAGAGTCCTTTGGAGGGTAGGAGTGAGCAGAAAACCCCTTTTAGGACAAGTGTGCAGCCTTGGGGGTTGACTGGGTGTGTTCAAGGTCTCTGCTCCGCCCAGCACAGCAGGTTAGGTGTTCCTTTTCTTTTCTTTTCTTTTCTTTTCTTTTCTTTTTTTTTTTTTTTAGCTTTATTTAACTTTATTTCTATTTATTTATGTATTTGTTACTTTAATTTGACCAGAGTCGGGGGGCCAGGGGCAAAGTGAAAAAGCAAGCTGCCATGTCTGGGACTCAAATCTTGGTTGGCCATGGGCTAGTCCAGTGCCCTTAACCACCACGTCACCTGTCGGCCCCAGTGTCAGCTTTGCCCCCGTCAGCAGAAACATCTTTAGAGAAGTGTTATCACTAGCCTAGCAGGTAGGTAGGTACCCAGCCATTTGGAACTAACTTCATTTATAATAGGAATGCTTAGGCTTGAGTGTAAAAACAATCCCTGGTGGCATAAGAGAACCAAAATCTCCTGGCAACCCAGGAGTTCTTGAGTTTCTGGGCAGGCCTTGGATTGGACCGAAGGCCCCTCACTGACAGGACACCAGGCTGTTCATCCTTCCTTGTCAGTCCCTTGGTACCAAATATGGCTTTTCCCACAGGGCCAGATGCGCCTGTCCAAGAAGATGCTGGACCCAGAGAAGCCACAGTTGGGCATGATCGACCGCTGGTACCATCCGAGCTGCTTTGTCAAGAATAGGGAGGAGCTGGGTTTCCGGCCTGAGTATAGCGCAAGCCAGCTCAAGGGCTTCAGCCTCCTCACTGCAGAGGACAAAGAGACCTTGAAGAAGCAGCTCCCAGGGGTCAAGAGCGAAGGGTGGGCAAAACGCTATGGGTGGGAGGGGGCTTGAGGAGACACTACAGATTCCACACCTCTCCTTGGCTTTTAGAAAGTCAAGGAGAGTCCGTCACAGGGAGGGCTGCAGAACTTGGCCTATTTCTCAGCCGTGTGAGCAGAGGACAGAGTAGGGAGAAGCTGCAGGGAGCTCCCACGGGTCATTCTACAGCTTTCCCCATCAAGAGCCCACTCCCACTAGATCTGCTTCTGGGCCGTCTCTTCCTCCTCCCGACATATGCTGGGTGGAATGGACTGGCTCTGCTTTCTCATGTGGCCTGTCAGGCATTTCAAGATTTCTCTTCTGCCTCCTTGCTGGCATCAGCTCCCGTCTTTCCTCTGCCTCATGACCCACTCAGAAGTGACCTTGACATCCTTGTGGATCTGTTCCTGTGTGTCTGGATCTCTAGGAATGGTGCTGGGAGGGTCGTGACCATTCTTACATGGGGGTGCACAGTGGATGAGATATCCCCTGGCCTTGCATTCAAACGGTATGGGTTTCCCATGGTGTTAGGAAGGGCCGGAAATGACTATCCTGAGTCTGAGCACCTGTGCAGGTCCAGTCTAGAGATGGGATAGTTAACAAGTGCAGGGAGGGTGGTACAGGAGGGCCTGCAGGTACCCTGCTCCTCTGATAGTGGCTGTGAATCACCCTTGTCAAGCAGTCATACATGGTTTCAGTTCACGATGTGCCATGTCTTTTCAGAAAAAGAAAAGGCGATGAGGTGGATGGGGTGGATAAAGTGGCCGAGAAGAAATCTAGAAAAGAAAAAGACAAGGAGAGTAAGCTTGAAAAGGCTCTCAAGGTGAGTGCTAAGCTTCATGTTCTCTCTGGGTGCGGTCTCCATTCCCCCAGGAAGAAGATTCAGGAGTTATGCCCCACTTACTACGACCTTGAGAATTCCCACATTGTTCGCTGGTTAAATGGTAGGCATTTCCCCCAGATTGTTTCCTTCCTGCCTCCCAAAGAGTGTAGTCTTTGTTAGGAAGAGCACCCACGGTAGGCTGTCAGTGCCAGACCTGTAGCCAGGCTTGTGCTTCGGCCTAATTAGGCCACTTTACACCCTGCACCTTCAGGCAAACACTGGAAATTGAATACTAAATTCAAAGATGCCAGAGGTTCTTAGGATAGGGACATGGCTTGAAGAGATGGGCATCCACATTTTTTACTGAAACTCTACTTTGAAAAGGAATGGAAGATGAATGGTGACAGAGGACAGAACTGCCCATTAAATCAATAGTTGCTGATCAAAGAGAGATGTCACCATGTTGATTACATTTGTACTAAAGCAGAGTGAAAATTATTAATCAGAAAATGCTGGGCGTTTGGAAAATTAAGAGAATAGTGGGTCTTGTCTTAGGAACATGATTTCCACCGGCCATATGCTTGGATCTCTTGTATGGGTATTGAGTTTTTGCTGGTGGTGTAAAAATTAGAAGCAATTTCTGACCTAGTTCCAGTCACTTAAGAAGAATTGCAAATTTGAAGGATTGTCTTAGGGTACGTGTCGTGCACCAAACCCAGCTGCAGTAGGGTTTCATGTTTGCCCTCTGGTGAAGGTTTGGTGTGCTCTGTCCCCTCAGTGTTGTCAGAGATACAAAGAAAGTCAGAAAACCAAAATGCCCCCTCAGCCTCCTCACTCCAGTGCATGTTTCTGCTGCTTCCCCGTCTTTCGTCATAGATGATAGCTCTGCTTCTGCCGTTCAGCCCTGTACCCCTGACTTTGTCTCCATTAGTGGTGCCCAGTATGCGCTGTGCTACAGGGGGATGAAGGAACCCTTAAAAATCAAGCTGGGTTGATCAAACACGTGTGGTTGTGTGACTGCAGCTGTGTCAAGTAACTTTTTCAATTCCTCATTTGATACTAATGGCAACCTATGGGGTGTAGTAGGGTGTTCACCTGCATTTCACAGAGGCTGCGATGGTAAATCATTTCCTCACTGTGCTGGAGAGGAGGCTGACCCTGGCCTCTGTTCCTAGCTGGGGAGGCTAGTACCTTTCTCAGGCAAGGTGGTGAGAATAAACCAGACGATATGTAAAAGTATCCGATGTTTAAAATCCTCAGAGGACCTTAAATATGTTCCTGCGCGATGCCTCCTACCTTCTAAGATCGGAGAATGTAACAACCATACCCTACTTTCTTTAGTTCTGGATGTTGGGGAGAATAAGCAAAGGTCCTGGGCTCAGCCTGACCCTTCTGTGTTCATGCCTGTGTCTTCAGGGGCTGGTTTCTTAGGGATTAGTTCCAGGGGCTTGGATTGCCTCAGCTATAGCTGTCTCCACACCCACCTTCTGTGTTCTCTGAGAGACCGCACTGCAAGTTTGATTTGATCCCCGTGAGAGTGACTGGGTGTAAAATTCTAGGCTGATCAGACCAAATTTGGAAGAACGGCCCCGCTGACTCCGACGGGTGTAACTGGAAGCTCAGCAAGACCAGGGGAGGGCTCTTCGTCCAGTCGGGTTTTTTCTTTGAAAAGCACTGTTTGCCTCAGCTGCTGGGTCTTGTCCACAGGCCCAGAATGACCTGATCTGGAACATCAAGGATGAGCTAAAGAAAGCGTGTTCAACAAACGACCTGAAAGAGCTGCTCATCTTCAACAAGCAGCAAGTGCCTTCCGGGGAGTCGGCGGTGAGCTGCCTTTGTGTTAAGTGGGACACGCTTGTGAGGCCGACCCGGTTGTTGTAGTGACTGTCCTAATGGAGTGTGGGAGGCCCTCCGTTTGAACACCTGCTGGTACTAATCACAAGGAATAACAGTTTCATCGTTGTGTTGCATCGTCATCACTGCCATTGTGGTCACCATGTCCCAGGAGCCGGGCTTTCCCAAGCCCTCCAGGTGTCTTGCACGTGTTCATGCTTGCTTTAGAGTGTCCGTGAGGGCCAGAGTGGACTCTGCATTTGGCTCACATGCCTGAACCGTGTACTTTGGTCTGAGGACTTTACCCAGACCCCCAAGGCTGCCAGGCCTGTGGAGGGAGTAGAGACCCCTCTCGAGAAGTGGCACATGAGTGTCCCAATGGCTTCCCCTGCTGGAGCTCTCAGGAATTGAGGTGGCATTGTGCCTTGTGGAATACCAGTGGGTGCCACCTTTATTTCTAAGTCACTGAGGGCTGGGGGCTGTGGGGATGCTGCACTTGAAAAGTAAAGAGTCCAAGCACTACTGTAAACCTACTGCCAGCGGGGCTCAAGGTCCCCAGGCAGGCCTCTCTTCCTGATGCGTGAAGTCTGCCAGTTCTTCATCCTACATTGGTATGTGTCCCTCTCTGTGGTCCTTCCCTTCCCCTCTGACTTGTCTTTACTGTCTTCAGATCTTGGACCGAGTAGCCGACGGCATGGTGTTCGGTGCCCTCCTTCCCTGCGAGGAGTGCTCAGGCCAGCTGGTCTTCAAGAGCGACGCTTATTACTGCACTGGGGATGTCACCGCCTGGACCAAGTGCATGGTCAAGACACAGACACCTAACCGGAAGGAGTGGGTGACCCCAAAGGTAAGAGTAAGAGGTAGGGGAGGACCCTGGGATCTGTGGGCAGCAAAATGTGAGCCCCACCTTCTGGGCATGTTTACCTCCAGGTCAGCTTCTTTACAGCTGGGTCATCCTCATGATCAGCACATAAAATTACATTATTTATTTGCAGACTACACAGAATGGAACCAGAGCACCTGTAAGAGGGAAGCTGAGGTCTGTTCAGTTGGTATAAAATCCTCCTGCTTATTACAAAGATCACAGATTATTTCTATTCCTACTTATCTAGGGTTTACTGTGTGCCAGGCACTGTTCTGGGCACAAGGGACTAAGCGGAACAGATGGACAGTGATTCCTGCCTTTAGGATATGGAGTGTTTTCCAGGACCTTTCCTTACCTTTGTGCCAGGAGAAGTGTGTCCACGGTTTACCCGGCTCTTAGTATCAAGGATATTTTTCAAAAAGCATAACCACATATTAAGTTTGTGGGTTGGAAAACCTCAGTTGGAGACCAGCCTCCTTTGGAACCTGCTGGTTGGGACCCGCAGTGTCTGTGGGGGGCTGGCTGTAGAAGGACTTCACTGTGCACTCAGGCAGAGCAGACGCTGGGCTGGCCGCCGGGGCAAGGCAGCAGTCTGCCCTTCACCGGGTTGCCCTGTCCCTGCGCCTGCTCCTGGTGCAGAGCAGTACACACAGCAGGCGGCCCGCAGGTGTCGGCTCGGATGTCCTGTCAGCACCACTCACCAACACGGAGAACCACCGTCTGTCCACTGGCCTGTGGCTGCCTTGTTTCTTGCCTTCTGTGTTCATTTCCATAATTACACTCTCACCCCCTTCTTTTCTCTGCTCACATGAATGATTACTCTAAGAAGAATCTAACTATGTCACCCCCACCACACACACCCCTTAAAAATCTTACACAGATTCCCAGTTCTGAGTAGGAAAGTCTTTTTTTCTTTTTTTGCTATAGGGCATATGCACTTGCCAGAGAGATAGAAAGCAAGAAATCACCCCCCAGAGGGGATGGCCATGCTGCAATTCCTTCTCCATTCTTTTGGGATCTTGGGCACACATATACATGTGCCGGCATGAGTTTTAAGCCACTGGGTCTGGGACTCGAACCATAGTCGATTATCCAGCAACGTAACCCATTACGCCATCTGCTGCTCTCGTGAGTAGGCAGTTCCTACGAACTTATCAGGTCTTTGTATTCCTTTGACACTTGGATGGAGAAAATAAGGTGCCAGGGAACAATATGAACTGTGTTGAACCCTCCTTATCAGTTCCAAACCCCAACTATGTAATGTGTTTCAGAGGAACAGGTATGTGCAGGACATTTTTTCAGTGTGGCGGTGCTTGCTACCCATGCAAATCCGTGAGTTCTCACATCCCGTGCCGTGGCTGTTGCCCCAGAGGCAAGGTCAGCATGTTAGTTGGTCCTCCCAGAGCCCTCAGTAGTCTGGCTCCATCACCCGCCACAGCCTTTCTTTTCTGCTTCCCTTTTTTCCCCCTCCCATACCGTTTTCCCCACCCCATCAGTCTCTAATTCTTCACACTCCCAGCAGTGTGCACCTGCCTAGGGTCCCTGCTCTTCACCACCCCCTACTCAAATGCCGGTACTCAGGCAGCCCCCTACTTGTCAGCTCCTAGGAGACTGAGCAGGTCTCACCCCCAAGAGCACTCCCAGCCCATGTTATCTGGTGTCACCTTCACATACCTTTACGTAGAACTGAGTTTCCCCATTGAAGACCACCTCCTTCAGTCTGACTTGTTTAAGACTGCGGTTCTCTTCTGGGCAGAAACCCTCTTGAGAGGCTTGCTGGGATGGGTGGCACAGTTAGGTGCTCGGCCTTCATCCTATCCACTGAAGTCACTGAACAAGGGCAAGGCTGGGAAGGGTGGTTTCTTGGTTAGATGAAGCCTCAAGCGTGGGCACTGTGATCTTTCCCCGAGCTTCACGGATCTGACATCCGAGTGGTCACTTAGAGCAAGGCCGCTTGTAAATCACGTGGTCAAAGAATAAACGGCTGATGGACGCATGTGTAGTAACGCTCTAGAGCTCTCCCTCCATTTTCTCCTAAGGAGGGAAGAGAATTGCCCAGATTCCCTTTGGCAGTCTCTGCGTTGTGTGCAGATTTGGGAGCTTTGACTCATGGGTGGGCATGTGACCGCAGAGGGGCCTGTTGAGGCTAGAGGAGAAGAGCTGGAGGCCGGCGCCAATGGTGATTCCCTAACTGGGTTGTTGACCGCTGTTCGGTTCTGTTGAATGAGCTATTTCTGTCAAGGCAGCCACAATACCAGCCTTATAAATGTAGACGCGCAGGACGAGGGGTAAGTGCCGTAGCTGCAGTGAGACTCTCCTGTCCTAGAAGCCTCACGTTTTCCTACTTCATGCTCTTTGTTAGAAGGAAAAAGAAAAATCATTTCATTTGGATAAGCCACGTCCCCTTTGGTGGGTGGGATGGTTATTTCAAGGGAAAGCTGTTTCTTAACGAAAACTTACATTCTTTAGGAATTCCGAGAAATCTCTTACCTCAAGAAATTGAAGGTCAAGAAGCAGGAGCGCATATTCCCCCCAGAATCCAGCACCCCAGTGGCAGCAGCACCCCCGTCCTCCACAGCCTCAGCGCCTGCTGCAGTCAACTCTGCTCCAGCAGGTACGGCCCCAGGGCTGACAGGGCACAGGGCCCCGATCTTAGAGCCACTCCGCAGGATTGGTTCGCCCACCCTTGGGTGCTGCGGAGTTGGTAAAGAGGGTGTCCTAGGGTCTCCATTTGCTGGCCCCATAAGGAAGCCAGGCCCTGCAGGTGAGGGCCTCTTCTCTTGCCATGACCACCACCCAGCACCACCAGCAGCAGGGAGCATAAATATGCTAAGAGACCACATGACTTTCTTACTCTGGGAAGTCGGAGAGGGATTCCTAAGGCCAGGAGGCAGCCTTCCCTGGAGTGGCATCCTAGAAGCTCCTGCACTCAGAGCGTCATCTCCCAGACCTCACTTTCCCGCCGTCAGACTGCCCTGCACCACTCTCAGCCCGAGGCTGGTAGGAAGCTTGCGTCTTGGTTCTGTACGGAGTCAGAGGGAGTTTGTAATTGTTGGTGAGAAATGCTTGAGCCAACAAAGACAGTGAGATCGGTGTATATTTTTCTGCCAGGAGACGAGACCTGCTGCTTATTATCACTCAGATACATGGCAATCTAACAGTGAAGGCCAGAGTTCACTGGATGAGGGTTCTGTCCCTAAGCATGAGCCCATTTGTGACCTTCCCGTTCCCTGGGTAGGACCCAGGTCACCGCAGTGTGTGTGGTTATCCCAAGTCCACTCTGCTGCTTGCAGCTCGGGTCCAAGGGCACATGTGTTGGGCCATGTGGGTCCAGCATTCTGGCCCATCCTCTGCTTCCCCTCACTTCCAGTTCATACACAAATAGGACTTTGTTCTACCAGTTTTCAGGTAAATGTTATCAGAAGTTATTTGCCTTGACAGGAAGGGCATGCAGGATTTCTCCCTGCAGCATCTCTTATTCTAGAAACATGTCACTAGCACCGCATTCTTACTTGCAGCCAACAGAAGCCACACCCTGCCCGGGCCCTGCCAGCCTGGGTTGGAGCCAGACACAGACACCTAGCACGCCAAGCTGCTGCTTTGGCCTGGAATCAGTTAGCTCAGAGAGGATGGGCTGCATGTGGGGTTCATTATGAAGAGTTGCACTTCGTGTTTAGACATGAAGAAGAACAGCAGAAGGAATTGGGGGTTCACATGACTTACTCCCTCTTCCCATTCCACTGCCAGCCTTCTGGCCCCTTATCCACAGTTTGCCAGTGGAGCAGACCCAGGGTAGCCCCCAGTTCACAGCCAGGAAAGCCAGCTCATTCATGGGCAGCGTTCAGTGACCTTCCCTCTGCTTAGTCCTTTCCACGTCACAGGACCTGTGGGTTCTTAGCCTTGACTTTTCCCCAAGAAGAAGCGGGTAAAAGGGATGCTGAGGCCGAGACCCTGAGCCTGCCCTAGCTTTTCTTCAGGAGCTCACTGCTTGGTTTTCCTACTCCAGAAAGGGGGCAAGGGGTGGGCAGGAAAATGATCCTGCTTAATGCTTCTGTTCTCGTCCCAGATAAGCCATTATCCAACATGAAGATCCTGACTCTTGGGAAACTGTCTCGGAACAAGGATGAAGTGAAGGCCCTGGTCGAGAAACTTGGGGGAAAGTTGACGGGGACGGCCAACAAGGCCTCCCTGTGTATCAGCACCAAAAGTGAGTTTAGCTTCATCTGTGGAGTGAAGATAATGCCGTCACTTGTGATGGTGGGTAAAGGGCTTAATGAAGAGCTGACACAGAGAGTACTCAGAAACCATCTTACTGTCATCACCACCACCCAGGTTCTAGGGAAGGGAAGCCAGTACTAGAGCTGCGCGTTACTGCTCTGCCGTGTATATTCACGTGCGTCCCGTGTGAGTGGCCAGAGTGTAAGCTGCCGTCCATGTCACTTCACACTGTTCTACAGGGCGTGCAGAGATTCACTGCTAAAATAGAAGTGCTTGGTTCAAGTCTGTTAGAAAATGCAGGGTTAAACAAAGAAACAGGTGTCTTCGAGGGTTTATGCTGTGATCACTGTAGGGCTCCAAGACCAGAGAAATGGTGTGCACTGCTTCCTGCGTGTAGTTGGCTCTGGGGTTTTTCCCTGTGGCCTGCTGACATTTCATTCTGTAGGATGGCGTGAAGGTTGCCGTAACTCAGAACACCTTAGAGGACAGGGAACGTTCCTGATAAAAGACAGCAGTTAGGATGGAAGAGAGCTCTGAGCTCTAGACTAGGAAGGAAGGGAGGGCTGTGGGTGAAGGTTTGGAAGGACAGTCAGTCATATTTGACTTAAACGATTGGTCTGTTCTGAGAAGCGTGTCATTAGTACTTGTGTGGTTGTGTGAACGTTTTTCTTTTCCTTTGCATTCATCAGAACCACATGTGCTCCCAGAGGGAGAGAGCAACCCCAGGGCGGGGCGTGATCACACTGCAGTCCCCTCTCTTCCCTGTCTCCATCCTGTTGGGATTCTGGGCTCACGCACGGGCGCACACATACCCAATTTGTTTCTCAAACTGCAGGGTCCGGGACAGCGTGGTCAGCCATGGAATCCAGCTTCCTCAACCCCCAAGCTGTGGGCTGGCCCGTTGTGTGAACATTCTAGAGCAGACTTACACAGATGGCAAAGCCCATTGCTGCCTCATGGGGCCACTGTCGTACGTGCCGCCTGCTGCTGACCGAACCGTGGTTCTGCAGCACGTGGCTGAACTTGGGAAATACTACCTTGTAGCAGCTTGAGATTTAAGTTTACAGGGTTTTTTTTTAAACCTTCCGATTTGAACAGAGGAGGTGGAGAAGATGAACAAGAAGATGGAGGAAGTAAAAGAAGCCAACGTTCGAGTTGTATCTGAGGATTTCCTCCAGGACATCTCTGCTTCAACCAAGAGCCTTCAGGAGTTGTTCTCGGTGCACATCCTGTCCCCCTGGGGCGCGGAGGTGAAGGCGGAGCCTGTGGAAGCAGTCGCCCCCAGAGGAAAGTCAGGGGCTGCACTGTCCAAGAAGAGCAAGGGCCCCATCAAAGAGGAAGGTGAGGGCCCCGAGCTAGCCCTCTGGGGCCAAGGGCCGGGGAAATCAGTGACCCCATCCCGCCACAGCACAGGGGTCTGTCCCAGGCTGGCGGGTCCTGAAGTGCTCTGTCCAGTATTACCCAGTCCAGTTTTCTTTTTTCTTTTTTCTTTTGGAGAGGTTTTTGCTTTAGGGCGTGTGCGCTCGCCAGACAGACAGAAACAGAGAGATAGAAAGCGAGAAATCACCCCCCAGGGGGGATGGCCACGCCACAATCCCTTCTCCTCCATTCTCCTCTCGGGATCTTGGGCACACACGCACACGTGCCCGACGTGAGTTTAAGCCACCAGGTCCGGGACTCAAACTGCGGTCGACTACATGGGAGTCCAGCGACATAGCCATTACGCTAATTGCTGGTCCCACTCCAGTTTTCTTAATTCATTGTCACTGGGCACCGAATGACAAGCCCTTCACAGTGTTGGGACAGTACAGAGATGCCCTGTTGAATGATACACGTGAGAACCACTTGTCTTCCACCTTCCCCTTTTTAACTTATTTGAATTTACATTTCTCTGTCGCCTTCTAAGGTATCAACAAATCTGAAAAGAGAATGAAATTAACTCTTAAAGGAGGAGCTGCCGTGGATCCTGATTCTGGTGAGCAGACAAGCACCTGAGCAGAGCAGTAGCTCACCCAGCAGACTAGAAAAGCGTTCCCCGGGCCCCCAGCACACCTCGGGGGAGTGGCACTGAGGAGTCCTCCCTCTCCAGCTCCTGCCCTGAGAACACACGTGTCGTGGGGAACCTCTCAAAGATGGTGGTAGTATGTCCTAGCAGGCTTGAAACCCCTCTCTGGGAGAACCGATCCTGGGAGAGAAAACTATAGAGCTTTGCCCCGGGCAGGTCTGGAACACTCTGCACATGTCCTGGAGAAAGGAGGAAAGGTCTTCAGCGCCACCCTTGGCCTAGTGGACATCGTTAAAGGAACCAACTCATATTACAAGCTGCAGCTTCTGGAGGACGACAAGGAAAGCAGGTGCAGGCTGGGGACCCCGCGTGGTCTTGCTGAGGTGTGGGCCTGACCCGTGGTTGTCAGCGTTGCACTCTCAACCTCATGAAACCAAATGTAGTCCCAGGAACTCAGGAGTGAAGTCAGGTCACAAGAGCAAGGATGTGTCGCGAGGCTGTCAGATAAAGAGGACCGCTCTAACCAGTAGTGTTGGTGTCCTTGCACCCCGTCACATAGGGTGTGGTTTCATGTACTTTCCCAACTAGGTGTTCTTTTTTTTCTTTTTTTAGTTTTTTTGAGAGGTTTTTGCTATAAGGCGCGTGCACTCGCCAGACAGAGAGATAGAAAGCGAGAAAACACCCCCCAGGGGGGATGGCCATGCCACAATCCTTTCTCCTCTCAGGATCTTGGGCACACACGCACGCGCCTGGCTGAGTTTTAAGCCACCGGGTCCGGGACGCGAACCGCGGTCGACTACGTGGGAGTCCAGCGACATAGCCATTACGCTAACTGCTGGTCCCGAAGAATCTTAAAATGCTATTTTTGAGATTGTTTATTTTCTCCATGAACAAGAAAGATGGGGAGGGAGTACCCCCTACAGTGTATTCAGGCTGCAGTCCACCCCCAGCTTCAGCCAGCCCCAGCCCAAGGGAGGTCTCTAAATGTGAACCTGGAACCTTCTTTTGGGCAGAGCATCATGCTTCACCACTGTGCCACTGTCCAGCCACCTCTTAGTGAATTAGTGGAGATTGTAGACACGGGCATTTTTCTAGTGGCTTAGATTATCTGGGCCTTAGAGGAAAAGGCAGTGGGCTATTAAAGCCAGGAAGAAATTCAGTGTCAGTCAGGATAGTGCTTCCCAAACATTCTCACAGGAGAAGAATCAGCTGAGAATGTGTTTATAGGGACAAGCAGTTAGTATAATGGCTGTGTCGCTGGACTCCCATGTATTCAACCATGGTTTGAGTCCCGGACCCGGTGGATTAAAACTCACCAGGCACGTGTGCGTGCGTGCCCAAGATCCCAAGAGAAGAATGGAGGAGAAGGGATTGTGGCGTGGCCATCCCCCCTGAGGGGTGATTTCTCGCTTTTTGTCTCTCTCTCTCTGTCTCTTTCTTGCTGGTGAGCGCACACGCCCTATAGCAAAAACCTCTCCCCCCCCCCCCTCAAAAAAAAAGAGAGAATACATTTATATGACCCCAGCAGCAGCCCATAAAATGAGCAGGATGTCCTCAATTTTCTTTGAAGTGTGATTTCATCATGAAAATACATAGAAACCTGGTGTATGGGCTTATTGTGTAGTTACTGTGATTTGAAAATTGGGCCTTGTGTTATTTGCACTGAGAAAAAAACAAACTCACCCAGAGCTAAGCAGATGGAAATTGCAAATGATAACCTGGTTCTCGATTGCCAGACCTGCAGAGCCAGTGCTGCCACCCCTCCTGGTCAAGCACTTCTGATGGTTGTCTCTCCTGGATATGTGACTTCTAAATAACATTTGCTGTGTTTCTATGGGGAGGGGGTAGTTTTATTTGTTTTGATTTGGTTTGGGTTTTTTGTTTGTTTGTTTGTTTGTTTTCCCTTATGTAAGTATCTACAGGCTCCAGGATTCACTCCCCAAGCTTGGCTGCCAGATCCAAGCTTAACCTAGTCACTGCTTATTTGCTGCTGCTACCTCTTCTTTTTCTTTCTTTTTTTTTTTTATTTGCCAAAGGGCACATTTGCTGACCAGAGAAAGGGGAAGAGAGAAAGCACTTCTCCCGTGGAATGGTCATGGTGCAGTCCCTTCTCTATTTCTCCCTCCTTTCAGGAATGTGAGTGCACACGCACCCAGTGGTGTCTCACCCTGTGCCACAGGGTCCGGGAAATAAACCAGGTGGTTTGCCATGTGGGATCAAGTCTTCGCCACCACACTACCAGCTGACCCAACTTAACCTGCATATAACCCTGTTTAGAAATAAAATAAAGGCCTTTTATTGTAACATCAGTTCCTTTTGTGGGACCAGCAGTTGGCGTGATGGCTATGTTGCTGGACTCCCATGTAGTCGACCTCAGTTTGAGTCCCGGACCCGGTGGCTTGGACTCAATGCTGGGTGCATGTGCGTGCCCAAGACCCTGAGAGGAGAATGGAGGAGGAGGGATTGTGGTATGGCCATCCCCCCTGGGGGGTGATTTCTCACTTTCTGTCTGTCTCTTTCTGGTGAGCACATGCACCCTAAAGGAAGAACCTCTCTAATAAAAATATATATATGTCAGTTCCTTTTGTTGAGTGTCAGTCACCACTGTTCGGGATGTTGAGAGTTCTTCACCAGAATGGGGTGACAGGGAGGGGTGACTCCTGTCTGAACTATCCCTTGCTGACCCACAGCTTTGTTTCTGGCTCCCTCCCACCCTCCCACAGGTACTGGATATTCAGGTCCTGGGGCCGTGTGGGCACAGTGATAGGCAGTAACAAACTGGAGCAGATGCCGTCCAAGGAGGATGCCATCGAGCACTTCATGAAATTATATGAAGAAAAGACTGGGAATGCCTGGCATTCCAAAAACTTCACAAAATATCCCAAGAAGTTCTATCCTCTGGAGATCGACTATGGCCAGGTAATCACTGGTCTTACACCTTGTGCTTCTATTTTTTTCTTTTCTGCACCTAAGGTACATGTGTTCACCAGATAGAGGCAGAGAGGGGTGGGGAAAGGGAGAAGAGTGAGAAGGCATCCCACGAGGGGTGGTCACACCACAATCCCTTCCCCTTGATTCTCCTCTCAGGATTTTGGGTGCGTGTGCACAGCCGGTGTATTTTTCAAGCCACCGTGTCCAGGACTCAAACCACATAGTTGGCCATGTCTGACCTAGCCACCTTAACCATTACACCACCAGCAAGCCCCAGGGCACCTTGTTCTTTAAAATTCCCACTGTAGGACAGGTGGCACAGCTCTCGTAAGTGTGCCAAACACTCGAAGAAGAATCAGTACCAGCCTTGGAGGTTCTTTCCCAGGAAAAAAAAAAAAAAAAACAGGATAAAAAAAGAATCTATCCAACTTGGTGTATGAGGTCAGTATCACCCCCTGATACCAGAGCCAGAGATAACACAGGAAAACTGCTGAGCAGTAGCCTTATGAATATTGGATATAAAATCCACAACAACAGTAACAGACTGACCACAGCTACTTGTGAGGACTTACACACCTCATCCAAGTGGGATTCCACCCAGGAACACGAGGTTGGTTCAGTGTCTGAAAGTCAGCGTAACGCGCCACGGGAGTAGAACGAAAGGACAGAGCTGTGTGGTCATCACAAAAGCTGCAGGAAGCCCATCCAGTGAGAAGCTCACCCTGAGGTATGAGGTGGGACTGAGAGGAGGACGGCAGTGGTATTTTTGAGGCTGTCAACAACAGTTTTTGACATAGTCCCAAACACAGCAAGAGTTCATATATAGATTCTCGGTAAGGCTTTTTCGGTTTTCCAGAGGCCCTTACTGGAGAGAGAAAAGGAGGGTGAAAGTGAGCAAGCACAGCGCCCTCCCCGCCACAGGGCATGGCCCCACTGCAGTCCCTTCTCTTCCATTCTCCTCTCTGGATTTGGGGTACATGCCCGTGCACCCATCATATTTTTTAAGCTGCCAGGTCTGGGATTTGAACCACCGAGTTGGCCATGTGCGATTCAGTGCCTTCACTGCCACACCACCTATTGGCCCAACACTTGACTCTTACTGCTGGTGGCACTCCATCGGGCATCCTAGTTATCTGCAGCCTAACCCTCGCCCTACCCCCTCAGACACCACCATCGCTGTCCTTGGGTTATTGCTTTAGGTCTTCTGCTGGTTCCTTTTTTCCCCTGAAGGATGAAGAGGCGGTCAAGAAGCTGACAGTAAACCCTGGCACCAAGTCCAAGCTCCCCAAGCCAGTTCAGGACCTCATTAAGATGATTTTTGATGTGGAAAGTATGAAGAAAGCCATGGTGGAGTATGAGGTTATTACATTTTATTGTTTCATCCGAGCGTTTGCTGGGGGTGGTCATTCAAGTGCTGACTAGAGAAGAACTCCCTGGCAGTTCTTGTGTCATTTCTCAGAAGCAGGAAAAGTTGGATATCAGTGTCTCGGGCATAGCCTTCAGCTTCAGGTCATCTGAGGCTGAGACCCTCGGGGCTTGCAGTTTTGCAGAGGGCCGCTTGATTGGCTGTGAAATGTGTGGTATATTGTATGGTGCTGCCCCCTGGTCCCAGACCCCTCTGCTGTAAATGCGCTCTATTTCTGTCATGTTTTTGTATGTGCCAAACCACCCTCCTGTTAGGAGAGGGAGGCATGGTTCTTTCAAACTGACCAACTGAAACTATCCTGGGAAGTCCAAGGCTGAGCCTGACTACAGAAAGAGAAACTGTTGCCGCCAGCTCTGTCAGGAAGTGCAGAGAGATGCTAGAACCGTTTCCTCTCATAGAGTCATACCAGCTGTGTTATGTTTCCTGCCTCTTTGCTGTACTCATCTATCATTTCCAAGAGTATTTTGTATGGATTCTTTTGGATTTTCTATGTATAGGATCCTATCATCTGCAAAAGCAGAGAGAGTTTTACTTACTATTTTCCCATTCGAGTGCCTTGGCTAGGACTCTCGGCACTGCGTTGAAAAGGAGTGGAGAAAGTGGCAGCCTCGTGTAGTTGCTGTTTAGTGGAAACCGTCTAGTATGATATTTGCTACGGGTTTGTCATATAATAACATTTTATATGGAGAGCAACGTCCCTTCTGTGCCCGTTTTGCTGAGTCTTAATCCCGAAAGTATGTTGTATTTTGTCAAATGAGTTTTCCATTGATGGATGTGATATGATTTTTATCTTTCCTGCTATAAATGTGCTCTATTTCTTACATGTTTTTGTATGTGCTGAGCCACCCTTACATCTGGCGATAAAGCCTACCTGATCGTGGTGAGGGGGAAAAAATCATGCCAGCTGTTTTTAAGAAACTGGGGGGAGGGGTAGTAGTTGGACCCTAATCCAGCATGCCCGTGTAGAATGACAGTGGCCAATGCTCCTGTTTGTTCTCTGTCTCATCTCTGCTCTTCCCCGGGGATGCGAGTGCAGAAAGGCTCTCTGTTCTTTCTTGCTGGCTCCTTGGAGCAGAAACCCAAGTGTTGCTGCTACCTAGCAGGCAGACAGCCTCGTCCCTGTTCCCCGGCCGTAAGCCCAGGACCTTCAAGCTGCTCTGAACCAGGGACGGGGGTGAGCCCCAGATCAACCTCAGCCACTGCACGTCTTCTCCATGAGGTTGCTGCCTTCATGTTTGTGTCCCGTGTCTTCGTTACTCTTCTGTAGACTCTGCTGCCTAGCCTTGCCAGAGGGGAGCTCTGAGCCGGGGAGGTACAATTGTCGGCACCTTTTCTTTGACTCCATAGACATCGGGGCCAACCAGCATCTCCCAGCAGGAGCCCAGCCGAGCAGAGCTGTCATAGCCTCACGGTGGTTAGACTAGGGTGTGGTGTTACCTCCTAGAGGTCGTCAAGTAGGTTTGAAAACGGTTCGGGTTTAATCACTGTGCCCATTCATAGAGATCTGGGGGTTTTGTTGTGTTTTGTTTCGTGATGGAGCACCCTCCATAGGCTGCAGTTGTCCTGTCATCCTCTTCCTCCAGTCCAGCCCATCACGCCTTGGGCACTCGCACACATGCCTGGTGAGCTGCAGGCTAACCAGGCCAGGGCTTGGAACTACAACCACAGTGTCGGATCCAGCTTCTCATGAGCAGTGCGCTATTGCCCGCTGTGCTTGTCTGTTAGCAGATACAGAACCTGGCTTCTGTCTGGCAGGGCCTCTACTTTGACCCTTCTCATGGATGCACTCACCAAAACGGGGATCACCCGAGAGGAGAGCAGGAGGTGCTGGGGTTTGGGGAGGAAGAGGGCTTCTATCTCCCTACTATTTAGAAGTCCCGCATGTCGTTTCCTGGCCCACATACTCGGGAATTTCTGATTCCTAGAACTTGTCGGTTATTCTCAGACCCAAGGCCCTTCCTGTGAGATGATATGTCTGTATCGTGTTCACTCAGGCAGGTAACTGGTTCAGCAGGAAGAAGGCAGCCAGGGGCCTGCCACTAGAGCAGACTGGAAGGCAACCAGTGGGAGGGGTGTGGGAAGCAGGGTGCCCACTCCTGGCTTGATGGGTTCCACGTGGGATTGGGAGACCACGTGGATTCGGAGACGTGGTCATTGTGGGAGCTTCATCCCCAGCAGCAGGGAACCTGTCGTCCCCACTGAGGAAGGCAGGGCCTGAGCAGAGCGGGATGGTGTCCAGGTGCTGAGAGCACACCAGGGGCGGGTAGGGGGAAGGCTCGGCCCACCCTGGGCGCCTCCCTCTGGCTGTTCCTGTGGCTTGAGGGTCCCTGATTCCAAGGTGTCTCCCGCTTTCCACTTTCTTCCTAAACCGGGATGCTGTGTAGCCTCCGCTCCCGCCCATCCAGAGTGCGCCAGGCTTTGCTTTTCTGGGAGTGGGGTGGCGTGTGTTGATTGCGTCCTTTCGTTCTCGTGGCTTGTGTGTACGTTTCAGGTGGTGTAGGTGTTTTTTAAATGAACGGAATCATCAGCTTAGGAAATGTCGCTTCCCTCAGTGCTAGCTCTCGGGCTGCTCATGCCGCCCTTGATCAAAACGCCTTGTGAAGTTCTCAGAAGTGCTTTCGGAGCCAGTTGATAGTCCACCCTAATGTCGCTTTGCTCTTTTATTGTACCATGTTCTTGGCTCAAAATAGATTCTCCACTTTCTTGCCCAGACTGAGCTCCAGCTATTTAACGCCTGCCAGAAATCGGATCTTCACTCAGGAGGGAGAGCCTGGTACTGAGGGGCAGAGCGATGTGCCTGCCGGGGCTTGTGGCTGCCGGAGAAGCTGTTGCCGCCACATTGGTGCCTGATGAGCTCTGAGCACTTAGAACGGCTTTGTCCTCTTTAATCTCTGTAGCAGCTCCCTGTCCCTCTAAGTCCCTCTAAGTCATGAGTGCACCCCAGCTCTGTCTTTGTTCGGACTCCGCAGGAGGTGCTCAAGTGTAAACAGGAGCCAGGTGCAGTCTCAGCGGGGGAGCCTGCAGGGGGCTGCTGGGGATGCCCCAGACACAGGGTCTCGGGGTACAGCATGTGGGGTCCACTGGCACGCAAATGTCTCAGCCCCAGGACTGAGCAGCCAACAGAGCAGGGTCATGAAGGGGAAGAAGGGGTCCCGCTTAGAACTGGAAAGCCAGGGCTGCAAGCTGATGCCTGCCTGGCTACCAGTGAACCAGCTGCAAGCCTCGTGCTTCGTCCATGGCAACTTGCTGCCTCTCGTGATGGTAGTTGCCAGGTTACCGAGAGCAGTAGTGTTGGAGCAAATATTTGGCCTTTCGATGTGACTAATTAATAAGGAGCAGCATTGATTTAAACATAGAATAGACATAAATGCTGGAGTTTATCTTCCGCAAAAATTATCTTCACCACTTGGAAATTCTTGGTGGTGGTCTTTCCAGCTGGTAAACTAGGGAGAGTGTGCTTAGTGCTTTGGCTCTGTCTGGGGCCCCAACATGGGGAGTTGGAATGAATGACCTTTCTCACCCACTCTTGGAATTGAGGGTTTAGGCTACAGCTTCTTCTAGAAGTGCTATTTGAGACCAAGCCTGCATAGGGAGGATTGGCTTATCCCAGCCGTGAATGAAGTGACTAACAATCTTTTGGGCAGACTCCAGGCCCTGTAGAGGGGGTGGGTCACTATCCCCAGGAAGACCAGCCTGGTGGGCTTCTGATTGCTCCTGTTGGGGTCCCAAGAAGCCAGGAGAGAGGGGATACTTGGCCCAGCTCTCCTGTCACCATGTTGCTCGGTGCCCGGCTCTCAAAGAGGAAGCCCTTCCCTGTCTCCCCAGATTGACCTTCAGAAGATGCCCTTGGGGAAGCTGAGCAAAAGGCAGATCCAGGCTGCGTACTCCATCCTCAGCGAGGTCCAGCAGGTAAGCAAGGGGCTGCCCACGGGCTCTCCCCAGGCCGACCTCTCATTGAAGCCTGTGACAGTGCCGTATCCCCAAGGTAAATGAAGTAGAAGTACGGAGCCACAGTTCAGGGGGGTTTGGGGCTTCGTTTGTTTCTTTGTTTTTAAAGCATTATTTAACATTATTTATTTGTTTTAATTTGATCACAGAGGGACACAGTGTGGGGGCGGGGGGGTAAGAAAGCAAGCCTCCAGGTCCAGGATTCAGACTGCAGTCAGCCATGTGGGAGTCCAGTGCCCTTAACCACCACGCCACCTGCCGGCCCAAGGCTTTGGGGTTTTTTTAAATCAGCTGATAAGACACATGCCTGCCACTTGGAAAAGATCACAGAATGAATGAATAGCAGTGTTTCCAGTCATCAGATCTGTAATAAACCCCCTGTAAAGTAGGCGAAGAGGCCCAGTTACAGTGGCCGAGTAGTAGGGTGTGGCTGTGGAGGCTGGAGTCACAGGGGCGGCCCAGGTTCAGGTCTCAGACCAACCTAAACATGTCGGGTATTGTAGTCCGTGGCTGTCATCCTGGCTAACCGTGAGGCTGGTGCAGAGGATCAGGACATGGCCAGACCCTGGCAGACATACCTCACTATATTCACCTTCACACATATCCCCCCAAACCTCCGTCTAAAGGGGCAAAAAAATAGATGAAGAATTTGTTACCTTCATATCTTAAAAATAATGTGATTTTTTTTTTTTTTCTTTTAAGTGAAGAAGAGCATAGGAAGAGAAGAGAGTAGGAGGAGAGAGAAGGGTGTTTTTCACAGGGTCTTGCCTTAACCTCCCTATTAACTGGGATAATGAACCTCCACAGAGGGCTGAGAACCACACCCTGGCCTTCGCTGTGGCCTCAGCCACTCCTCCTGCTTGGCCACAGGGGCTGGACCAAAAAAATATAATGACTGTTTTTTTTTTATGTATCCTTGTGAGTTAGGCTATTCGTTTTGCAGTTACTAGGAACTCATCAAATAGAAAACTTGTTTTTATCTCTTTTCATTGGTGTTCATTTATTGCGCTTGTACCAAATTCCCCTAGTCCCCCAATCCTTAGGCATAAACTGGGGCATTCTGCTTTATCTGGGGATGAGGCGCAGGCTCAGCATGTGAAAGAAAAAGACACGGCAGAAAGCCGAAGTGGATTTTCCGGCCGGTACTAGAGAAGCCCCGAAACAGAGCCGTTAAATCCACTTGCAGCAGATTCTGAGCGGGGACCTCCCTCTTTGTTTCCCACTGGCTCAGAATGTGCAAGGCTTTCCTCGGGCCTGACTGGATTTTATAGCAGTGAGCATCTCCACCCCAACATTTCGTTATGAAATATTTTCTAGGGTACAAAATGTTGAAAGAATTTCACAGCAATAGCCATGACTAAAATCCTACCACCTGGGTTTTACACTATATATTTTATGGTGGTGGTAGCTTTTCTTTTGGAGAGTTTTTTTTGCTATAGGGCGCGTGCGCTTGCCAGACAGAGAGAGACATAGAGAGAGAAAGCAAGAAATCACCCCCCAGGGGGGATGGTCATGCTGCAGTCCCGTCTCCATTCTCCTCTTGGGATCTTGGGCACGCACACACATGCGCCCTGCGTGAGTTTTAAGCCACCAGGTCCGGGACGCGAACCGTGGTCAACTACGTGGGAGTCCAGCGACATAGCCATTATGCTAACTGCTGGTTCCCAGTGGTAGCTTTTTTTATGTCTGTAACTGCATGGTTCTTTAAAGCCCTTCCTGTGTTGGACTGTGCTGTTAGAGGACCAAGTTCCTGTCCTTGCTTGGTGGTGCCACAGCAGCGGGAAAGAGGTCTTCCGATACTCCCTGGGTGTGTCAGCCTGTGCATACAACAGGCTGCGTCAGTCAGATGTTCCTTCTGTCCCCCCTAGGCAGTGTCCCAGGGCAGCAGTGACTCTCAGATCCTGGATCTCTCAAACCGTTTCTACACCCTGATCCCCCATGACTTTGGGATGAAGAAGCCTCCACTGCTGAACAACGCGGACAGTGTGCAGGTATCTCGGAGGTGCAAGCCCCTCCGCATTGGTGGAGGTGGAGCCATGGGGCATAACGAGTTCTACCTTCTACCACATCGCTTAAGAAGAGCCAGTGGAGAGGAAGATCCCCTTTTTCCACCTCTTTACAAGGGAGCCAGGGCAGCGGGGCAGGAACAATGTGAAGACTCCTGCCATCATCAGTGTGCAGTGATGAGAGGAGAGGCAGTTTTTCTATTTTTGCCATCAGGCATGTGTGCCCACCAGAGAGAAACAGAGAAGGGGAAAGTGAGAAATCACACGCATGCTTCTGGCATGACTTTCAAGCTGCTGGGACTGAGACTCGAACCACAGTCAACCATGTGGAAGTCCAGCACCTTAACTACCACGCCACCTGCTGGCCCCAGAGAGGCAGCTCTTACTTCATTTCTCACCCCTGCCAGGGAGTGGCCTCCTTGGCATTTTTATGCATGTCCACTGTGGGCAATAGGCCATGGGCCCTGCCCCTGACCAGCGGGAGGTCCCCCTTCACTGCTGAATGCTGTCTGCATATAGGGTTTCTATGCTAGATGGGTGACTGTCTCCCTTCCCTTGGTACTTAGAGTCTTTCTTTTGCTCCTTCAGGCCAAGGTAGAGATGCTGGACAATCTACTGGACATCGAGGTGGCCTACAGTCTGCTCAGGGGTGGTTCTGATGACAGCAACAAGGACCCCATCGATGTCAACTATGAAAAGCTTAAAACTGACATTAAGGTAACAGGGCTAGTCTTTCCTCAAGCTTTTTTTTTTTTGGATTATTTATTTAGTTTTACTTATCGCCATCATCATCATTATTATAATTTAATTTGAATGGGGCGGGGGGAATGAGAAAGCAGGCCACCAGGTACAGGACTCAAACCCTGGTCAACCATGTGGGAGTCCAGCACCTCAACCACCATACCACCATGGCACCTGCCAGCCCTTCCTCAAGGTTTTGTTTTTTGTTTTTTGGTTTTTTTTTGGAGAGATTTTTCGTACAGGGCGTGTGCGCTCGCCAGAAAGACAGACACAGAGAGATAGAAAGCGAGAAATCACCCCCCAGGAGGGATGGCCACACTGCAATCCCTTCTCCTCTCGGGATCTTGGGCACACACGCACACGCGCCCGGCGTGAGTTTAAGCCACCGGGTCCAGGACTCGAACCGGGGTCGACTACATGGGAGTTCAGCGACATAGCCATTACGCTAACTGCTGGTCCCTCCTCAAGGTTCTTAACCACACATCTCCAGATGTACGTCAGCCTCTCCCAGAGAGCTTAAGACACACATTGCTGGGGCCTGAGAATCTGCCTTCCTGAAGCAGTTCCCAGAATCTCTGGGCATTTAACTTAAAATAATGTGCCTAGGTTATAAGGCAGGCTTCCAAGCCTGTGTCTCCGCTTGGTATTGAGACTCTTTTTTGATGGGTCTGCCTGGAAGTTTGGGGGTTCTTTTCTCCTAATTTAGAGAGGAACTTCTGGAGATTTTGGTAGCATGAACTTCTAGTTTGTTACCAGTGTCCTGTTTCAGAAATGGAGGTGCCCTGTGGTGGCTGTAACAACAATGTAGTGCTTGGGTTTTTCTCTGGAGCCGAAGAGGCCCTTGTTTGTGCACACTTAGTCCCTGGACTTGGTTGTTAGATGCTCAGGCACAAATCCTCTAGGCCAGCCAAAAGAGGGGGTTTTTTGTTTGTTTTGTTTTTTGTTTTGTTTTGTTTCGCCTTTGCTCTAGCCACCCCTGACCTTGAGCCTGGTCTCATGACCCATGTGCCTCATTTTCCTCAGCCCCTGCCTCCTTCCCTGCCCAAACAGCCCCTGCTCCTTCATTAGGACAAAGCACAGATCTGTGGGTCCCAGCAGGGTAGACACCAGATATCACTTTTGAGAGCAGCAGACAGCGTCCCTACACCATGATCAGTCAACCCCCAGGCTCAGCTGGCCAGGGTCACAGGCATATGCACACGCTACTGGCATACTCAGGATATGAACTTAGGACCTTTCCCATGTCGGTCCAGTTACGTTTCCACTCTGCCACCATCTGGCCCCCAGCATACTTTTTTGGGGGGGGGAAAGCAATGGGTATGGTTTTTGTTTTTGTTTGTGTTTTGTTTTTATTCTTACTCTCTTTGCTTATAGTTCTAAAGGCTTTCAATTAAGAGGCAGTGAAGAGAATCAGAATTTCTAGATGTTCCAAACTTTGAACAAGAATATGGAAATTTTAAGAGAGCATGCGTAGCCTCTTCCATAATACACTCAGGTTTATTTAGGATAAATTACATTAACAATTGGGCAGTTGTTTATTGCGCATGTTCTCCAAGACATAATACGAATGACCCTGCAGATTAAGAGAAATTTATTTATTTATTTTAACTTGCTATAGGGTGCGTGCACGAGAGAGAGAGAGAAAGAAAGCCTCTGGATCCAGGACTTGAACCACAGTCAGCCTGTGGGAGTCCAGCACCTTAACCATAACACCTGTTGGCCCAATATTTTGCCACTTTTAATTGCGAGCTTTAGTCATAGGATGGCTTTCAGCACTTTGTGCTTTAACTCATGACGAGCTGGGTCATTGTCCTGGATCCTCCCTGTCCACTGCCAGTGAACCCCGTACTACTCCCTTTCTCTTTATCCCAAAGCATAGCATTTTAAGACAAGGGGAATGTTAGGGTTTTCTAGCAATCCAAGTAGATGAAGAAGCAGGTGCCCACAGCAGAGGAACCCCAGGGGACGTGGGCTCTGAGTCCTGCCTGGCTTTCACTGAGAGGTGCTGTGTGGATCACACATCCCCTGAGCCTCCGTGCTGTTCTTCTCTCTGTGTGACTCCTGGGCGTGTCCATCGCTCTAATCCCAAGACGCCTGTTTTCTAGGTGGTTGACAAAGATTCTGAAGAAGCCGAGATCATCAGGAAGTATGTTAAAAACACACACGCGACCACACACAATGCGTATGACTTGGAGGTCGTCGATGTAAGAATCCCTTCTCCCCCGCCTCCCTTTATGTCCTGCCAGCTTCTGCCTGCCCACTCCTTTAAGCTGAGCCTGGAGGGAAAAGAGCGGTTGGTTCTGCCTTAAATAACCGGAGGCAGTGCCTCATTTGTCTTGTCAAGCAGGAAAATAAATAACCTAACGGTGGGGGCAGCTTTTTATTCTGTTATAGAGGGCACTTGTTGTCCCCAAACCCGGTTTTAGGATCGGAACGTACAGTAATCGGGGGTCCAGGATACATGCCTCAGGGGCACATCTGCTGCTGGGCAGTCTCTGTCTTCCATCCCAGCCTGCTGGAGACATCTGGCACGCTGTAACAGGCCCAAAGTTCTCCGGCTTGGGGACAGCTGGTCGTTCTGCCATGTCTGGTCAGATTCAGTCGGCCAGAGTAACAGGTGGCTCCTTTTGTCTCTTAACAACCCGACAGATCTTCAAGATAGAGCGCGAAGGGGAGAGCCAGCGCTACAAGCCGTTCAGGCAGCTGCACAACCGGAGGCTGCTGTGGCACGGGTCCAGGACCACCAACTTCGCTGGGATCCTATCCCAGGGTCTGCGGATAGCACCCCCTGAAGCGCCTGTGGTACGTGCCTGGCCTGGGAAAGTGTGACAAGTGCAGGGGGAGTGATACCTGTCTGACTACAGGTGTCTCCAGAAGGCTCTGTAGATGCTTGGGTGAGAGCGCATAGGCCCCTGGAATAAGGTGTTTGTTTTGTTTTGTTTTGTTTTTTAAACAAGAGATTTTTGCTGTAGGGCACATATGCTCACCAGAGAGACAGAAAGACGGAAAGCGAGAAGTCATTCTCCGGGGTTGGCCATGCCACAATCCCTTCTCCTCTCGGGGCCTTGGGCAGTACATACATGTGCCGGCATAAATCTTAACCCGCCAGGTCCAAGACTCGAACTGTGGTCTACTACGTGGGAGTCCAGCCACATAACCCATTATTCCATCTGCTGGTCCCTGGAATGAGGTTTTTAAAGATGCGGGTTGGGCTCAGCTGTGTCTGATCAGGTGAATTTTGCCAGATAGTCTTTCCCCAAGCCCTTAGCATAGTCCCAGACAGTGCCTTCACCTTCATCCTCCTGACCCTCACTCTGTTGGTGGTACAGCTGCACGCGGATCATGTGTAGTCTTTAGAAGAAAAGGAGTGAAGCGTCCAGGCCAGGGGCTGCTGTCAACGTGCCAGATGGGTGGGTGTGTTGACGTGTAAAGAACAGACTTAGACCACAGGCCAGGCTGAGTGAAGACCCGCCCCTGTGACTTCCCACTTCTCCGTGAGCTTCAGTATACCGTGTGCATAAGAGTAAAGCCTTCCCAGACATGAGGGACGGTCACTTCACCTGCTGGATTGTAGAAGCGACCAGCTACATAGGACTTCAGCAGTGGCCTCAGAGCCTTCCGTTTTATGGTCCTGAGGAGTGCGAAGTGAAGATGTGATGACTCCCTAGTGCTCTGCCACATAGTGCGTGACCGGAAGGGAGTAGAAATAATGGTCTGCGTTTACTGGGTGTTCACATGTACCAGGCACTAGTTTAATGTTTATCAACTCATTTTATCTTCACGGCAGCCCCCCCGTGAGGGTGGCTGCCCTGGCGGAGAGAGGTTAAGTACCTTCTCGCAGCCCTCAGTCCCTGCAGAGCTGGGATCTGGACAGCCTCGCCTTGGGAGTTCTCACCTCCGTGCCATCAGGGGCTCTCGGGTGCTGTGACAAGAAGGAAGTGACAAGTTGCAGCACTTAGCTGGGTGCCTGGCACAGTAAACAACTGCTGCTCACTTCCCACAAGGAGGTTCTCAACTTTCCCTTTTCCAACCCTCCAGACAGGCTACATGTTTGGCAAAGGGATCTACTTCGCCGACATGGTCTCCAAGAGTGCCAACTACTGCCACACATCCCAGGGAGACCCGATAGGCTTAATCCTGTTGGGAGAGGTTGCCCTTGGAAACATGTGAGTAGATCTGGCTCAGAGGCCAGTGGCACTTGATCGGGACGGGTGGAGTGGGCTGGAGGAAGGAGAGCTTCCCTTAGCTGAGAGGACCACAGTGATTCCCTGCCAGTTAAGACTTTTCACTTACCAGCAGCAGCCACCAACCCAGTAAAGAGGAAGAGGGAGCTGCAAGGTTGCCTCACAAAGTGCAAGGACAGGGACACAGCCAGGCCTCGGGACTCGAGGCGGGTACTGGCAGGGCCTTCTTTCTGGAGTGGGAAGTAGAGAGGTTGAATTGCACAAAAGGTGGTCGGTCCCAGCTCCCTCCCCAATTGACCACCCAGGTCAGACTGGAATTTTAATCCCAGTTCCAAATGCTCCACAGAGAAAATCTGATTAGGCCAGCTTGGTTCAGGTGCCCACTCTGATCCTACCAACTGTAGGCAAAAGAACGGGATCATGTAACACGCTAGGGGCCCAGGGATCGTGAACTGTGGACAGGGTGGCCAACCACAGCCCCAGATGTGACCTTCCTTGGAAGTGGTCCCGTGACAGTGATTGTAGGACACAAACTGTATCTCCAAGAACTGCGCCTTCAGGTTCTGGAGCAGTTCCAGAGACTTACGAGAGCTCCGTGAATTGGTCTGGGCTCTGTGGGTATTGCCTCGTGTTTGGCCTTGTTCTGCTCATCACACTGTTGCACTGGAGAGCCCCAGGGTCTCGGAGGCTCTGCTGAGACTGTCCTCTCCTGCACAGGTATGAACTGAAGCACGCCTCGCATATCAGCAAGTTACCTAAGGGCAAGCACAGTGTCAAAGGTAACGTCTTTCCAGAGCTCCTGCTGTAGCCTGGGCGCCCTGGGCAGCCTGGGAGGGGGCCTTATTTTTTCCAAAGGCTGCGGTTCTCATGACTGGCTGTTAGGCAACTGGAGTTCATTTTTCAAAAAACGTTTCCCTCTGTGGCTGTAGCCAGTGTCACAGGTGCCATAGGAGAGTCTTGATGCAGGCGTCAGGAACCAGGTCATTGGTTTTAACCTGTCTCCTAGCTGCCACAGTGAGGGGCCTCTCATGACTTAGCGCCTGGAGCATGTCTGTCTTCATAACACATGTCCCTTGCACTTTCTGTTTTGCAGGTTTGGGCAAAACTACCCCTGACCCTTCGGCTAGTATTACTCTGGATGGTGTGGAGGTTCCTCTCGGGACCGGGATTTCATCTGGTGTTAATGACACCTGTCTACTGTATAACGAGTATCCTTTCGTGAACATGCTTTGAGCTCAAGGGAATGTTCTGGAACTGTAGAGTTGCTTATATGCTGTCCGATTACCTGAGGCAGACGGATGAGACCGCCCTACAGTGGCTCACAGTGACCGTTTCCTCTGAGGGGTTTCTCCCTGTAGGGGATGCACGGTCTGAGTCCCCTGCCTGTGTAAGCCTGGTTTACCGGGTATAGGCCCTGCCCCAACTTCCAGAGGACTCTGCCTTCTCCTTTTTCTCCGGTGCACAGCCCAGCCCCACGAAGGCGTCCTCAGCACTCAGCATCCTGCCAGCACCGGGAGGCGGGGGTGGGGGCAGCAGTTGGACCAGACCCTCTGTTGTGAGAACGTTGGCCCCTTAACATGCTTCCCTCCAGGTACATTGTCTACGATATCGCTCAGGTAAATCTCAAGTATCTGCTGAAACTGAAATTCAACTTTAAGACCCCCCTGTGGTGAACTATGAGATGTGGCTGGGTCGCCCCCCTCCCTGGTGACTCTGGTGTGAATTCACCGACACGCGTGTGCGCCGGCTACCAGGCAGAAACCTCGGCCAAGTCTTCCATGGGTATTAGCTGTCCTCAACCTCCGTAGGAAGGATTTTTATATGAATACGTTAAAAGGTCACATCAAAATGGTTTTCCCAACTTTTCACGTCTCCTGTTCCATGTTTTGTGTTGGGGGGGGTTGTTTTGCGTTTTGTTTTGTTCGTTTGTTTGGTTTTTTTTCCCCCTCTCTACCAGGCACAGCCCTGGTAGATACAACTGACGATAGAGAATAAGTCCGAGGGAGGTTTCATCCGTTTTAGTTAGTTTGCATAGACCAGTCCTATGGTAAAAACGAAGTCATATTCGAACATCTGTTGTTACTGGTTTATCCAGGGAAGGAAAAGCAGGCTTCTACCTAAGTGTTCATCTTTAGCTTTGATTTTGGAAAAATGTTCAGCATTTATTTTGAGGTAAAATAAAAACTAATTTCATACTACTTAGATTTTCTTTTTTCTTTTGCACTCATTGTTCCCTTTTGAACTTTTTAAAAATTCTTACTCTCTTTTTGGTGAGGGGTGTGGGGAAACCTAAAGGACGTTCACGATTTCTCATACTTAGGAAAAAGAGTTTTTCTTTTCTGGAAATACTTGAACACGAAAGCTCTCAGAATATGTAGTCTAGGAAATTAAAAGTTGCTAAGTTTGAAAATCTTGATTTTCCTATGAGCACTTTTGTCTTCTACCCAAGGGCTAATAGTAATTCTCAATTAAAAAGCAGATGGCTTCTGTATGCAGCCTTGTGTGTTTGGTCTCATTTTTACTACGATGCGGTAACCCACAGTGCACGGTCCACAGAGACTGCAGGGGCGTGCTTCTGCCCTTACCTATGAAACCCCAGAATGTGCCAGGCATAAGAACGCACTCTTGTTTTTCTTCAGCTTTTCAGGTATTGCAATGAGAAAACTCATTCTGTGGAGGATTTCTGCTTTATTGCCTCATACGGGTATCCTGTATTTGAGAGCAATACATAAATGTTTACCTTTAGATTCTCTGGAAAGTCTCACTGTCTTCTCACTTCTGACCTTGTCTGACCTTGTACAGACAGGGGTGGGACATGTGGGCCAGAAGGTGGAGGCACAGGCAGAAGGCAGCCTCAACAGCTCGGTCTGCAGAGAATCTTGCCCCATGAGGGCCTTATCGGCAGAAGTGGGGTGATCCCAGTAACGCCCCTCAGCAGAGTAGGCAGGGGAAACCGGCAAATGGACCTGCTGTCTCAAACCCAACTAGGGATAGGGAAACAGGGCAAAACTTCATTCAAAGACAGGAAAGAGGGAAAACCTAAATGTTCTGAGTCGAGCTGCACTTGGTGACTAACAGGTGCCACTGACCGTGGCTGTGTCCAGTGGCAGCCTTGTTTGTGACTTTATGCAGTTAACAAACAGCCTTACAAACCAAACTTAAAGTAGTAGATTTCAGGTACAGAAAGACAGGTAAGTCAGTTTGATGATGGTAAAGTAATTGTCTTTGTCAGTGTCTGTAACTGGATAAAAATCCTGACCACTTTTGACCTGAGACCCTCTCTCCTGATGAGCTCTTGCAGGAAGGCTCTTTATCTCCTAGGATCCTGACTATTCTGTACTCTTCACCTTTTTATCAGCACAGAGAAAGGCAGTTACCCTCAAGGTACCTGATTAAACGGTATTTTTAGGTGGAGTGATTGCTTAATGGGTTCCCTGTAATCAAAACATTTCTTTTAAGAGAGGCACATTTCTGAATCTGTATTTTTCTCCTAAAAGAGGGAACCTACCATATTATGTTTGGATATTCACATTTTGCTTTTCTTTCTTTAAGAAATTCAAATCCTGTTTGAGAGTAGCAGCTTAAATGCAAGCAGATAATTCATTTAAAAAAAAAACACTTTGCACAGAAACTCAGGGTGCACCACAAGGGAAGAAGTGCTGCTCTTTGCCTCTCCTGGGGAGCCGCCATCCTCCTGCCTCTGTCTGGAAATGCCCTTGGACAGCAGCAGCTGCCTCACCGCAGCACTTGGCTCATGCTTGAGAGCACACTGTTCCACATGGTGCATGCATATGTTCTTAGAAGTTCGAAGAAGTACTATGCATTACTGTAATGTACTGGCCAATGGATTCTGTTGCGTCGTTGGAAAAGTCATGACGTATGCTACACTGGGTGTTGCCCTCTCAGGTGAACGGCTCCTTCAGTCTCCCAGAGCACTGGAGCAAAGCTGCCAGACCGACTTGCCTAGAACTTTGCCTGGGGGCAAGCTTACCCTATTGTGCTTGTAGGCATGAAGTCTGATGGTCGCTAGTGCATGTATAGTGTGCACTCTGTGCTTACTACTGACACTAGAAGACGGAAGGAGTTACATGGTCCTTTGACCTTCAGAAGTCTTCTACTGGAGCCAGCAGATGGCGTAGCGGTGACATCGCAGGACTCCCACATGGCCTACTCCAGTTCGAGTTGTGGACCCAGTGACTTGAAACTCACACCAGACACGTGCACATGCACGCCCAAGACCCCGGGAGAGTAATGGGGGAGAAGGGATTGCAGTGTGGCCATCCCTACTCCTATCCGTCCATGGGAGATTTCTCACTTTCTCTCTCTCTCTGAGTGCACGTGCCCCAAGGCAAGAAAACTTAAAAAAAAAAAAATAAAAGTCGTAGACCTTGTTACTGTTAAGTTCAGGAACGGTCTGCTCCTGACCTGTTGAGCTGATTTTATTATACTCTAAAGCACACCCAGGTGCTTTAAGACTTCACATTTCCAAGTGATGTCATGTCCTCTTTAACTTAAACTCTGCATTTCTACTCCCAAAAGATTGGGAATTGCTCTTCAGAGGTGTGATGTTTCCACCACTTCTTTAGGCAGGCCTTTCAAGTTTAGTCTCCTTAGGGGCCCATGGGGTTTGGGGAGGTCTGGGATAGTGATGAGCCGCATTGCCCCCCCTCACATTCAGTCTGCATGGGAGACGAGGCAGCAGCTTTTCTGGCACTTGTCAAACATGCCCACTTGTGGGCCTTAAGTGATTGGTGTTGGTTTTCTCATTGTTTATTTTCCCTAAATCTCTAGAATAATCTAGATTATAAAATAGATTTTTTTAGACTTATTTCGAAATAGAAAAAGTGATGAATTAGGGACCAGCAGATGGTATAATCCTTATGTTGTTGGTCTCCCATGTAGTTGACCATGGTTTGAGTCTTGGACCTGGCGGCTTAAAACACACTGGGCACATGTGCGTGTGTATCCTGAGAGAAAAGAGGAGGAGGCATTGTGGCATGGCCATGCCCCCACCCCAGGGGGGGTGATTTCTCTCTCTCTGTCTCTGGCAAGCACACCTACCCCACAGCAGAAATCTCAAAAAGGGGCCAGCAGGTAGTGTGCTGGTGAAGGGCGCTGGACTCCCACTTGGCCAACCGTGGTTCAAGTCCCAGACCTGGTGGCTCGCTTTCTCACCTTACCCCTTCTTTCTCCCCCACTTGGTCCCTCTCTGGTCAAATTAAATAAGTTAAATAATCTTCAAAAAAAATTTTTTGGAATCTCTCCAAAAAGAAAGTGATGAATTGGCCCTTATATGAAAGGTTTCTCACTTCTAGGCTAGTGGACAGTGGTGGCAACAGAGATTCCTAGGTGTTGTCACATGTGCCAGGTGGACTCAGACTGCTCACCTGCCACCGTGGCTTTGTCACAGGTTTGTTTCTGATCAGTTCATTTCCCAGCGAAGGGAGCGCAGCAGCGCACACGTGCTCATGAATTAGCTGGTTTTCCTACATACATCATCCCCTAGAGGTGGCCTCGTTGAAAGGTGGATGGCTCATGTCAGAGCCAGTTGTAAGAACACCTGAAGGGATGGGGTTCAGTCTTACAGGATGGAGCAGGTACTTTAAATCGGAAACCAGAAAATACTCCTGTCTTCCCCGAAGCCACAGTGCATGTAGGTCTGGACCAAGGTTGGAGTGGAAGTAGCTCTTACTGATACCACTCAGTTTTTATTTGGATGTCTTGGTCCCCAAGTGAGAAATGCTCCCCCTGAATTCTAAGCTGAGGCTGCCACCTGGTTGTTGTGGGTACTTATACTTCTGAGAAGGGGGGTTTCTCTGGCTAGATGACTGATCTGATTACTCGGGGGAACGGCTGCTACACAGTGGGGGCAGGACTGTTTGGAACCCAAGAGATTTTTAGGAGTGCTCTTAGTAATGCTAAGATTTGTTTTGTTTTGCTATAGGATTTGTGCACTTGCTGGAGGCAGAGAGAGAGAGGAAAAGTAAGAAATCACCCCTCGGGAGGATGCCCACACTACTATTCCTTTCCCATTCTCCCCTCAGGATTTTGGGCATTGTACATACACACATCCAGCAAGATTTTTCAAGTTGCTGGGTCCAGGACTCAAATCCTGCAGTGGACCATGTAGGACCCAGCCTGCATAACCTCCGTGCCACCTGCTCACCAATACAGAGTCCAGAAGGAAAGGCGAGTGGAAGTACTATAATCAGAAATACCACATCCTGCCTAAAATGACAGGACTGTAAGACTGACCCTTCGGGAATAAAGAATCATTGGAATGGGCTAGCATTCCAACTGGGGGCAGAAGAGATGCCGAATGGGGTAGTAGAAAAAGGAAGTCACAAATGCCAACTAAAATGAGAACCAAAGCAACCAGTTAGGAAACAGCAGGCCAGGTGTAAGTCTAGAAGACTCCTGAGTCCAGGAATCTGAAGATGGGTAAGAATGGCTGTAAATACATACTAAGCTAGTTTTGTGGTTGTGTAATGTTTATAAATGTCTACAAAGCTGCATTTGTATCTCCAAATTCCTTACTCCTTAGTTCAATGGCTTCAGAATTCAGGGATACTGTTGACCCTCTCCAAAGATGGTGTAAGAGTCAAGGTCCACAGGCCCCTTTTTCCTGGGGTCATCTGAGCTGGGGCCCCCACCTGACATTTTCAGCCACGCCGCTTTCTCATTGCTTGCAGAGAGGAGACAAGCCATTTTGAATCCCCGTAATCTGGTACCTGCCGCTTAAAATGTTTGTGCTAACCCCCATAAAGTACTCCTCTGGTTTCTGACCTTTGGTAAATACTCAATAAATCTTAGCCATTATTCCTGGAGTCCTAGAGAATGGTTTTGCCAGAGTCGGAATCCAAACAGGAAGCTCAGGTAAGAAAGGCACGAGAACAGGACACGGTTCTGGGCGTTTTCCATCCAGTGCAACCGCAGCTGTGGCTTCGTCCTCGCCCTCCCTGCCGTCTCCCCGGACGGAAGCACCAGCCTCTCCAGCACTTTTCCCCAAGCCCGGTCCTCTTCCAGGCCGGCCTGCTGGGGCTCAGAATAGCCCAGCTGCTGTCTCAGCAGATGGCGAGGCTAATTTTAGCCATGTGCTGCTCACCCCAGGACCAGGCTGGGCTTTTCAGATTTGAATGAGCCACTGTGCAACTTTGGTGTAGTGCCAATAACAAAGCTTTCAGTTGTTGTGATCTCTGTGTCCACCCAGCACGTTACAGAAATTCCAGAAATACTATTTTAAGGGACTTTGTTTCTCTGAAGCAAGACCCGAAGCTGTGAAGCCACAGGTAGTCGGGCCAATGGGGTGCTGACGGCAGGTGGTGAGGAGCAGGCCGTCCCCAGCTCCTCGCTCCTCTCCCTGACAGGCAGCTGGTAGCTGTCCTCAGCACCCTGGGCACACTAACCTCATTGCTCTGGTTAGAGAGAGGGAAAGAACACAGGGGCCTTAGCTTCCTGGGGCATCCTCTGAACCACTTCTGAGTGGCGGGCTGTGTTCTGATGCTGCGGAAGGGCTGTGTTCAGGAGTAAATTAACCAGGTGCCAGCAAAAACCAACCTTGGCACTTTGACATGCAGTTCCTTGTAAAAACCCAGTAAGTGGGCAGGAGAGGCCCCAGCGCAGGTTGGGACTGAGCCAGTCTCAGAACCCGTATTTCCCAGAGTAGCATTTCCTACTCACCGTCCCCACGTGTGAACACTGCCGTTCTTACCAGTCCTCCCGGGAAGCTGAGACAGCCCAAAGTGCTTTAATTCCTACATTCCAGCTTGCCTTTCCCTTCCTCTAGATTGATGCCTGGTCATTGGAGGAAGTTGGGGACCAGAGAAGGTAGTAGAATGAGGAGACCTGACTTGTGCTTCCTATGCTGGATCCATGAACTCTTAGAAGACACTTAGATGGTCTTCAAAGAATCGTTTATGGGGGCCAGCAGGTGGCCTGGTGGTTAAGGCCCTGGACTGCCACATGGCTGACTGATTTTGGTGGTTAAGGGCACTAGACTCCCACATGACTGACAGTGGTTCAAGTCCCAGACCTGGCCACTTGCTTTCTCACTTTCCCTAGAGCCCACCAGATTCTCTGGTCTGTGAGCTCAAGGACTTAACCACCACAGCTGCAGATAATCACTAAGGTTCCCTCAGCTGCTCTAAAGTTCTGTGATTCTGTGAAGAAAGAAGTAAGGCCTCAGAAATAGAAACAGTTGCCCAGAATAATTTAAATAGGGGTACTTAACTGCCAATCTCCAAGGCTCACTCAGGCTTGGAGACACTGTGGAGGTCATTGTTAGACTCTGCTGGGACAACCAAACATTTCCTCCTTAGCTTGTCTGCTGTGAATTCCAATGCCCTTGCCCAGAAGGTGGTCCTGCCCTGCCTGTTTGGAGTTGAAATCCGTTGTCTGAGAAGTTGCCCTGGTGGTGGTTCCATTCTTTGTAGGGGTGGGCAGCCACAATTACACTCTGGACACTGGAACCAGCCCCAACTGGCATCAGCTAAGGAGATCTCCCAGGACAAGGTTAGCAGCACCCTAAGGACTAGAGCCAGGTGAGACCTGGCATTGAACTACAGTCTGGTCTTCTGGAACACTGCCTACATTATCCCCAGTGCAGGGACTTCTCCTTGCAGTCTGCAGCTTGTGACAACACAGGAATACATTGAACACCCTCGCCAACCTAACACTTGACAGAACACACTTCCCCTGCCTTATGTTGAACAAGCACAACTCGGGATCAGAGCCATCTTTTTCTCCTGCTAGGAGACTGGAAGAAAATTCTGCAGGCCCTGGGACTTAATTCTTTCTAGAAGAAGTTCCCTATGGTGACGCGGATTGAGTTTCTTTTCTTTTTTTTTTTTTTAAGAATTCTTTTATATATGTATGTATGTAATTTGACCAGAGAGGGGCAGTGATAGAGAAAGACAGAGGGAAAGCGAGAAAGCAACCCAGCAAGTCCAAGATTTGAATCACAGCCACATGGGAGTCCAGCACCCTTGACCACCATGCCACCTGCTGGCCCCCAGATTCAGTTTCAATTCAGTTACTGAGATGTCCAGTCTAAGGTACCAAGTCTCTGAACTTGGTTTAGCAGTAAGGTGTCTCCCTCCCTGGGCTGAGGCCCACAGTGGGAAAGGGACAGAGTTACCCTGTATTTCTCAGCCTCTCTACTTCCCATCCTGCTTTCTAGGAGTGCCCGGGAAGGCACAGGGGCAAGTACTGCAGGATAGGAAAGGACTGCCTTGCAGTGGCACCTGGTTAATGTGGCTCTGGCATACATGTGATACTGACTCAGGTTTTTCAAGGAGTCCCTGCCAGGCTCCTCAGATGGTGGCTCCCTCGAGCCTGGCAGGTGTGTATGTTGTGGTCGCCTGTGCAGTTCTTAGTAATCCGGCATTCACCTGCTTTCTACTGCTGGGTTCCCCAAGAGGACCCGTAAGTGCTCTCCTCGGTCCCCATACCTTGGCCTAGGCCCAAAATCCCAAGACGAGAATGGAAGAAAAGAGATTGCAGCATGGCCATTACCCCAGGGGTGATGTGTGTGTGTGTGTGTGTGTGTGTGTGTGTGTGTGTGTGTGTTTGACAAGCCTACATGCCCTATAGGGGGAAAAAATCCTTTTTTACTTATTTATTCTTAGAGAGATATTTGCTATAGATTTTTCTTTAGGGTGCATGCAAGAAAGCAAGAAATCACCACCACCACCCAGGGGAGATGGCCATGCTACAACCCCTTCTCCATTCTCCTTTTGGGATTCTGGACGCACATGCACATGCACCTGGTGTGAATTTTAAGCCACTAAGTCCGGGACTCAAACTGCTGGGAGTCCAGCGATACAAACATTATTCTGTCTGCTGGTCCCAAAACCCTTTAAAAAAAAAAAAATGATGAGCCATTTTAACAGTGTTGAGAGGGTGTCGACTTAATCTGCCCCTCATGTTGAAAGGTTAGGCCTCTGGAACATGATTAGCATCAGGGTGGAGCCCCCAGGATTGGCTCCTGGTGGGTTTATAAAATGACCAAAGAAACACGCTTGTTTCTGCTCAAGCTCTTGCCATGCACAGACCTGCACTAGCCTGGGACTCTGCAAGGAGCTGCTATTTATCCAACTGCAAAGGCCCTCATCGGAGGCAAACCCTAGATCCTAGACTCCAAAACCATGAACTAAGTAAATCTCTATTCTAAATTACCTAGACTTGAGTATGTCTTATATTAGCCAATACAACAGACTGGAACAGAGGATTATTAATGCTTTAAAAATCTGTATTATATGGGGCTGACAAGTGGCGTGGTGGATAAAGGCACTGGATTCCCACATGGCTGACTGTGGTTCGAGTTCCAGATCTGGTAGCTTGCTTTCTCACTTTCCCCCTTTCTCTCTCTGGTCAAATTAAAAGCTAATAACAGGGGACCAGCAGGTGGCATGGTGGTTAAGGGACTAGATACTCTCATATAGCCCAACCATGGTTGAAGTCCTGGACCTGGTGGCTTGCCTTCTCACTTTCCCTCTCTCTCTCTTTCTGTCTCTCTCTGGTCAAATTTTAAAAAATTAATGAATGAATAAGTAAAAAATAAAAGAATTCTTTTTTAAAAAAAAAGCTAATAAGGGAACCAGCAGTTAGCGTAATGGCTATGTCGCTGGACTCCCACGTAGTCGACCGCGGTTCGCGTCCCGGACCCGGTGGCTTAAAACTCACGCCGGGCGCGTGTGCGTGCGTGCCCAAGATCCCGAGAGGAGAATGGAGGAGAAGGGATTGCGGCGTGACCATCCCCCCTGGGGGGTGATTTCTCGCTTTCTGTCTCTATGTCTCTCTCTGTCTGTCTGGCGAGCGCACGCGCCCTATAGCAAAAACCTCCCAAAAAAAAAAAAAAAAAAAAAAAGCTAATAATAACAAATGGAATTCAATAAATAAAGAATTCTTTTTAAAAAATCTGTATTATATGGGGCCAACAGGTGACATAGTGGTTAAGGCACTGGACTCCCATGTCGCTGACTGCAGTTAAAGTCCCAGACCCAGCAGCTTGAAACTCACAGCAGGCATGTGTGCATACATGCCCAAAATCTCAGGAGGTGAATGGAGGAGAAGGGACTGTGGTGTGGCCATTCTCCCCAGGGGGAAATTTCTTGCTCTCTTTCTCTGTCTCTCTGGCTAGCACATATGCCCTATAGCAAAAATCTCTCAAAAAAAAAAATTCTGTATTATACAGCATGATGCAATTCAATGAGAAAAATATTAAAATACACATGCACAGATTAATAAAAAGGCTTCAGAAGGAAACCCAGAATGTAAAAGTAGCCATTTATAGGTGGTAAACTTAAGGGTAATTTTTATCTTTTTAAGTCTTTTACATTTTTCCACAGCCTATTATCAGGTAATAAAAATGAATCTTTTAAATTGATTAGGAAGTCTTGATTTTCCTGTCCCATTCTCCCTTGATCTACCACAAATAAACACTATCTTGTTCTCTAAGTTTCTTATTAGTTTCCCCCGGGACAGAAGGCACTGTGCACGAGGTGCGGGCCCCAGTGGGTGGCTTCCTGCCAGCGCCTCCGCTCCAAAGGCAACCTCTAGCTCCTCGGGTTCTTTAGCATGGGCCAGGCAGGGCTGCCCAGCCCGGGGTCAGTGCTCGTCATTTCCAAGAAATTCTTGGAGAATTTCTCCCAGAACACATGCCCGTGAGACTGCCACTAACCTCACTTTCTGTTTTTCTCTTCTTTATTTGCTAGAGGGCATGTGCACTTACTGGAAAGAGACAGGAGAAAATGGGAAAGCGTATCCACAACACAAAGGGTGGCCATACCACAATGCCTTCTTCATTTCTCCTTTTGGGATTGGGCATGCACACACACATGCTCAGGTGTTTTTCAAGTCACTGGTCTGGGATTTGAACTGCACAGCCAGCCATGTGGAACCCAGCTGTTTTAATCACTTGTCACAGGCTGGCCCTAAGGAGGATTTTCTTTTTCCAACTTGCCGGAAGGCACATGTACTCCCCAGGGACAGAAAAAGTGAGAAAGCATCCCCATGGAGGATGACCACGCTGCAATCCCTTCTCCATTTCTCTCTCCTTTGGGATTTGTGCCACACACATGCACCTGGTGTGTTTCTCAAGCCACTGGGTCCAAGACTCAAACTGCGCAGTCAGCATGTGGGATGCAACCACGTTAACCACCATGCCACCAGCGGGCCCATGGCCTTGGTTTCTAAGTAAACGTCCTTCCCTACAGGCTTCATCCCCAGTAGGGTATAATTACTCAACTGGAGACAGCCCAAAGGGCACTCAATTTTCTGCTTGAATCACTTCCAGAGGACTGACTATCGTTTCACTGGGAAGTTGGGCTTATAGAGGACAAGGCTCATTGGCCAGAGGTGGACTTTGAGGGGAGGACATTGGTGAGCTCTGCCAGCTGATTACTGGGGAAAGAGTGAGGACTATGGAGCAGGTTTCCCTCCTGCTGGAAGAACTGGGAACTTCCCCACAATCTAGCACAGGGCAGGAAAATTCTGCAGTGGAAGAGGGCCCATGTATTTGTCTTTAATGGAAGCAGCATGGGTGGAGGCTGAGCCCAGGGCCTCCAGTAGGAGAGATGAGGCCTGGACAGTGGTAGAGGCTAGCATGTAGTTCCAGCACAACGCACTCAGATTGCATACCCCATGCCCTAAGTGAATTCCCAAAGTCTGGCTTAAAATGTGGATCATGGGGGCCAGGAGGTGGCGTGATAGTTAAGGCACTGGACACCCATATGGACAACCACAATTTGTGTCCTAGACCTGGTGGTTTGAAAATCACATGCCCAAAATCCCAGGAGAATGGAGAAGGGATTACAGAAGGGAATGGCGTGGCCATTCCCCTTGGGGGATGATTTCTCACTTTCTCTCTGTCTCTCTCTCCGGCAAGTGCATACACCCTATAGCAAAAACTTAAAAATAAATAAATAAATAAAATAAAACTTAAAAACAGGGACAGTAGGTAGCATGGCGGTTAAGGCTCTGGACTCCTCCTGCATGGCTAACCATGAGTGAAGTCCCAAACCTGGTGACTTGAAATTCACACTGGGCACGTGTGCATTTGTGTTCAAAATCCCAGGAGAATGGAGAAGGGGGATTTGATGTGGCCATCCCCCCTGGAGGGGGATGATTTCTCACTTTCCCTCTCACTGTCTGTCTCTCCAGTGAGTACACATGCCTATGGCAAAAACCTAAAAAAATTAAAAATTAAAAAACCGCATCACTTCTTCCAGATGCTGTGTGTGCAGTTTACTGGCCTGGCCCTGCTATGCAGTGTCCCTTCTGTCCCCTTCAGATGACGCATGGTACCTGGTATTTGAGAACAGTGGGTAGACCCTGAGCACAGAGACAAAGGCCTGATACCCCGTGTGTGAGGGCCCCAGGCGTGGTATCTGCTTGGGCAGGCGAGGGCGCGTTCTTCACTGTCTGTGGTGACTTCATTCTGCCCTCGTCCATCCTGAGGGGCCAGGGAAGACAGGCCCCTGTGACAGTCACCGTTTGGCCAGCACCTCCTGTAAAACTCAGACATGTAAGGAAACAGACTGTTCTCTTCACAGTCCCGATCATTCCGAAGGTGAACAAAGTGGAGGCAAGAAGTCCAACAGGCAATTTCCAGACCAGAAAGACACCTGGATCCTGTTTCTCAAACTCCTCTGCTCCATTGGAATTTTGTCCCAAGTGCTCAGTTGAGACTGCTGGGTACTTCAGGGACAGGTACCAAACATAGTTTCCCCCCCAAGAGCCATCAAAATACTGGACTGAGAAATCCATTTTATATCTAGAAGCCTGTAGGTATTTCCCTCTCTGCTCTGAAAACAGAATCATTACCAAGAAATGATTTAGTAGCAAATCTTGAAAAATGAGGGAACCAGCAGTTAGCGTAATGGCTATGTCGCTGGATTCCCACGTAGTCGACCGCGGTTCACATCCCGGACCCGGTGGCTTAAAACTCACGCCAGGCGCGTGTGCGTGCGTGCCCAGGATCCCGAGAGGAGAATGGAGGAGAAGGGATTGCGGCGTGACCATCCCCCCTGGGGGGTGATTTCTCGCTTTCTGTCTCTATGTCTCTCTCTGTCTGTCTGTCTGTCTGGCGAGCGCACGCGCCCTATAGCGAAAAACCTCTCCAAAAAAAAAAAAATTAGTAACGTAATTAAAGCATTCTGTTCTTTCTTACTCCGAGGAACCCTCCTAGGACCACCTTCTTGGAGAAAATTGCTCCTGTTTAATAGAGTGGGCTGAAATTAAATATGGCATCAGGACATCAGCCAGGGAGAGACGTTTGTCTGGGGTGTCACTTTACCTGGCCATGCTTCGCTCACTCCGATGAGACAATGAGAACTGCCTTTATCTGCAGCATTCCTGACAGTCTTTCTTGTACCCTGTCTAAAGGTGAAGAGGGCTCTTAAAACCTCAGCCAATCTTTTTCTTGAAATAAGAGTCTCAACTCTCCAGCATGTAAATGCCAGTAGCTCTACACCTCAGTTCTGTCTTAGACTGAAATAATGGTGACACAGTAAGTGGCGAGGACCCTGGACTGACAACCCAGAAGGAAAAAAGGAAGGTTATAATGACGCCCCAGAAGGAAGAAAGGAAGGTCATAAGTGGGAATTGGGGATGGAAGTCTAAGGTTTTTGCTCTTTTGTTAGTTGTTTTGTTTTGTTTTCAAAGCTACTAGGTCTAACTATATAGTTGGCCACGTGGGATCCGGTTGCCTTAACCACTATGCCACTTGGCTGGCCTTCTTTTGTTAGGTTTTTGGTTTTTTTTTTTTTTTTTTTTTTTTTTTATTTCCCTTCCCTCTCCCTCTTTTTTTTTTTTTTAGGTTTTGCTATAGGGCAAGTGTACTCACTAGAGAGAGAAGGAAAGAGAGCAAGGAGGAAAGTGAGAAAGCACCCCCTCTTCCCAGGGTGGCCATTCCACAATCCCTTCTCTAGTCTCTCGGGATTTGGGGTGCATACATACATGCACCTGGCAAGTTTTTGTTTCATTTTGTTTTGTTTTGTTTGTTTGCTTGCATAGGGTGCATGCATTAGCCTGAGACAGACAAAGGGAATGTGAGAAATCACCTCCCCAGGGGAGATGGCCATGCCACAGTCCCTTCTTCTTTCTTCTCTCAGGATCCTGGGCACACATTCACATGCACCCAGCATGATTCTCAAGCCTCTAGGTCTGGGCTCAAACCTTTCAATTGGCTTGGTGGGATCCAGTGTTTTAACCATCACCCCACCTGCTGGCCCCACTTTTGTTGTTTTTAAAGGAATTATGTATTTAATCTTATTTATTACCATTGTTATCTTTCAATTTGCCACAGGGCACACACCCCCACCAGAAAGAGACAGAAAAAGAAAGTGAGAAAGCAAGCCGCCAGGTCAGGGACTAGAACTGTAGTGGGCCATGTGGGAGTCCAGTACCTTAACAACCACGCCACCTGCTGGCCCCTCTTTTGTTAGTTCTTACCTTTCCTTGAAGTTGTTTTTTTAATTGCCAGAAAGTATTGTCTGAGAAGGAGAGGGAGAAAGCATCCCCCAGTGGAGCTTGGTCACAGCACAATCCCTTCTCCATCTTGTCCACACTGTTGGAACTTGAGGCACACACGCACGCACACACACACACACACACACACACACACATCGTGTTTTTCAAGCCACCAGTTCTGGGATTCAAGTGGGTTGTCAGACATGTGGGACCCGGCTCCCTTAACTTTAGGCTACAGGGCTGGTCACCTTGAAGATTTCTTAATCAGAAGCTACCAGATTATACCTGTCGGAGCCAGGGGGATCCTTCAGAATGTTTTATTTAGGAATTCCATGAACGGACTCTGGAATCTGTGCCATCCCAACTTTGACATGTGAGATTTTGTTGCACATGTGTTTGCTGGTTTTAACATACATCTACAAATTCTTTTTTTTTTTTTTTTTTTTTTTGAGAGAGAGAGATTTTTGCTATAGGGTACAAAGGCTTACCAGAGAGACAAAGAGACAGAAGCAATAAATCACCCCCCAGGAGGATGGCCTCACCACAATCCCTCCTCCTCCATTCTCCTCTTGGGATCTTGGGGACGCATACACACAAGCCTGGCATGAGGCTTTTTTTGTTTGTTTTATTTTTGTTTATATATGTGTGTGTGTGTGTGTGTGTGTGTGTGTGTGTGTGTGTATGTATTTTGTTTTTATTTTCAAGAAGAGCAGTTTTAGCTTTAATAAATCAAAGAAATGCTAAGAAACTTTGCTTAAAACTTAAAGCCAGGAGGGACCAGCAGTTAGCGTAATGGCTATGTCACTGGACTCCCATGTAGTTGACTGCGGTTCAAGTGCTGGTCCCAGTGGCTTAAACTCACGCCGGGTGCGTGTGCATGCGTGCCCAAGATCCCGAGAGGAGAATGGAAGAGAAGGAATTGCAGCGTGGCCATCCCCGCTGGGGGTGATTTCTCGCTTTCTGTCTCTGTCTTTCTGGAGAGTGCATGCACCCTGTAGGGAAAAAAAAAAAAAAAAAAAAAAAAAAAAACCTCTCCAAAAAAAGAAAAAGGAAAAGAAAACTTGAAGCTTAAAGGAAACAGGTTAGGATTCTGGTCAAATAGTAGGTACATAAACCTATCGACAGCTCAAGACAGGACAAAAATCCTTAAAACCTGAAAACCTGAAATCACCCCTCAGTAGGATGGCACCACAATCCCTCCTCCATTCTCCTCTTGGGATCTTGGGGACACACACACACAAGCCTGGCATTAGGCTTTTCTTGACTTCCTGTATTATAGCCTTCATCTCTAACAGATCCATTTGATTCTTTTTCTTTTTTTTCTTTTTTTTTTTTTGCTATAGGGTGCATGAGCTCGCCAGAAAGACAGAGACAGAGAGACAGAAAGCGAGAAAACACCCCCCGGGGGGATGGCCATGCCGCAGTCCCTTCTCCTCCATTCTCCTCTCAGGATCTTGGGCACGCATGCACATGCGCCCGGTGTGAGTTTAAGCCAACAGGTCCGGGACTCGAACTGTGGTCGACTACATGGGAGTCCAGCGACATAGCCATTAAGCTAACTCCTGGTCCCTCCCATTTGATTCTTTTTAATAGTGTGTATTTCCTCTTTTAGATCTTCCAAGAATTTCCTCACCTCCTAGAACTCGTCAACTCCTTTCTCCTTCCTCTTCTGCTGTTCATTGTCTCTCTTCTCTTCCATCTCTGTTAGCTTTGTCACTATGAATATTCTAAATTCTTTATCAGACATGTCCATGAGTTTCATTGTACTGTCTGAGGATGAAGAGTTATTCTTTTCCCTTGGAGGAGAGGTATTTTTTTTGCTTTCCCATTTTTCTTATGATACTGTGGTGATTTCTAGTCATCTGATGGATGGTGCGTTTCTTCCTAATTCTTGAAGTTTAATCTGAGTGTTCAGAGGCATGCTGAAAGAAGTGATCTGCAATCTCTCTTCCGTTCTGTTTTCACTCTTTGTGCATCAGATTCAGTGGGAATAGAGGAATATTCTGACCCTAATCATATCCAGATGCTTGGATCCTGTTCACTTGGGCCTCTCTAGACACTTAGTGCATAGAGGCTGAGCAGCCAATGAATAAAGATAAAGAATTAGAGAAGAGGAAAGAAGGAGAAAAAAAAAGAAAAGAAAAAGAAAAAGGATAATTAAAAAACAATAGATTTTAATTTTTAAAAACAAAAAATGAAAACCTTGCAATGTATGAAAGCAATATTTCACAGCTCAAGTTCGGTATCCATCTCAGGATGGGCCTGGCCTGGGTTTGTGCCTTTCCCACTAGAAATGAATCTGGAAAAAGAAGTGTCAGCAGAAAATCTTCATTTTTGGTCAAGGAAGGTAATATCTCACAGCTCAAGTTGAGTGTCCATCTCAGGATCTGGCAGAGTTTTAAACTGCCAGGTCTGGGACTTGAACCACAGTCAACTGCTGGTTCATTATGCCAACTGCTGGTCCCTACAAATTCTTTGATAATTCCCCCCAGAGGAATAGAAGCTGATTCGTCTCTCCTTCAGTGTTGGCTGTACTCAATGACTCATTTCTAGCAAACACTCTGCAAAAGACATCCTCCTTGCCCTGTCTTGGATAGCTTAGTCTAGGGGATAGCAGCAGCCCTCACCAGCCAGGTGACAGAGCCATCTCCAGCCCATCAACCTTTGAAACAGGACCTCTGTTGACACTGGAGCTGGGTGACTTTTTGTTGCGGGCACTATCCTGTGCTTTCTAGGAGGTTTCACAGCATCCCTGTCCTCCCCCACTGGACAACAATAGCATACTCCCCACTTTGTGACCACCAAATATGTCTCCAGACAATGTCGCAGTATCTCTCAGTGACCACCAAGGATGTCTCCAGACAATGCAGAATGTCACCCATGGGTGGGGAGCAAATTGCCCCAACTGAGAGCCACTGCTTAGATGACTACAGACTTCTAACTGGTGAGCCAGACTCACTCGCAAAGCTGCCTTTGAATTCCTGATCCACAGAAACAGGTAATAAGCCACTTTATTGGGGCAGTGTATTACATGACAATAAATAACCAATTCAACACATGTGAGTTTTTCAGAGGAAAAGAAAGATCCTTACATTTCTTCAAATTCTCAGGGCACCTGGCCCTAAAATGGTTAAGAATTCCACAGCTAGTTCAGATGACTAGAATTCCTTCTAGCCAGTGTAAAAATCAGTACAACATTCTTGAGTGTCTGTTAAATTATCACTGATTGAATATTTCCAATAATCCCACCTCATAAAGTTGACTCACTTTGTCATCAAACAGAAAAAATTTTATTTATATTGAGCCAAAATCTGCTACCACTTCCAGAGGGTGATGGCCATGCATGCAAACCAGTTATTTCTCTTTCCTTTTTTTTTTTTTTAATGATTTTATTCAACTTTACTTATTTATTTTAATTTGACCAGAGAGGGACAGAGTGAGGGGGAGAGAGAGGGAAGTGAGAAAGCAAGCCACCAGGTCTGGGACTCAAACCATGGTCAGCTATGTGGGAGTTTAGTGCTCTTAACCACCACATCACTCGTGGCACCGCACCCATGATTTTTCAAGCCGGCGGGTCTGGGACTTGAATTGCAACAGGCCATGTGGGAGTCCAACACCTTAACTACTCCCCAACCCCCCGCCTTTTGGGGAGAGATTTTTGTTATAGGGTGCATGCACTTGCCGGTGAGACAGACAGAAAGAAGAAATCATTTTCTCAGAAGAAATGGCCACCTGAATCCCCCGGGGGGATGGCCACACTACAATCCCTTTTCTTTCATTCTCTTCTCAGGATTTGGGGCATACACGGACATGCACCCAGTGTGAGTTTCAAGCCTCCAGGCCCAGAACATAAACCACAGTCAGCCATGGGAGTCCAGCAGTGTAACTATTACACCATCTGCTGGTCCCACTATTATCCTTTTTAATTTGCTATAGGGCATGTATGCTCACCAGAGAAAGAGTGAGAGAGAGGGAAAGTGGAAAAGCAAGCTACCAGGTCTAGAACTTGAACTGTGGTTAGCCATGTAGGAGTCCAGCAACCCAGCGACCAAGCCATCCACTGGCCCTCCCACCATGTTTTTTAAGCTTCCGATTCTGGGATTCAAACCATGCAGTCAGCCATGTGGGATCCTGCCACCTTAACCACCATACCACCTGACTGGACCTGTAGTTAAAATTTTAGTTAGTAGCTACTGCAGGTGACTTACAGATTGTAACCCTCTACTTTAACCTAATCATGAGTTATTACATGACAAAATTCCTACTTACTAGCAAAACAAGGAGGGCTATATGCAGCTTTTCGCACTATCTTCTGCACCTGAAGCAGCACCTCTGAAGAAGTAGGAACCTGGCTAGAAAAAATTACCCAAAAGTCCAAATGATTACAAGATGAAAGAAAGGAATGTTTCTACAAGACCAGTTTAGTTGACTGCCTTTAGGCCTAGGCATTTTTTTCTTTCTTTTTTTTTTTTAAAGAAAAAAAAAAAAAAAGAAAAAGAAAACCTAAAAACTGTCCTAATTCTTTTAAGCACAGTAATTTTCCCCATGGCATTCCAGTCAACCATGCTTTATATCTCTCGTTTAAACTACGGTACTTCAGCATTGAAGATGATACAAACTGCATTACCCTTTGTAAGAGGACGGGTGGTCTGACCTGTGAGTCCCATTTCTCTGTCGCTCTGAGTTACCAATCAGATCAGCTGAGGATCTCCTGAAATTTTTTGCTTTTCTTTTGTTTTGTTTGTGTGGAAAAACTAATTTATTTCTTAAATATCTACCAAAATTATTAGAAAAAACACTAGTTCTCTGCTAAAGCAGGGAATGAGCTGCTCAAGTGCCCCGAGCGTCACATGGGAGTCACTGCACAAGAAGTGCTTCCATCCCAGCTGTTTGAAGGAAGGCCTTCCGAGGTGGGGACCCGGTCTGCAGACCTCCGTGTGGTCCTAGAGAGCAGCAGACTCTTGCCTTGCTCTGTCATTCCCCACAGGGGTTGTCTTAGTTAAAATACCACTGGCTGGTGGTCTCAATGGTCTGGGCCTCTTCCCAGACCTTCTGTTTTGTTAAGGCTCCCTCTTCACTCGCCTTGGTGGAAAATTCCTGCACCTTGGCAAGTACCTTTGGAGCTTCTGGTCTTTTTTAAAGGTCAATTGCTTAAGTTCATTCAGTAAGGGCAGCACCTGCAGATTTTCTTCTGAACTGCCAACGCCAAGTTCTCCCAGTGGTCCGTGTATTGTCTTCCGCCTGTCTGCAGTGCACATCCAAGAGCAGCTGCCAGTCTCCAGTGGGTGAACCTCATGGGCGGCTCATGACTGGTGGTGTCCAGGGCCACGGCTAAGGTCTTGTGTTCCTCCTGAAAGCTTCAGCCACTGCCTCAGAGGGGCTGAGCATGTCCATCTGGGTGTCAAGGATGCCTGCCATCTCCTCCTCTTCTGACAAAGAAGCTTCCACTTTGGCTCAGGGGCCTTTTCCTGAAGCTTCTCCTCTGCACACAATTTCTTATTTTATTTATTCTTTTTTTTTTTGAGATTTTTGCTATAGGGAGTGTGTGCTCACCAGAGAGACAGAGAGAGAGAGAAAGCGAGAAATCACCCCACCAGGGGAGATAGCCATGCCGCAATTCCCGTTCTCCTCTCAGGATTTTGGGCACACACACACATACCCGGTGTGTTTCAAGCCACACAAACTAGAACTCAAACTACAGTTGGCCGTGTAGGAGTCCAACACCTTAACCGCCATACCACCTGCTGGCCTCTCTTTGTACATTACTAATGCATTGTTTTCTGTCTTTAAAATGAGCAAGCCCCTTCTCCATCTTTGTGGCCAGCAGGGTCAGGAATATTGTTTGAGAATCCATCATTTCCATCACTTTGAATAAATTTTCTTTTTCTTTTCTTTCTTTTCTTTTTTTTCCTCCAGGTATGTGTGCTCATCAGAGAGAGTGAGAAAGGTAGAGGGGGAAAGTGAGAAATCACCTCCCCAGTGTGATGGTCACACTGCAGTCCCTCCTCTAGTCTCCTCTTGGGATTTTGGGCACACACACATACAAGCCTGGTGTGATATTTTTCAAGCCACCAGTCCAGGACTCAAACCAAGCAGTCAGCCATGTGGAACCCAGCACCTTAACCTCCACACCACCTCCTGGCCCTAAATTTGGGCTCTTTCTCAGCAGAGCAGAAAATGACATCTGCTTGGTTTTCTTTTTTTTATTATTTTTTTATTTTTGGAGAGGTTTTTGCTATAGGGAGTGTGCACTCGCCAGACAGACAGAGAGAGACAGAGAGACAGAAAGCGAGAAATCACCCCCCCCAGGGGGGACGGCCACGCTGCAATCCCTTCTCCATTCTCCTCTCGGAATCTTGGGCACGCACGCACACGCGCCCGGCATGAGTTTTAAGCCACAGGGTCCGGGATGTGAACCGCGGTCGACTACATGGGAGTCCAGCAACATAGCCATTATGCTAACTACTGGTCCCCTGCTTGGTTTTCTATGACATCACTTTTTCTAACCTTGGAGTCTTTCCGACTGCTTTAGTCATTAATGACAGAGAGATCCAGCTCAGGTGGGATGCCACCGTGTCCTTCTAGTGACATGGACTGCAGGTCACCCTTTCTAATCCTACTGCTATCTCTGTTTTCTGGAGCAGGTTGGCATCTGTCTACCTTCAGGCATCTTCCCACTGGGTTTTGATACGCCCATTGCATGAGCCTTGAACTGTTCCTTCTTTCAGTCTGGCGTGCACAGTGTTGGGTTTGGCTGAAGGAGGACCCGCCCAGTGCTACACTGAGGAATCTGCCATTTTTTTCCTCAGTAAGTTGTTCATTACAATGCGGCTCCTCTTTTTCCCCATGCGACACAGAGTATCTGGGAATGAGCCTTCCCAGCAATGTGGGACAGTCATCATTAAATATTGATCTTCAATGCTTTCAGAAAGATCTTGATCAAAAGGGGAAATGTGGAAAAAAAAAAAACGTTCAGAGCTGTCTGTGGGAATGTAAGGACCATTTCCATTTTTAAGGCCTGAGTATACGTGAGCCAGAGACTTCTGTCGTGCCCGATACCCTTTCAGGGTTGTTGCCCAAAATACATGTTTTAGTTTATGGTAAACAAGCTGTGAGACTACAGAAATGACATTCTGCAAGGTAACTCCCATCCTTCCTCACCCCAGTGTTCTCAAATATAGCTGGGGCTGGTGGGTGGTGTGGTGGTTAGGGGCACTGGACTCCCACATGGCTGACCGCAGTTCAAGTCCCAGACCTGGCGACTTGCTTTCTCACTTTCTCTCTCTCTCTCACTCTGACCCTCCCTTGTCACATTAAAATTAAAAAAAAAAATGGATAAATAAAGTTAAAAAAATAATAATTATTAAAAAAAAGAATAAGATAGCCATGGGGTCAGCAAGTGGTATAGTGGTTATGGTGCTGGACTCCCAGGTGGCCAACTCTGGTTTGAGTACTGGACCTGGCAGCTTGAAACACACACTGGGCATGTGTGTGTGCATGCCCAAAATCCTGAGAGGAGAATGGAAGAGAAGGGATTGTGTGCTGAAAATCCCAGGAGAACAATGGAGGAGAAGGAATTGCAGCATGGTGGTCCCTTCTGGGTGGTGATTTCTCACTTTCTCTCTGTAACTCTGTGTCTCTGGTGAGCCCACATGCCCTGTAGCAAAAATGTCTCTCTAAAAAAAAGGAATAAAGTATAGCCAATCAGTTGCTTGCATTATTTTAAATGGTCCAGTATGAACTCTTGAAAAACAATTGTAACCTCCCTCCTCTTGTCCTTTGTTACATAAACCAGCTTTGTAGATTGCCATTTCTCTCTCTTTTTTAATTGTCAGAGCATGTGCTTGCCAGAGGGGCTACCCTTATGAAAGATGTTAAACTATCAAAAGCAGTTTATATATATATATATATATATATATATATATATATATATATATATATATACACACACACACACATTTTTTTTGAGAGGTTTTTGCTATGGGGCGCATATGCTCGCTGAAAAGACCTGCATATTTTCCCTCTTTCAGATATGAGAGAGATCCTGACAGGCAAGACCGTGTCCTGGTTATCTCTGTATTCTTTTGGCCTCTTTTTTTTTTTTTTTTTGGTAGAGGATTTTGCCTTAGGGCACATGTACTTGAAGGGGGGGGCAGGTAGGAAGAGGAGATTGATAAAGAGACAAAGATATTGAGAGGGAAAGTAAGAAATCACTCCCCAGGAGAGATGGCCACCCCTAATCCTTTCTCCAGAGACTCTCCTCCCAGGATCTTGGGCATGCACGCACACCTGCCTGGCGTGAGTTTCAGGTTACGGGTCTAGGACTCGAACTGCAGTCAGCGATGTAACACTATGCCATCAGCTGGCCCCTCTTTTGGACTCTTCAGATAGTCAATGAACTTGTGCACTGCACAAGGATGACCAGCCTCAGGGGCAAATGAGGGCAGAAATCCAGCCTACTCTTCCCTAGTCAAGCTCTGTGCAGTAGGGCTGTGTCTGCCTAGAGGGGCTGTACTTTTTCTATTTTATTTGGCCTATTTTTCTCATTACCTAACAGTGCCCTTTGATTTCTTAGCTCCTGAACACTATAGGAGCTCAAAAAACTGTTGAGAGGAAATGAATCAATGACAGAATGAATGGGTACAGTTTACATTATTTTTTTTTTTTGAGAGATTTTCGCTATAGGGTGCGTGCGCTCGCCAGACAGACAGAGAGAGACAGAGAGACAGCAAGAAATCACCCTCCAGGGGGGATGGTCACGCCGCAATCCTTTCTCCTCCATTCTCCTCTCGGGATCTTGGGCACGTACGCACATGCCCCCGGCGTGAGTTTTAAGCCACCGGGTCCGGGACACGAACCGCGGTTGACTACGTGGGAGTCCAGCGACATAGCCATTACGCTAACTGCTGGTTCCCCAGTTTACTTTTGATGGAGGTGGATGGCAAAAGCAGACACTACTTTTTCCAGTCCAACAATCATTCCTTTCCTTCTTGGCTCCTTTTTTTTTTTTTTTAATGGCCAGAGGATACAAGCACAAGAGAGAGCATGAAAGAAAGCGTGTCCCAAATAGGGCATGGTCCTGCCACAATCTTTTCTTATTCGTTTCTCTGTCCAGTAAGGATTTGGGGCATACACGCACACACACCCAGCATGTTTGGGGCATACACGCACACACACCCATTTGAGTTCTGCTGGGGCCAGAACTCAAATCATGGTCAGCCATGTTCCCTATGACAAGGGTTAATTGCTTTATTTTTTAAATAATTATTTTATTCATTTATTATTATTATTATTATTATTATTATTATTATTTAATTTGGTATAGGGCACGTGCACTCACCAGAGAAAGACAGAGAAAGAAGGAAAGTGAAAAAGCAAGCCGCCAGGTCCGGGACTTGAACTGTGGTCAACCATGTGGGAGTCCAGCACTTTAACTACCATGCCACCTGCCAGCCCTGGCTTAATTGTTTTGATGAGGGAGGCGGCCCAATTTTTTTTTTTCTGATATTTATCCCAACCCCTCCACTCACCTCTAGACTCAAGGTAAATCCTGAATAATCTAAGCCAGTGATTCTCGATCTTGGCTATACTTTAAAACCACCTGGCGGGGGGGGTGGGGGAGAGCAGTGGCAGGTGGTGTAGCAGTTAAGGTGCTGCTCTCCCACATAGCTGAGCGTGGCTCAAGTCCTGGACCTGGTAACTTGATTTCTCACTTTCCCTTTCTCTCTCTCTCTCTCTGGTCAAATGTAAAAAAATAAACAAACAAATAAATAATAACAAGTGAAATAAAATAAATAAATTCTAAAAAAAATAAATAAAAACACCTGGAGGGAATTTTAAAACTCCCTATGCCCATGGCACAGTCCAACCCAATTGCAGTGGATGGTAAGGGAGCGGACACTCAGGCATCAGTGGTTTTTTTTTTGTTTTTTTTTGTTTTTTTTTTTTTTTTTTATAATTATTTATTTTATTTATTCATTCATTTATTTTAATTTGACCAGAGAGAGACAGAGAGAGAGAAAGATTGAGAAAGCAAGCTGCCAGGTCCAGGACCCGAACCGTGGTCAGCCATGTGGGAGTGTCCAGCACCTTAACCACCACGCCATCTGCTGGTCCCGGGCATCAGTGGTTTTTAAAGCTCCCAGGTGATTCCACATACACTTGCACCTGGTTGATAACCTGACCCCACTGGTCTAAGTCATGGTGGTTCCATTCCCCTTGCTAGTGCGTCGGTTAGGAAAGCGCACATGACCAGTGAGGCATATTGGGTTGTCTGCCCAGGGCTTTTGGAAAAGAAGGCCTCACTGATAAGCAGGTAGGACAAGCTGCTGTCTGGATACCCAGACCATCTGACAGCGTGAGAAGTGCTCTGCCAAGAACAAGCTGATGTGCTGGGACCGGCAGGGTGAGGAGAGAGAAGGGAGCAGGACCCTGCTAACCTCACTGAACTGCACAGCGGGAAGTTGCCCTTCTTCTGGATTCTCATTACCTTAAACAATACCATTTCTTCATTGCTTGAAGTCTCATGTGAGGGTGTTCTGTTTACAGCCAAATGTGACTGATACAGTACATAATAACTTAAAAAAAAACTTTTCCTCATTGGAGAGAAAACCAAGTGCGTGAGTGTGTGTGTAAAGAACAGCAGCATATGAGAGGAAAATGTAGCAGACATGAAAGGGGAGGGAATACAAAGCAGAGTGCTAAGTACAGAAAAATATCCATTTACATAGTCTGAGAGGAAATTGTGCTTTACAAGTGGCATTAGAGGAACCAGCAGGTGGCATGGTAGTTAGGGCACTGGACTCCCACATGGCTGATCACAGTTTGAGTCCTGGACCTCGTGGATGGCTTCCTTACTCTCTCTCTCTCTCTCTCTCTCTCTCTCTCCCTGGTCAAATTAAAAAAAATAATAAATTAAATTAAAAATTCTAAAAAAATTTAAAAAAACAAGTGGAATTAGAATGATACAGCAAGAAGTAAGAGGAGATACTTTAAGAGCTTAAAAAATGATGATTAATCACATGTAATACAATTTCCGTAACTTAAAGGAAGGATTAGAATTCAAAAACTAAGGTAGTAGGAGAAAAAAAAAAAAAAAAAAAACAGGAGTGGGAGTCCATGCATACATAGTTATTAAAGACTGACTCTTGGGGCCAGCAGGTGGTGTGGTGATTAGGGCATTGCACTCCCACATGGCCCACTGTGGTTTGAGTCCTGGTTCTGGCAGCTTGCTTACTCATTTTCCCTCTCTTTCTCTCTGGTGAGTCCATGTGGCCTATAGCAAAAATTAAAAAAATAATAATAAATTAAATAATTCTTTAAAAAAAAATGGAGACCAGCAGGTGGTGTGGTGGTTAAGGCACTGGACACTCCCACAAGGCTGACCACGGTTTGAGTCCCGGACCTGGTGGCTTGCTTTCTCACTTCTCTCTCTCTCTCTCTCTCTCTCTCTCTCTCTCTCTCTGTGTGTGTGTGTCTGTCAAATTAAAAATAAATGAATAAATAAATAAAATTTAATAAATAATTATATATTAAAAAAACTCTACCATGTCTACTATGCAGGGAACACAGTAAATATAAGAACACTTGCAATCAAAATACAAAATTTGTCTTAAAAAATAACTGGGCATGGTCTCTGTGGTACAGTCAGTACCTGCTGAGCTACAGTGCTGGAAGCCACATGGCCAGCCTCAGGTTCGGATGCTTGCTTGGCCTGGTGGACCTAGACAGCACGCCCAGGATCCTGACAAGCTGGAAAGCTGGGAGAAGAGGGCTGTGGTGTAACCAGACCCTGTTGAGAGTGCTTCTCTCTCTTCATGCATATGTGTGCTCTCTATCATGAATAAAAACCAGAGAACACTTCATCCTGCACATAGGTATACACAAATATATGTTGAATCAACTAGGGGCTGAGGATTTATTTGGGCATTGAAAATATAGAGACTTAATGACATCACAGTAGGTGATTTTTCCTTCTTTATTTTATTTGTTTATCAGTGTTCTACAACTTGACCAGAGAGAAACATAGAAAGAGAGAGAGGGGGAGTGAGAAAACAAGTTGCCAGGTCCAATACTCGAACCATGGTCAGTCATGTGGGCATCCGGTGCCTTAACGACCATGCCACCTGCTGGCCCAATTTGTATATTTTAAAATTAATAGATAGCACCACATAGAAGCTGAACTGAAAGCCTCTGTAAAGCCTGGCGTCCATATTGTAGAGAAATTGGAACTGCTAGGGCCAGCAGGTGGCATGGTGGTTAAGGTATTTGACTCTTACATAGCTGACCACAGACCCAGACCTAATGGCTTGAAAAAGACAACAGGTGCATGTGAGTGTGTGCCCAAAATCCTAGGAGAAGAATGGAGTAGACGGGATTGCAGCATGGCCATCCCCCCAAAGGAAGTGATTTCTCACTTTCCCTCTCACTGTCTCTGTTTCTTTCTGGCAGGTGCACACATCCTATGGCAAAAACCTTAAGAAAAAGAAAAAGAAAGAAAGAAAGAAAGAAAGAAAGAAAGAAAGAAAGAAAGAAAGAAAGAAAGAAAGAGAGAGAAAGAAAGAAATTGAAGCTGCCACAATCATTCAATAGTGAAAATATAGGCTGCTTACGCCTTGTGACCCTAGAAAGTTCTTAAATGTTTGCTACATTAATAAAATGGGAGTAATATCAGTGTCTCTCTCAAAAGGTTATGAAATTTAATAGGGAAATGCAGGTAAAGTGGTAATTAGTGATTGGTATGTAGTAACCCATAAATGTTAACTACTACCACTACTGTCTTTGTTCAAGCTACTCTAACAGAATATGATAGACTGGGTGGCTTATAAACAACAGGCATTATTTCTCACAGTTCTGGAGACTGGGAAATCCAGTTCCTGGTTCCTTGATCCAGGAGATTGGTGTCTGGTGAAGGTCTGTCTTCTGAGTTCATATATGGCACCTTTTCACCATGTCCTCACATGGTAAAAGGGGTTGGGGTCTTTCTCAGACCTCTTCTTTTAGGGCACTAATCCCATTCACGAGGACTATACTCCCACAACCTAATCACCTGCCAAAGGCCCCAGCCCCTAATACCATCACCTCGGGAGAGAGGATTTTTAAATTATTGTTAGTATTTTTATTGCCAGAGACAGACAGAGGGAGGAAGAAAACCCCTCCCCCCCCACACACACAGGGGATGTGGTCACCTGCCAAACCCTGATTAGCTGTGTGGGATCCGGCTCCCTTGGCCACAGGTAATGGGGCCAACCTGACAGGATTTCAATATATGAATTTGGGTGAAACATAAATATTCAGATCATAGCACTTATTATACAAGTGCAAACTAATCTTAATACTTAAAATCAAATAGGACAGGAAAAAAAATAATTGCCACTTAATAACCACATAACCAAAGAAGCTACTGTTAACATTTTGGTTTATTTCTTTCTAGTCTTCCTTCTACATAAAGTGTTTTGTTTGTAACTCTTTGTACAATTTGAATCCTTTTCTGAAAGTAATTTCTTAAAATACGTCACTTTCAAATCTAAAATACAGTTTAAGCTCTGTCCAAGTATTCTTCTTTTTTTTTTAGAGGTTTTTGCTATAGGGTGCATGCGCTCGCCAGAAAGAGAGAGACAAAGAGACAGAAAGTGAGAAATCACCCCCCCGGGGGGTGGGGGGAATGGCCACACCGCAATCCCTTCTCCTCCATTCTCCTCTCAGGACCTTGGGCACACATACACATGTGCCCCGCATGAGTTTAAGCCACCGGGTCCAGGACTCGAACTGCTGTCGACTACATGGGAGTCCAGCGACATAGCCATTATGCTAACTGCTGGTCCCTGTCAATGTAGTCTTCTGAGCTTTCTTTTTTTCACGTTTGGTTTTGCAGACTTGCATGTGTTGGGACCTCTGTGATTCTTTTTTTCTTTTCTTCATGATAGAGTACAGGCATACACATGAGAGAGAGAGATGAACACCACGGGGTCTGGTCACACCGTGATCCCCTCCCTCCGGTTCTCCAGCCCATCAGAATTTGAGCACTCCTGCATGTGCCCAGTGCATTCCAGGCTGGCCAGCCCAGGAATGCAAACCATGGTCAACATGCGGAATCTGCTCTCCCAAGCAGTGCAGTACCAGTGTGCTATGGGACCTGTCTGTTCCGTGACTCTTGAGGGCAAAGGCACCATCTGAATCAGCTTCGTCTTCTCAGCTCCAAGCAAGTGCCTGACATCAGGGCAGGCAGGAGGGAAAATGGACTAAATAGATGAACAGGGATGTAGGTTGTTTGAAGCTCAATTAAAGACAAAAAAATAAAAATAAACAAATAAAAACCATTTTAAAGTCAGCCGGTTTTGCTCAGAATTGGATATCTTCTCTGCCTCTCTCCCCTCTGTGTTTGTGCGTGCCTGTCTCTGACTCTGTCTCTTCTCTTTTTTGTTGCATATGCACATGTGGCTAACAGAATATGACACTGATTTTTACATGACTTTGGCTCTGTTAAAAAAAAAAAAAGGACATTGTGTATGCTATAAAGGACTGCACCAGGGACCAGGAAACCTGCTGTGGCACCCCAAGCCAGCTCTTGCCAGGCATGCCATTTCATTCATCTTTTCCTTAGCCTGAAGGACACTTTCCACACCCTGCATTGACTCAATAAATCATCATTTAAAACTCGAGCGTCATCCCCTCCAGAAGCCTTTCCTGACCCCACATACGCTCCTCCTCTCAGCCAGCCCTGCGCCCACTGCATCCTGTGGTCATCACATTCCCCCAACCGTCAGCTTATGTCTCCTCAACGGAGTGGAAGCTTTCAGCAGGCAGGGACTTTCGTCTTCTCAGTGCCTTGTACTTAGGAGGTGCTTCATAAATGTTCCTTGAATGAAAATTGATGTGATCTTGTGCAAGTCATTAAGCCTTTTGGAGTCTCAGTCCCTTCCTCAAATAGTGATAATAACAAGATGATGGCTGTAAGTGCACTTCACAGAAAACATAAATTAGTGGAGCCAGCAGGTGGCATGGTGGTTAAGGTGATAGACTCCCACATGGCCAACTGCAATTCGAGTCTTGCTTTCTCACTTGCCCCCGTCTCTGTCTCTCTCTGGTGAATGCACATGTCCTGTAGCAAATTTTAAAAATCATCATCATAATAAATACAATTAAATAAATACTTCTTCAATAAAAACAATTATGGGACCAGCAGTTAGTGTAATGGCTATGTAGCTGAACTCCCACGTAGCCAACTGTGGTTCAAGTCCTGGACCCGGCAGCTTAAACTCATGCTGGGCACGTGTGCGTGCGTGCCCAAGATCCTGAGAGGAGAATAGAGAAGGGACTGCAGTGTGGCCATCCCCCCTGGGGGGTGATTTCTCGCTTTCTATCTCTCTGTGTCTCTCTGTTTTTCTGGCGAGTGCACGTGCCCTATAGCAAAAAAAAAAAAAAAAAAAAAAAAAAAAAAAAACCTCTCCAAAAAACAAAATAAATAAATAAATAAAAATAAATAAATAAAAACGATTATAAGCTAGCTAGTAAAATGTGAGAACTTCTAGTACATAGTACGGGCATCTCTGGATCCAAGATTATGATCGTTCCTCCATGTGTATTGAGGGAGCGAGACTATCAAATGGTTACTTGAAACAGGCGAGACCATACGAGGGGAACTGTACATTGAATAATACAAAGAGCTACCACCTGTAGTAAGTAGAAGCGAGGCAACTGTGTGAGATGCCTGAAGTATCTTACTTTCCTGTTTCATCGCAATTCAATACAGTGGGCAAATCAGAACCATCATCGAGCATGACGACAGTGAGGCACTTGGAGGCCAACTCATCTGTCCACGGCAACTGTGCTCATCTGCTATATCTACAGCCCCAAAAGGACTCTGCCTCTCAGTACATGGGCCCTCCCCCTTGGGTCCGAGCTGACCATGGCTCACTAATCAACAGAATGCAACAGAAGCAATGCTGGGTCAGTTGCAGGACTGAGCTGTAAGGGGCCTGATAACTTCTGTTTTTGTGCTCTGGGAAGCCCTGAGCCAAGTCTGAGAATCAGCTACCCCGCTGGGGAGGCTGAGTGGAAGAACTCCTGGAGGGGGAAGCGCCGAGCCTATATGGAGAGAGCAAGGCCCTGCCCACCGGCAGCAGCCCTAACAGTGACCACCAGTAAGACACAGCAAAGCTGCCTGGCTGAGTGAGCTCACATGGCAGAACGAAGAGCAAATAAAGTGATGGCAATTTTAAGCCACTGAACTTTGGATTTCTTATGTACAGAAGATAACTAGAACAGTCACACAACTAGTAAGTGGCAGAGCAAAGATCACAGCCTAGGTCTCTCCAACCCCAAAGCTGGTTGTTGTTTTTAGTTTAACTACACCATGCTTCTTCACTGACGTGAGGTTGTCAGGCACGAAAGTCTCCAAGGGAGCTCTTGGAGTGGCTGGGGATTTTTGGGTGTGGTGGTGAAGTCATCAGAATGAACCTGATCTTCCTCCAGCTTACAATGCAGTATAGCACATCTGCATGGCATTAAACTGCAGGCAAATTTGACAGTGGTGTCCCTGCTTCTGACCTGGTGGTAGGACCTGGATACGTTTCTATAAAATATAAGTGCCACTCATGAGGCCTACGAGTTCACACCAGAGTGACTCTGCAGGAGCCCAGGGTGCTGAACAGCCTGGAGAACCTGGGACAGGGCTGACAGCAGGGTGCCTACGGGCTCTCTGATGCATGCATTGGATAGCCATGAGCCAGTGAGGAGGAGGACCTGGAGGGAGTCCTCAAAAAAGCCACCAGTAGGGGCCAGCAGGTGGCATGGTGGTTAAGGCACTGGACACTCCCACATGGCTGACTACGGTTTGAGTCCTGGACCTGGTGGCTTACTTTCTCACTTGTCCTCTTTCTCTCTCTGTGTCTCTCTCTGGTCAAATTAAAATAAAATGAATGAATGAATGAAAGTAAATTTTAAAAAAGCCACTAGTAGAGAGGCACAGGGAAATATGGTGGCTTGCAGACCTCTGTGACATGTTACTTCAAGGAATAGAACTGGTACTCTGAAGGGACAGAAATGATGCGTCTGAGAGTCAGACCTGCAATCACTGATGCTCTCAGGGAAACCCTGTGGGAAGGTCTGCTCGGCGTCTCCCAGGATGTTTCTGCCAACCGTCTCCTGTTAGCACACCAGGGCCACACGAGCAAGGCGGGAGGGCGAGGTGGAGCTACTTCCAGGCTCACCTCAGGGACCGGGCACCCAGGACAACTACAAGGAGCAACTTGTCCAGGGACTCCAATGTCCCCTGAGAGAAATGACGATGCCAAGGGACATTCAGGACTGACACAGCTGCACACAGCCTCTGCCATCAGGCGTAGATGGGGCTGCTTCTGGGTTACTTATGAAGAATGCCCAGCATTCTTCGTGGCTGGGCATTGGGGTGGCATGTGTGGTTTTTGTTGCTACCAATAAATGGTGAAGTTACGTCAATTATTTCAGGATGACAATTACAAAAACGGAAAGAAACTCTCTAGGCTCCCTAAAGAGACATCAATCATTAGGATCCCTGACCTTTTAAAGTACCTTAAGAAGAACAATACTTTCTGGAGGTAACTCTCAACTTTGAGGTACCACGGCTTTATTAGGGAGCACCACAAGGATGAGGGGTTGGGACAGAGGTGAGGGAGAATGTGGTGCAAGAACAAAGACAATGTAGGGAAAGGCCAGACGTAACGTATTCTGCAGGCCACATGAAGACGCATGTGGCCACGTTTAAAACACAGAGGACAGCTGTTTTAGAATTCTGAGGAGGGGAGTTAGGAATGAGGAAGGAGTACACGTTCAGATGTGCTTTGAATCACTTTAATTCTTTTAATAAATAAGTAAGGTAGATATTATTATCCGTTCTATAAAATAGGAAATGGCAATTGAGAGAGATCAAGATTGTAAGACCTGGATTCCAAGCGTAGCGCCTAAGGCCATGCCCCTGCCATTGCTGCAAACTCTCCAGCAGGAATGTTGGGAGTTTGCGCTGTGTAGCTTAGCTATACTGAACCTTCATTCCCCAGAATTCCTTTCCCTGTGTAGGAAAGTGTTGCCCACGAGAGAAATTTGCATAAGATCTGCAAGGCAGAAGTGAAACCTATTGGGCGTTAGGTCCTAAAGGATGTTATAGGGGCCAGGAGCCCCAGCAGCTCATTCACAGTCTGTCACTCACCTGCTGGCCCTCTTTTCTGTGAGAGCAACCCGAGGAGCAGCTCTTCAGCTCCTATCAGATTTCCTCTTGTAGTGTCTCCAAGCCCCAGGCCAGGCATGTGTGCAGCTCCATGGCAAAGGGTGCCACTCACCCCGACACTGACACTGGCCCTGTGAGATGGATTTGGGTTCTAGTTAATTTTTTTTTTGGGGGGGGGGGAAGAATTGCTTATTTAATTAAATTAATTTATTTATCTTAATTTGACCAGAGAGAAATGGGGAGAAAGGGGGGGAGTGAGAAAGCAAGCTGCCAGGTCCAGGACTCGAATCACAGTTAGCCACGTGGGAATCCAGCACCTTAACTACCATGCCACCTGCCCCCCACCCCCAGTTAATTCTTGATCTATTCCACTCCACTTCTAGCTTTCTTTTCCATTTGCTAGCCTGCTGACTTATATCAACTCAGGCCCCCACCAGAAGCAGGCTCCATCAACAACTCCTCCCTAAGATAAAACCTTATTCCACATCATTTGTAGTTCTTTCATACACTCTGACATGTAATTATATTCATATTATAGAGACTGTGCAGGCAGCAGTTCTAGCAAAGCATGCACTGTGCCTAACTAAAAAGACGCTGGTTCTGCGACTCTTCTGTATTTGAAGTGAGGTGGATTTTTTTGTATAATGCATCTTTGTACTTTTAAGTACGATGACCATTGCTGAAAAATTCATGTCAATTAAATGTGTTATAGCCTAATTTTACTTAATTATTACTAAAAGTATTTTCCTTAAAGTCTCAACTCTCAGTTACAAAAGAACCCAGATGGAAGATCATCTTAGTGAACTGAGGACTGTTTGGTTTACCTGCTACCATGAAATACAGGTGTACCTACCTTGGGTACAGTGAATAATGGATATGGCTGGTATTTATTCAAGGATGAACATGCTTACCCAAAAGCAAAGTAGAAATCTGACACATTTTGGAAAAGGTAATCTCAAAGAATATAAAGTGTTTACCTGAAATGTATTTCTTGTTCTACTGGCTAATTATGTAAAAAAAAATATGTACTGAAAGCCAAAAGAAGGAAACCAACATCAACAGGGCATGTTAGGAGATGGAATGTTTAACATTTTATTTATTTTTCTTCTTTTTCCTTCAAAATTTCACTTATTTATCTCCCCCCTGAGAGAGAGCACCCTCAACAGGACCCTGATGCGGTGATCCACCCTCAACCCCAGCCAATCCCCATTCATGGGCACACACATGTCTGTCATATTCAGGGAGGTGAACCCAGAACCTTCTCATGGAGGTCAGGCTTACTTCTCTGCCATTGCCCAGCCCCATAAATTATTTTTTTAAGAATTATTTTAATTTTTAATTTTACTATTATTACTCTTTAAATTTTACTGAGAGAAAGAGAGAAAGGGAGAAAGCAAGCCACCAGGTCTGGGCTTTGAACTGTGGTAAGCCATGTGGAAGTCCAGCACCTTAACCACCATGCCACCTACCAGCCCCTAAATTTTGAATTATCAAGGGGTCATTTGTTTCCAGCCATGACAGAGTAACAATTATCCTAGTAAGGAAACAGGACAAGGGACCAGCAGATGGCGTAACGGTTACATCGGTGGACTCCCACGTGGTCGACCACAGTTTGAATCCCAGACGCAGCAGCTTCAAACTCACACTGGATGCATGTGCATGCGTGCCCAAAATCCCAAGAAGAGACCGAAGAAGGGGTTGCAGCATGGCTGTCCCTCCTGGGGGTGATTTCTCACTTTCTGTCTCTCTGTTTCTCTCTGTCTCTCTGGAGAGTGCACACGCCCTACAGCAAAAATCTCTCTAAAAAAAAAAAGAAAATGGCAAAATATATGAAACAATGTACAATGTCCATAAAGATTGTACAAAACAGGCAATGTAAGAGTGTTGTCCTTTTTTTTTTTTTTTTTTTTTTTTTGAGAGAGATTTTAGCTATAGGGCGCGTGCACTCGCCAGACAGACAGAGAGAGACAGAGAGACAGAATGCGAGAAATCACCCTCCGGGGGGATGGTCACGCCGCAATCCCTTCTCCTCCATTCTCCTCTCGGGATCTTGGGCACGCACACACACGCGCCTGGCGTGAGTTTTAAGCCACCGGGTCCGGGACACGAACCGCGGTCGACTACGTGGGAGTCCAGCGACATAGCCATTACGCTAACTGCTGGTTCCCGAGTGTTGTCCTTTTTTAAAATTAATTTTACTATATGGTGGGTGCACTCAAGAGAAAAAGACAATGAGAGCACAAGAGAGAGAGAACAAGAAAGCACTCCCAGAGGGGATGGCCACGCTCCAATCCCCTCCATTTTCCTCTTGAGATTTTGGGCATGCACTCACACGCACTTGGTGTACTTTTCAAGCCACCAGATCTGGAACTCCAACCACATATTTGGCCATGTGGGATCCAGCTTCTTAAACCACCATGCCATGGGCTGGTCCACACTGTTATTTTTTTGAGGCAGCAAAGAAATGAAATCAGCCTGAGGACCATGGAGGCAATCTGTCTGGAGGTACTTCCCAGACTGCATCAGAGCAAGAAGAGAGAACCTAAGTGGCAGTTGCACTGTGTCGAGGATCAGTTTCAGGAGGCTATGGAGGCTGGAATTTGCAAGGAGAAAAACAGAGAGCAGAGTCCAGGGCCAGCCTATGATGTGGTCATCAGGGTTACTGACTGTACTGATCCAGTCCCAAAAATGGTGGCTTGAAAAATATGCCAGGTCCGTGTGCGTGTGTGACTAAAATCCTGATAGGAGGGAGAAATGGAGGAGAGGGAATTGCATCTTGAACATTCTCCATGGTGGGGGGGGATGCTTTCTCACTTTCTCTCAGTCCCTGTTCTCCACGCTCCCCCCCCACCCCATGAGCACATGCACCCTCTGGCAAAATTAAAAAATAAAAAGGATCCAGAGAAAGAACCCAAGAGATCTACATAATAATCCCCTCAAAGTTTTATGCTGTATGTCTAATACGAAAATCACAATTCCAGGCAGAAAAATAACCACAGGGAAATGTAAGATGGGCAATTTCCATAGCTACACAGTACTGGGATATGTTTGGTTTCACACCAATCAGAGTAAAGAGATCTGATTACAAACTCAAAATAAGATACTCAGTAAAGATCTCAGAAAGGGATCTTTATACTGAAGGAATAAGTAATCGCTCTAGAGGGACCAGCAGATGGCATAGTGGTTATGTTGCTAGATTCCCACATGATCAATCATGGTTCAAGTCCCGGATCTGACAGCTTGAAACTTATGCCAGGTGGGGCCGGGGCCAACGATGTTGGACATTCCCACATGGCCAACCGTGGTTTGAGTCTTGGACCTGGTGGCTTGCTTTCTCACTTTCCCTCTCTCTCTCCCTCTCTGTATCTATCGCTGGTCAAATTAAAATAAATAAAATTCAATCTTTTCTAAAAAAAAAAAAATTAAAAAGAAACTCATGCCAGGCACATGTGTGTGAGCCCAAGATCCCAAGAGGAGAATGGAGGAGAAGGGATTGTGGCGTGGCCATCTCCCTGGGGTGATTTCTCACTTTCTGTCTCTCCGTCTTTCTCTGTCTCTCCAGTGAGCACATGTGCGCTATAGCAAAAATCTCTAAAAAAAAAATCTGTAGAGCAATAATTTTCAAGCAACGGTGATTTTACTTCCCAGAGGACATTTTGCATTTTGCAATGTCTAAAGACAGTTTTTATTGTCATGACTGAAAAGATGCTACTGGCATCTAGAAGGTAGAGGCCATTGACTTAGTCTTATTACTTCAATAAAAGTTGACTGAAAAAGAGACAAATCGTTGGGCCAGCAGGTGATGCAGCAGTTAAGGCAGTGGACTCTCATATGGCTAATCATAGTTTGAGCTCTCAACCTGGCAGCCTGAAAATCATGTATGTGGGGGGAGGGAGACCAGCAAGCAGGTGACATGGTGGTTAAGGCACTGGACACTCCCACATGGCTGACCAAGATTCGAGTCCCAGACCTGGTGGCTTGTTTTCTCACTTCTCTCTCTCTCTCTCTCTCTCATCAAATTTAAATGAATAAATATATAAGTAAAATTAAATACATAATTCTTTTTTTAAAAAAAAAAAAAAAAAAGAAAGAAAGAAAATCACGTCAGGCATGTGTGTATGCATGCCCAAAATTCCAAGAGGAGAAGGATGCGAGGGATTGGGTCACAGCCATCCCCACTGGGGAATAGTTTCTCACTTTCCCTTCCTCTGTCTCTCTCTGGCAAGCATACATGAGCTATGGCAAAAACCTAAAAAGAAAAAAAAAAGAGAGACAAATTGTCAAACTGTTCCACATTTTACTGAATGTATACTATACTTCAATTTAAAACAATTTTGGAGTCCAGCCGGTGGTGTGGTGGTTAAGGGAACTGGATCTCACATACCTGACTGTGCAGTTTGAGTCCTGGCCCCAGTGGTTTGAGAAACACACCAGGCCCAAAATCTTGGAAGAAAGGGAGATGGAGGAGAAAGGATTGTAGCATGACCAACCCCCATGAAGGGTACTTTCTCACTTTTTCTCTCTCTCTGAAGAGTTACATGCACCCTCTGGCAAAAATAAAATAAAATAATTAAAAATGAAAGAATTTGGGGCTAGCAGGTGGCGTGGTAGTTAAGGGTGTTGGAATCCCACTTGGTCAATCATGGTTCCAGTCCTGGACCTGGTGGCTTTGCTTTCTCACTTTCTTTCTCTCTCTCTCATTGTTTTTCTCTGGTCAAATTAAAATAAATAAATAAAGTTAAATAAAGATAATTCTTAAAAAAAATGAAAGAATCTGATGACTCTATGTACTTTGTACAAGTGGAACCATATATTTGTCCTTTTGTGACTAGTTTTATTTCACTTAGCATAATTTCTTCAAGTTCATCTATGCTACAGTATGTGTCAGAATCTCATTCTTTTTTATTTTTCTAAGAATTATTTTATTTAACTTTATTTATTGTTATTATTTTTTAAATTTGACCAGAGACAGAAAGAGGGAAAGTAAGAAAGCAAGCTGCTAGGTCCTGGACTTGAACCACGGTTGGCCATGTGGGAGTCCAGTGCCCTAACTATCATGGCACCTGCAGACCCCCTTTTTTATTTTTTAAACGGCTGAGAGTGCATGTTGTCACATGAAAAGAGAGAGAGAGGAAGAGAAAAGAGAAACACACCCTAATGGGGCCTGCTATCCTTTTTCTCTTTTTCTGCAGCCTGTCAATATCTTGGGCATGCACACTGTGCCTGGTGTGTGCAGCTAGGGCCGGGATTTGAACCTTGTTTGGCCATGTTGGATCTAGAGTCTTCTACACAGCACTTAACTGCTGTGCCAGCCCACAGTACTTTTCCAGACTGAATATCTCAAAAAGTTCTTGGAAAAATGGAACTTTTTGAAATCCTCTCATATACTACATTTTCTTTTTCCATTCAGCCATTCATGGACACTTAGGTTGTTTCCACTTTATGGCTATTGTGAAATAATTCTAAGAACATGGGTGTACAAATATCTAATTGAGTTCCTACTTTCAATTCTTTTTGGCAGATATCCAGAAGCAAATTGCCAGATCATATGGAACTTCTACTTAATTTTTTGAAGAATGACTGTTCTATTTCCCTAGCAGCTGCATCATTTTATATTTCTACCAGCAGTGCAAAAGGGTTCCAATTTTCCTACATCCTTGCCAATACTTGTTATTATCTCTTTTTGATAATAGCTAAAACCCAGTGGCTGTGAATTGATATCTCATGGTGGTTTTGATCTGTATCTCCCTAATGATAATCATCTTGAGCCTCCTTTCACGTGCTTATTGGCTTATGATATCTTGGTTTTTGTTTACTTGTTTGTTCGTGTTTTTAAGTATTCTGTTCAGTAGATGCTTCTTGTACAATAAGTCAAATCATATCAAGTATATATATCAGACACTTAACTGTTTTTTTTTTTCTTTCTTCAGTTGTCAAAAGGCACATGTGTTCACCAGAGAAAGAGAGAAAGAGAAGAAGCTCCCGCCAATGAGGTATGGTCATGCCACCATCCTTTTTCCTCCATTTCTCCATCCTGTCAGGATTTGGGCCATGCACACTCATGCTCCCAGTGTTTTTCAGGTTGCTGGGGGCCAGGGTTCAACCACATGGTCAGTCACGTGGGATCTTGCTCCCTATGCACAGGGCTTAACTACTGAGCTACAGGGCTGGCCTTATAGTCTTTATTTTGCATTACCAGGTGAACCAGGCCCTTATCAAAAGTTACTTATAAAAACGTTCACACACATACATTGCATACAGCCATGTACAATGCTCCAGTCAGCCACACACTGCGTACACTGTGGTGGTCCAAGATTATAATGGAGCTGAAAAATCCCTGTTGTCTAGTGGCATCACAGCTGCCTTCATGTCATAGGGCAGCACATTATTCATATTTGTGGTGACGCTGGTGTAAATGATCCTGCTGCCCTGCCAGGCACGTGAAAGCATAGCACCTACAGACAGCAGGACAGAGGCACTACAGCAGTGCACCACTATGTGAGGCTGGCACACATGGAAAGGTCTAGGGTTCACATCCTAAGATCTCCCTGTACATGCCAAGCACACACGTATGTCCATGGTTCAGGCTGGCTGACACTGGGGGTGAATCTCAGCATGAAGACTTTGTTGAAGGTGCTTCTCTTTCTCTCTCTCACTCCTGGAATAAATACATCCATATGTTAAAAAAAAAAAAAAAGTATAGCACGTACTTTGTACAGTACATCATACTTGCTAATAATAATAAATGACTATGTTCCCAGTTTATGAATTTACTATACTATCCTATACTAGATTTTTATCATTATTTTAGTGTACCCTCACACTTAAAACAAAGCTGACTGTGAAACAGTATGCTATGTTATGCTGTTACAGTATGGATCTACTGGAGTCCTTGATTACATCACTTTCTTTTATGCTCGATTGATTCTCATGCTATTTTGTTCATCATAGCACTTTTACTGTGACAAGATGTAGAGGTGGAAGGTAGTGGTTTGATGATCCTGAAATTATGTTAGCCTGGGATACTTTGGGTGTCTGTGTCTTTGTTTTATTTTTGTTTTTAAGAATTATTTATCTAATTTTATTTATTACTATTATTTTTTAGAATTTGCTCTTGGGCACATGTGCTCATCAGAGAGAGACAGAGAAAGGAAATGAGAAAGCGTGCTGCTAGGTCCAGGATTCAAACCATGACTGGAGTTCAGTGCCTTAACTACCATGTCACCTGCCAGCCCTAGTTTTTAACAAAGAAGCTTAAAAAGTTAAATAAATAAAGAAAAAATAATAAAATTTAAAACTAGATAAAAACTTATAAAGATATAAAGGGGACCAGCGGATGGTGTAATGGTTATGTTGCTGGACTCCCATACAGTTGACTATGGTTCGAGTCCCAGACCCAGTGGCTTAAAACTCACACTGGGCATGTGTGCATGTGTACCCAAAATCCCAAGAAGAGAATGGAGGAGAAGGGGTTGTGGTGTGGCCATCCCTTCTGGTGGGTAATTTCTCGCTTTCTGTCTCTCTGGTGAGCATACATGTCTATACCAAAAATCTCTGGCTTTCAAAAAAAAAAAAAAGAGAAAGATATAAAGAAAGAAAATATTTTTGTACAGATGTACAATATATTGTGTTGTAAGAAAAGTGTTATTTCAAAAGAGTCAAAAAGTTTAAAAAGAATTGAAAACTTTATAAAGTTAAAATGTTACAGTAAGTTAAAGTTAATATATTACTGAAAAAAGAAAATGCTTTAAAAGTAAGTTTAGTATAGGGCCAGTAGGTGGCATGATGGTTAAGATGCTTAATTCCCAAGGGGCTGACCACAGTTTCAGTCCTGGACCTGGTGGCTTGAAACACACTGGGTGCATGTGCATGTGTGGGTGCTCAAAATCCCAGGAGAATGGAGGAGATGGGATTATAGCATGGCCATTTCCCTGGGGGTTATTTTTCCTTTCCCCCTCACTGTCTTTTTCTGCCTCTCTCCGGCAAGCATATCCTATGAAAAAAAATAATAAAATAAAGAAGATAAATTTAGTGTAGCCTAGCGAAGTCTTTGGTAGTATACGTACCTGCAGTGCTGGAAACTACATGACTGACTGTGACTTTGGATCACCTGCCTGATTGACCCAAAATACACTGGGTATACATGCGTGTGCCCAAGATACTGATGAGCTGGAGGGCTGGGGAAGATCGTAGTGTTACAAGACCCTGTTGAGGTTGTTTTATCTTTTCTCTCATTCATGCTTTCTTATGCATGCTCTTTACCATAAAATGAACTTTAAAAATAAAATAAGGACCAGTGGGTGGCATGGAGGTTGAGGTGCTGAATCCCACATGGCTGGCTGCATGATTTGAGTCCTGGACAGGTGGCTTGAGAATCACACCCTGCATGTGTGCATGGGTGCCTAAAATTCCGAAAGAAGACAGGAGGAGAAGGGATTGCAGCATGGCCACCACTCCCCACCTCATCCCCAGGGGTGATTTCTTAGGTTTCCTCTCTCTCTGTCTCTCTCCAGTGATTATACATGTCCTATAGCAAGATAAATAAATAGCCTACATGTACAGTTTATAAAGTCTACAGTAGTGTGCAGTAATGTCCAGGTCTTCATTTTCACTCACAATTCACTCACTGATTCACTTCCCATTCCTGAAATCTCCATACATAGCAAGATTCCTATACAAGTTTACTTTTTAAAATCTTTTACATTTATTTTTACTGTATCTTCATATTTAGATAATGTTTAAATACTCGAACACTTACCATTGTGTTACAATTGCCCACAGAATTTAGTAAAGTAACATGCTGTCCAGGTTTGCCGCCTAAGAGCAGTAGTCTATATGATATTGCCTAGGTGTGTAGCAGGCTATCCCATCTAGGTTTGTAGATGTGCATTCTATGATCACAAAATCACAAAACTACCTAAAGATGCATTTTGCAGAATGTATCCCTATTGTTGATTGACACATGACTGCAAATAAAAATAGGATAATCTTAGTTGTTGCACCTGTTTACATAGAAATAACTCAATAACTGATAAATGCACCATGGAGCTAGAAATGATAAAATCTTATATGCCTGACATGTGGCCATGCTTATTTATACACACACACACACACACACACACACATATATATATACACACACAAATACATATATATAATATATATATATTCTTTTTTGAGAGGTTTTCTCTATAGGGCGCGTGCACTCGTCAGACAGAGAGAGACATAGAGACAGAAAGTGAGAAATCACCCCCCAGAGGGGACGGTCACACCGCAATCCCTTCTCCTCCATTCTCCTCTCGGGATCTTGGGCATGCACGCACATGCGCCCAGCGTGACTTTTAAGCCACCGGGTCCGGGATGCGAACCGCGGTTGACTATGTGGGAGTCCAGGAACATAGCAATTACGGTAACTGCTGGTTCCCTATATATTTTTTTTTTTTTTTTTTTTTTTTTTTGAGAGATTTTCGCTATAGGGCGCGTGCGCTCGCCAGACAGACAGAGAGAGACATAGAGACAGAAAGCGAGAAATCACCCCCCAGGGGGGATGGTCACGCCACAATCCCTTCTCCTCCATTCTCCTCTCGGGATCTTGGGCACGCACGCATACGCGCCCGGCGTGAGTTTTAAGCCACCGGGTCCGGGATGCGAACCACGGTCAACTACGTGGGAGTCTAGCAATATAGCCATTACGCTAACTGCTGGTTCCCTCCTCTCGGGATCTTGGGCACACACGCACACGTGCCCGGCGTGAGTTTTAAGCCACCGGGTCCGGGACGCGAACCGCGGTCGACTACGTAGGAGTCCAGTGACATAGCCATTACGCTAACTGCTGGTTCCCCCTATATTTTTTTTTAATAGAGGTTTTTGCTATAGGGCACATGCGCTCGCCAGAAAGACAAAGAGAGACAGAAAGCAAGAAATCACCCCCCAGGGGGCGTGGTCACGCCACAATCCCTTCTCCTCCATTCTCCTCTAGGATCTTAGAGATGCACGCACATGTGCCCGGCGTGAGTTTAAGCCACCAGGTCTGGGACACGTACCGCGGTCAACTATATGGGAGTCCAGTGACATAGCCATTACGCTAACTGCTGGTTCCCCCATGCTTATTTTTCTTAAGTTATTTTTTATCTAGGTTTTTCTTGGCTTAGTGTTCTTATCTAAACTTTAGATTTATTTTTTGTTAAAGCAAACATTTATATGGTAATGTCATTTTTAAATTGGAATATATGACTAGGTGAAATTTAACAAACCTGTAATGTTTGCTATTATATTGTGTTTTAAAGGATGGTGTTCCCTCCAAATTCAGCTGAAACTTAATCTGCAATGCAACAGTATTAAGAGGTGTGGCTTTTGGAACTAGCAGATAGCGTAATGGCTACGTTGCTGGACTCCCATGTAGTTGACTGTGGTTCGAGTCCCGGACCCAGTGACATAAACTCATGCTGGGCATGTGTGCGTGTTCAAGAACCCAAGAGGAGAATGGAGGAGAAGGGATTGCAGTGTGGCCATCCCCTCGTAGGGTGATTTTTCACTTTCTGTCTCTCTGTCTCTGTCTTTTTGGCGAGCACACGTGCCCTATAGCAAAAACCTCTCCAAAAAAAGAAAAAAAAAAAAAAAAACGACATGTGGCTTTGGAAAGTGATTAAGTCATGAAGGCTCTGCTTTCATGAATAAGTACTCAACACTCTGTTGCCCTTCAGTCCCTTCTGCTGTGTAAAGCACCATCCTGGAAGCAGAGAGTAGCCTTCACCAGACACCAATGCCAGTGCCTTGATCTTGGACTTCCCAACCTTCAGAACTAAGAGAAATAAAGTTCTGCTGTTTATAAATTACCCTGTCTCCAATAAAATTAAATAAAACGATTCTGTAAAAACTTAAAAAAATAAAATGGGTCAACAGGTGGTGTGGTGGTTAAGGGCGCTGGACTCCCATATAGCCAACTATGGTTCAAGTCCTGGACCTGGCGGCTTGCTTTCTCACTTTCCTTCTCTTTCTCTCTCTCTTGCTCTGTCCCTCTCTGGTCAAATTAAAATAAGTAAATAAATAAAGTTAAATAAAATAATTCCATAAAAAAATTAAAAATAAATAAATACATTACCCTGTCTCAGGTATTGTATTATGGCATCACCAATGGACTAAGATACATGTGTTTTACTCCACAGAGGGAGCACTGGGAGTGGAGGGGTGGATTTATGGTTCTACTGCTTGTCCAAAGTTATCCTTGGACAAATTACCCAGTTATTGAAAGAATAAAGTAAGTCATTGTTTGTAAGACTTCATTAAATAGCTACTAAAGAACCTCACTAAAGATGAACGTATCTTAACTGAAATCATGCCTCTTGCAAGCAGTAGATCTAGGACTACGATAGAATACATCTTCAAGCTGTAAAATGAAAAGACTCATTCTGGATTTCTGTTTAAAATGCGGACTGTCAGGGGGAGAACGTAAATATATTTACTTAGTGCCAGCTGGTGCTGGACTCACTGGCTTGAGAAATACACTGGATTCACATGTGCCTGAAGTCCCCAAAGGGAAGAGAGAGAGAAGGGCTTACAACATGACCATCCCCAGTGGAGGATGGATGTGTGACTTCTGACTTTCTCTCTCTTTCTCCAGTGAGCACAAGTGTCCTTTAGCAAAAAATAAAAACATGGGGCCAGCAGGTGGCATGGTAGTTATGGGCGCTGGACTCCTGCATGGCTGACCATGGTTTGAGTCCCAGACCTGGCAGCTTGCTTTCTCACTTTCCCTCTCTCTCTCACTCTGTCCCTCTCTGGTCAAATTAAAATAAATAATTAAAGTTAAATAATTCTTAAAAAAATAAAAAATATATATAATCATTTATTTTACACACACACACACACACACACACACACACATACATATATATACACACTTAAGCAAGAGCCCTGCTATGTGTATGTGAAAACTGCCTCAGAATGAAATGCATTTGCCGTGGTCTAGTAATACCTTGGCCATCATGACATTCACAAAGCTTTTGCTTCTCCCACTCTGCTCACCTCCTCCATGGCCGTTTATTTCTGTTCTCTCATTCTCAGCGGGCTGACCTTTCCTTGATCTCATCTCCAAACTGATGGTGAAGTACAAGCAGCTAAAGCCTCAGGAGCTGACAACAGGGACCGGGGTTTTCATCGTAGTAGAGGGCAGATCAGGAAATGTTTAGAAGGCACAGGAGGAATTCAGTTGGCTCCCAAGGATTGTTTTGTAAAACTGAACTTTCACACTTGCTGCTCACTCCCTGCTTCTCTTCCTACCGCAGCAGGGCAGCACCCAGTTACCCAAGGCATGGGCTGCCATCACCAGTGAGGCTCTTTCACAACCCACAACTAACCAATTTTTTTTTTTTTAAGAGATTTTTGCTATAGGGCACATGTGCTCTCTGGAGAGACAGAAAGGAACAAAGAGAGAGAAAGTGAGGAATCATCCCCCAGGGGGATGGCTGCACCACAATCCCTTCTCCATTCTCCTCTCGGGATCTTGGGCACGCACGCACACACACCCAGTGTGAGTTTCAAGCCGCTGGGTCTAGGACTTGAACCACAGTTGACTACATCAGAGTCCAGCAACGTAACTATTACACAATCTGCTGATCCCACCAATCTTCTTCTTTTTATTTAATTTTAATTACTATGGATTTCAACTTTATAAAAGGATTATTTAATAATTTATTAATTTTTAAATTTGACCATAGAGGGACACAGTGAGAGAGAGGTTTGGGACTCGAACTGCAGTCAGCCATGTGGAAGTCCAGTGCCATTAACCACCATACCACCTGCCAACCCCACCAATCCTATTTTTTTAATTATTTATTTTATTATTATTTTATTTATTTGTTTTAATTAGACCAAAGAGGGACAGAGCGAGAGAGAGAGACAGAGAAGTGAGAAAGCAAAACGCCAGGTCTAGGATGCGAACCATGTTTGGCCATGTGGGAATCCAGTGTCCTGAATCACCATGCCACCTGCCGGCCCCTCATTATTATTTAAAAATTTTCTATAGGGCACATGCGCTCACTAGAGGTGAGTGTGGGGGGGAGGTGGGGGTGAGAAAGCAAGCCACCAGGTCCAGGCCTCAAACCACAGTCAACATGTATGTGGCAGTCCAGTGCCTTAACCACCACACCACCTGCTAGCCACATCAATCCTCTTTTTACACCTCTTAAAAGTGGGGTGCGAATGCCCTATGGCAAAAATAAATAATAAGGTGTATATGTTTAAGAAAAACAAAAAGGTGAGGCACCTGCTGCCCCTCAGTCCTGATAGCATGTATAGCATGTAGTGATGGTGGCAGTGGTGGAAGTAACTAACTGCTGCATACAAGTCCCCCCCCCCCCTTTTTTAGAGCTTTTTGCTATAGGACACGTGCACTTGCCAGAGAGACAGAGACAGAGAGACAGGAAGTGAGAAATAACCCCCCCCGGGGGGGGGGGGGGGATGGCCACACAGCAATCCTTCTCCAGTCTCCTCCTGGAATCTTGGGCACACATGCGCCTGGTGTGAGTTTCAAGTCTCCAAGTCCAGGACTCAAACTGAGGTCAGTCATGTGGGAATCCAGCTACACAACCATTATGCCATCTGCTGGTCCCACAAGGAATATTTTTAAGGTCATTGTACCCATCGACTGATCTAATTCTCAAAATAACTGTTTTTATCTGCATTTCACAGAACAAAATTGAGGCACAAGAACTGAGAATCAAACTTGCCTGGATTTACTTATTTTTTGAAAGAACTATTTATTTTATTATTATTTTTAATTTGCTATAGGACACATGCGCTCACCAGATAGACACAGAAAGGAAGAAAGCAAGCCACCAGGTCTGGGACTCTAATAGTGGTCAATCACATGGGAACCCAGCGCTTTAACCACCACGCCACCTGCTGGCCCAAATTTGCCTGAATTTAAACAACCAGGGCCCAGAATCCCATCCAGGCCTTGGTGCTCCGGAGCCTACCTTCCAACTTTTACAACCAGTAGTGTAGACATCTCTCCTCCTGTCCTCTGCCTTGCCCAATGGCTTCCTCTTGACAGGTTTCCAGGATCTCACCTTGTCCCCTTCAATCAATTTCCAACATTCTGGTTCTAAAACACACACAAAAGATGCTACTCCCATTATTGAGTACCTAGCTTCATGGCTGCAGCGTTCTTAGCAAACTCTAGGCTGGGCTGCCCCACCCCCTACCCCCGTACAGCTCTGTTCTCATCTCATGCTACAGCTTTTTAACTTTAGTTCCTGAATTCACCCGAGTCTTCATTTCTTTTTTAAAAAGAATTATTTATTTCCATTTGTTATTATTACTATTTAATTTGACCAGAGAAGAAGGGAAAGTGAGAAAGCACACCGTCAGGTCCAGGACTCGCACAGCGGTCCACCATGTGGGAATCCAGTGCCTTCAACCACCGCGCCATCTGCCGGCCTCTCTTTTCATTTCTTAACTGTTCTATTTCCCAAACCCCTACAAATTGCTGGAGAAAAAGACTGGTGTTCGGTAGTATCTGCTCACTGGATTGTTGAAAAGCAACCGTGGTTTATTACTGGAAAGCGCTGCAGACAGGAATTGTGAAATCTTTCCCTGGGCTCCTTTCAAAACAGGGTGAATTCTCACCCAACGTTCTCCTAACACTTGGCCCAGGGCACCCATCACCGTGCACCGACCCTGCTGGGTTCTGACCGTGGCCTCACGCAGCCTCCTGTCCCTCGTCTGGTAATCCTCTCCCAGCTCGCTACGGTCCAGGGTGGCACCGGCGGGAGCTGAGCACAACAGTTCTCCAGCTGCGGGCCGAAACGACTAACTTCACGACCTCTCAAGGTCTCCTCGCGGCTGCCTGAGGCTCAGCGTCCAACCTTCGCGAAGAGAGGGACCGTCCCGCGGGTCGCCGGGACCCCGAGTCCCCGAGCGACGCGCGGCGGAGCTGCTGCAGCCTGAGCTCCCGGAGGAGGGAGGCTTCTGAGCAACGTGGGCCTGGGGACCGTGAACACGTTACTTCCCGTAAAGCCCACTCGAATAACGTGACCGAGAACCGCGGGCCTCCGTCCCCGCCGGGCCCACAGGTGCCTCCTCCCGTTCCCCACTCGGAACGAACAGCCTGCAGTTCCTGCAGCTGCAGCGCGAGACGCGAAACGCGCGCCGGGAGCGAGCTCCGGGGAGGGCGGCGCGGGCCGGAGCGGGCCCGGGCGGGACTCCGGCGCGGGCGCTGCTCCCTGCACTCCAGCGCCGGCCTCTCTGCGCCGCCTCCTCCGCCCGCCCGCCCTCCGGGGCGAAGGCAGGGGCGAGGTGCGCCCCCTCGGCTGCACCCTCCCGGGCGGGCGGGCGCGGCGCGGGTGGAGCGGGACCGGCCTAGGCGGGCGGCGGCGGGAGCAGCGCGGCGCCGCGGGCAGTGAGCTCCGCATTCGAACCTCCCTCGCAGCCAGTCTCCGCCCCACAATGCACCGCGGCGGGCAGCCTTTGAAAAAGCGGCGCGGCTCGTTCAAGATGGCGGAGCTCGACCAGTTGCCTGACGAGAGTGAGTAGCACCTCCAAGCACCCCCTCTTCCCGCCGGCCGCCCGCCCAGCGGCTGCCCGGGCCAGGGACGGGCGGCTGTACCCTCCGCCGGGCAGCCGGGCTGGCCGCCAGCCGCACCGTGGTCCCCTGGCCCTCCTACTCCGGGGCTGTCGCCGCCTTTGTTATGGTGTCTGTGTGTTGCTTTCTGTGGCTGTGTGAGCGCCAGGGCCGGAAACCGAAAGCCCGGGAGCCCAGCCTTGCCGGGCGGAGGCGGTGGCGGCTCCCCTGGCCCGACTCCGGCTCCCGGCCGAGGACGGGGAAGAGCGGCCCCGGGACGCGGGGGCTGTCCTCGCCGCCCGCACCACTCGCCCGCGCCGAGACGCCCGCCGGGTTATGTAACTCGCGGTCCGGGGCCGGGGCGCGCTCGGGCTGGGCACCGCCGGGCACAGCCCCTTCTCCTGGCCTCGGCCTGGGCTCCTGTCCTGTCACCGCTCCTGCCTCCACAGGCATTTGTGAGCCTCACCGTCCTCCCCCCACCCCGGCTGTGTCCGCCCCTGGAAGTGTTTCCGTGTCAGAGGGTTGGCCCCTTCCCCTGGGACCACAGGTGGCTGTGGCCCTTTCCGGAGATGACCCGGGCGGGACACGTCGTGTTCAGGTAGCCCCCGTCCCGCACACTTCCTTCCGTGTGGAGGTGTCCGAGGAAGCAGGGCACCTTCGCACTTGGATGTGAGCCGCGCGCATACATGGCAGAACTCTGCCCGGCACCCACCGCGGGCATCGCCTGCTTAGCCGTATTTGCTCACCCTGGCACCTAGGACTGTGCGGGTGTGGACTGAGTCAGAGCACCAGCTCTGCAGTCGAGGGGCAGTGGAACTCGATCCTGTAATTCCCAGTATTGCACGTATTATATAAAAGGATAGCTAATTACAGAAAGTCCTGAATCCACACTTACTGTTTAGATTATGTGTGCATTTCATTTGTGAGCACTTTAGTATAACAAAAGCAAAAAGGACAACTGGAGGTACATGAGAAGTTACTGCTTCTCATTTGGAGAATTCAGTTGATTGTATTTAGGATGCTTCCATAGGCACTGTGCTTGTCATTTTGTTTGTTTGTTTTTTTGGTGAGGTCATACTCTTAATATGTTATAAGGTTAAAAGTTCAAGGTGCCAAGCTGATGAAAGTCGTATTAAAAGTGTTTGTTTTTAAAATTTGATCAAGACCAGGGCTAAGTCCCAAAAGAACTTTCTCAGTGATGGAAATGTTCTCATTTGTGATGTCCACTAGGGTAACCACTAGCCCTGTGTTCCTATGGAAGACTTCAACTGTGGCTAAAGTGACTGAGGAACTGAATTTTGCATTTAATTAAAATTAAATTGAAATAGTCACATATAGCTGTTGGCTACTATATGGTTTTTTTTTTTTTTTTGGAGAGGATTTTGCTACAGGGTGCATGCGCTTACCAGAGACAGAGATAGGAAGCGAGAAATCACCCCTCAGGGAGGGTGGCCACGCCACAACCCCTTCTCCTCCATTCTCCTCTCTGGATCATGAGCACGCATGCACACGCACATGTACACGCACCCGGCATGAGTTTAAGCCACCGGGTCCAGGACTCAAACAGCGATCGACTGCATGGGAGTCCAGCAACATAGCCATTACGCCAACTGCTGGTCCCATGGCTACTGTATTGGACAGGGCACAATTGTGCACCATCCATGAGTTACTGCTTCTCATTTGGAGAATTCAGTTGATTGTATTTAGGATGCTTCCAAAAAAGGGTTAGGCACAATGTGCTTGTCATCTGAAAAAATTGTTCTGATCCTTGCTGTCTTTATCGTAAAGATGTCTTATCTGGGTCAGCAGGTGGCATGATGGTTGAGGCTCTGGACTCCCACATGGCTAACTGCGGTTCTAGTCCTGGACCTGGCAGCTTGCTTTCTCACTTTACTATTTTTCTGTCTCTCTCTGGTCAAACTAAAATAATAATAATAATAAAATTAAATAAGTAACTCTTGAAAGAGAAGTCTTATCACCTCTTAGAAGTCACATTCATTAGCGCTGTTATTTTGGTATTCATTCTTTTGAAATTAGACATGTTTTAATTGTCTTGCTTATGGCTATCATTAGGAATATTTGCTTCATGATCACTGAACATTTATTGGATACTTACTGCGGTTCTTTGTAGGGACTTGGGACTTACACTAGGGTTCAAATTCCAGCCACTTTCAAACTATATAACCACTTTTATTTCTCTGTGATATCTCTGGTACATTGTGTATGTGTGTGTATGTACATGCAGGTTATGTTTTTGTGGTATATATCTTATTTGGCCAGACTACAGCTTTGTTGAGAGCAAGGATTGCTTTACTTGATTTGTCACACAGTGCCACCAATAAAGTATACATAATTGAATGTAGAGTAACCGGCATTATTAATGAAACTGGAGCAGGGTTTTGTTTTTTCACTTATGAGAGAGCGAGACAGAGATAGGTACATTTTACTGGGTCTTGTCTTACCGTGATTGTCCTATCACAGCCTCCCAGTCAGCTAGGACCACAGGTGCCATTGTGCGACTTTTTCAAATTGGCCTGGGAACTGAACCTGGGCCTCCAACTGCCCAAGCTGTGGAGCTGTGTGTGCACCATTGCAGCTGGGCTCTGACAAAGAAGAGTGATTTTAATTTGCTACTGGAAATAGCTATATATCCATATATATGCCCAGTTTAGTCAGTGTAACATTATCAATAATCAAAGTTACCATTGTTGGGACACGGTAGTTCCCCCTTATCTATGGTTTCAGTTGCCCACAGTCTAGAAAACTGTCATGACTCTGTGATCCAGGATGACCCAACACAGACAGGTCTTTTTCTGACATATGGTAGCATCAGAAGGCGCAAAACACATTACATATATTTGCTCATTTCATCATCGTTTCAATTGATACAAGAACTTGATTTTATGCGTTAGAAGGCCAAGGCTGTCTTCAGTTAGTTCTCTCCTCTAAATTCCCATTCTTGATATCTTTTGCCTTTTTCACAACTCTTAGATGCTTCAGAAGCCCCTAAAACTTAACGTATTTAAAAATCTACCTTATACTTCTACCCCAAAATAGATACTTCCAGCGAGTCTTGTTTTATTTATTATTTATGTATGTATATATTTTTTAGAGAGAAATTTCTGCTATAGGGCATGTGCACTCACCAGATAGAAAGTGAGGAATCATCCCTCGGGGGGATGGCCACATTGCAATCCCTTCTCCTCCATTCTCCTCTCAGGATTTTGGACACACACACACACGTATCTGGCATGAGTTTGAGGCTGCTAGGTCTGGGACTTGAACCATAGTTGACTAATGTGGGAGTCCAGTGACGTAACCATTGTGCCATCTGCTGGTCCCAGTGGTTCCTATTTTAAAAAATGTTCCATTATTGGGACCAGCAGTTAGTGTAATGGCTATGTCGCTGGACTCCCACATAGTTGACTGCAGTTCAAGTCCCGGACCCGGTGGCTTAAACTCATGCCGGGCGCGTGTGCGTGCGTGCCCAAGATCCCGAGAATGGAGGAGAAGGGATTGCAGGGTGGCCATCGCCCCGGGGGGTGATTTCTTGCTTTCTGTCTCTCTGTCTCTCTCTGTCTGTCTGGCGAGCGCACGCCCCCTATAGCAAAAACCTCTCCAAAAAAAGAAAAGAAAAAAAAAATTCCATTATACATTCACCTGGCAGGGAAGGAGCCTAGAAGCTATCTTTGGCACATCCCTCTCTTTCACGTCCCATATTTAAGTTTAAGCCTATCCTAGATCTTGTAACTTTTTCCTTCAAAATATCTCTTAATTCTACCTGCTTCTTACTACCACACCCACCAAAGCTGTCACCGTCTCTTCTCTACATTAGTCATTTCAGCCTCCTATTAATCCACCCGCCTCTCTACTTTCAACCACAGTGATCCTTTCAAAATGTGTCATGTCACCCTCTTGGTTTTTTTTTTTTTTTTTTTTTGGAGAGGTTTTTGCCATAGGGCGCGTGCGCTGGCCAGACAGACAGAAAGAGACAGAGAGACAGAAAGCAAGAAATCACCCCCCAGGGGGGATGACCACGCTACAATCCCTTCTCCTCCATTCTCCTCTCGGGATCTTGGGCACGCACGCACACGCGCCCGGCATGAATTTTAAGCCACCGGGTCCAGGACTCAAACCACAGTCGACTACGTGGGAGTCCAGCAACATAGCCATTATGCTAACTGCTGGTCCCTCACCCTCTTGTTTAAAACCATTTAGAAGCTATAAGACCTTTCATGGTGTGGCTGCCCCCCACTTCTCCAGCTTCACTTTGTACCACTCTTCCATTCTGTACCTTTAAGTCACACCGTTTTCATTTCTCCCCTTTTTCTGTAGGGTCTTGGTTCTCTCTACCTGGAATGCTCTTCTCTTCCGCTCACTCCCAGTTAACTTCTTATCCTTTAGATCTCATTCTAAGCTTCTTCAGAGAGCTATTTTTCCATCCTCTCTGACTGGATTATGTTGTCTTTATGTTTTTCATACCACTACTAACTTCTTAGTGGCAACTCTTAAGTTGAATTTTTTATTTGTTTATGTGTTTTTTAGTTATTAGCCCTACCAAAGCAGGAACCCTTTCTGAGTTTTTTTCATTCTTGCATTCCCAGTTCCATCCCTAACACCTAGCTTACCTCTCTGACCTTTTTCTTTCTTTTTCTATAGGGCATGTGAACTTACCAGAGAGAGGAAAAGTGAGAAATCACCCTCCAGTGGGGATGACCATGCTGCATTCCTTCTCCATTCTTTCACGATTTGGGGCATGCATGCACATGCACCCAGCATGATTTTTCTAGCCTCTGGGTCTGGGATTTGAACCAGTTGGCCATGTGGGATCCAACACCTTAACTACCTTCACCTGCTGGCCCCTCTCTGACATTTAGTTTATTTATTTATTTATTTATTTATTTATTTATTTGGAGAGGTTTTCGCTATAGGACGCGTGCGCTCGCCAGACAGACAGAGATAGACAGAGAGACAGAAAGCGAGAAATCACCCCCCGGGGGGATGGTCACGCCACAATCCCTTCTCCTCCATTCTCCTCTTGGGATCTTGGGCACACACGCACACGCGCCCGGCGTGAGTTTTAAGCCACCGGGTCCGGGACGCGAACCGCGGTCGACTACGTGGGAGTCCAGCGACATAGACATTACGCTAACTGCCGGTCCCTCTGACATTTATTTTTTTAATCACACTTCCCTTTCATTCTCCAAGCACTGTGCCCTCCCCCTACTCCTTGAATAGTTTAAACTAATCTTTTGGCTTTTATTTGTTTGTTCGTTTTAATATGTAATTTGTTAGAGGCTTTATGTGCTCATGGGGGGAAAGACAGAAAGAGACGGGGGAAAGTGAGACGGCAACCCACTTGCTCCCTCTTTTTCCACAGTGAGGAATGGCCACGTGCAGTCTCTTTTCCTTTATTTCAACTTTTGGGATTTGGGGCATGCATACATATACACAGCCCTGATGTTTTTCATGTCCCCAGGTCTGGGACTTGGACTGCGCAGTTGACCATATGAAATCCAGCCACCACACACAGTGTGGCCCAGATTTTTTTCGTTTTTTATTTATTTATTTTTCTTTTTAAAGATTTATTTATTGGGACCAGCAGTTGGAGTAATGGCTGTGTCACCGGACTCCCACGAAGTCGACCGTGGTTCGAGTCCCAGACCCGGTGGCTTAAACTTACACCGGGTGCGCGTGTGCATGTGCCCAAGATCCTTAGAAGAGAGTGGAGGAGAAGGGATTGCAGCGTGGCCATCCCCCCTGAGGGGTGATTTCTCGATTTCTGTCTCTCTGTCTCTTTCTGTCTTTCTGGCGAGCGCACGCGCCCTATAGCAAAAACCTCCAAAAAAAAAAAAAAAAAAAAAGGATTTATGTATGTATGTATGTATTATCATTGTTTTTCAGTTTGATGAGAGAGAGAGAGAGAGAGAGAGAGAAAGCAAGCTGCCCAGTCCAGGACTCGGACTGCTGTCGACCACGTGGGAGTCCAACCCACCACGCCACCTGCCAGCCTGGCCCAGGGTTTTTTTTACCTACTGCTTTTCTTCTCAGATTCATTGCTTTGACGTCCTGCTCTTTCACAGCTAGTTCTTTGCAGATGTTCCCTTCTCAGAGAAGCCTTCCCTAACTACCTTGTGTAAAGTAACTTCCCCTAACACACTCCAGTATCACCCTGTTTTTTTCTCTGTAGCATTTGCCACAAGCTGTAATTACTGTTTTATGTATTTGCTTACTGTGTGTCTCTTCCTACTAGAAAGTAAGCACTCTGAGAGTAGGGGCTTTGTCTATTTTGTCCTTTAGTTTAACCCCAGCTCCTAAAACAATGCTTACAGCAGGCATTTAGTAAATAATTGTTGAATAAATGAGTGACTATACCTGGTTAGAGCAGGATTCTATCTTAAATCAGATTCTTCTGCCTGTGAAGTCATGTTATAAACCCAGTATTTTTTTATGGATTAAAGTAATACAGACAGTATCACTGTATTAAGATCTATATCAGTATTAGCCATTAACTATGTGTACTGTTTCTGCACTCTTATATGTACTAATTAATTCTATGCTCATTTTATAAATGAAGAAACAGTAGCACAGAGAGGTTAAGTAACTTGCTTAAGATAACTCAGCAAGAAAGTGGCAAAGCCAATATTCAAACATAACTAATTTCATCTAAAACTTGTTCTCTTAACCATTATGCTATGCTGCCTCTCAAAAAAAGAAAAACAGTTAATGGTGGTAGGTCAAATTCTCCAAGATCTGATTCCTACCTTCATAGAGCAGGAATGGATATCTTTATGCTGATCTAATATCCTTCAGATCTCTCAGCTCACATACCACCTTTCTTTTTATTTTTAAAAATAATTATTTATTTTTAAAATCCATTTGTTATTATCAGTTTTTAATTTGATCAGACAGAGACAGAGAGAAAGGAACAATGAGAAAGCAAGCCACCAGGTCCAGGACTTGAACCATAGTCAGCCATGTGGGAATCCAGAGCCTTGAACCATTTTGCCACCTGCTGGCCCCGAATACCACCTTTCAGAGACACTAATCATCAATTCCTTACATAAAAGTAGCTTTCCCTCCCTCCATCCTCGTCCCACACTACCTATCCCCATTATTCTGCTTTGGTTTTCCCCGTAGTACCTATACTACATGACACATGTGTGTGTTTTTTTGGTCTCTCTTCAGTACAATGTAAATTTCACAAGGGCCTTTGAAATTTTGGGCCTTTGGCTGTGTTGCTTGCTGTTGTATCCCTGTGCCTAGAGCAGGGACTGGCCTGCAGTGGCACTCCACCCAGTCACTGAATGAGTGAATGAATGGTAACTACTTTTCTCACATGAACTGTATTTCTCTTGGTAGCTACGTGGACATGTGCACTGTCTACTACTGCTGCTTCCTAGTTGTGTTATTTTTTTGAGGCTTTTTAGCAAGATTTTATGGCATTCCATCTCCCATCTCCCATCCATGGCCTTACTGCCTTTGGTCATTAAACTTAAGTGTATCGCATAGAAGTTGTTATGCTGTCCTGTTAACCATTCTCCACTCCTACACAGGAGAGTAGGGTGTAAGTGTCGGTGGCCTTGATGCTTATGGGATCTGTTCTAACAGCCTCTCATATTAACCTGCAGAAGAAAAGTCAGTTGAAGTTTAAGGATCCAAGTTACATATTAAGGATCTGAGATGAAGTGTTTCATAGCCATAATTGCCATACTTTATCTGCTGCTTCTCATTTAAAGTCCGTTATCAATTTATATAAGTTGTAAATTATTGTTGCTTTTGTTAAAACACCAGGGAGGATTAATCTGTCATCTCTAGTTTTTGTTCCTAGTTCATGTTCTTTTTCACCTCATCCTTGAAATCATCCATGTTTATTATTATTATTTTTTTGAAGAGGTTTTTGCTATAGGGCACGTGTGCTCGCCAGAAAGACAGAGACAGAGAGACAGGAAGCGAGAAATCACCCCCTAGGGGGGGGATGGCCACGCCACAATCCCTTTTCCTCCATTCTCTTCTTGGGATCTTGGGCACACACGCACACGCGCCCAGCGTGAGTTTAAGCCACCGGGTCCGGGACTTGAACTGTGGTCAACTGCATGGGAGTCCAGCGACATAGCCATCACGCTAACTGCTGGTCCCCATAATTATTATTTCTCAAGTGACTTGAACTTCCTTGTAATACAAATCAAATTTTGAGATTTTAAATTTAGTGCTCTCCCTTTTCTTTTGTTATTGATTCTCCTACTTCCCCTACCCATAGGTCCCGTCCTTTATTCATACCAGAACCATGAGCCCAGCGTTTTCTCAAAGTGGGTTACCTGCACCAGAATGCCTTGAAGGGCTTTAATAATAATACAACGTCCACATGCATGAGGAGATTCTTGGTTATCCTGACACACACTAAAGTTCATTTTATCCAGTGGATCCCTCCAAATGTATGGTAGCTCCTCTTAGCTGTTTTGAACTCCACTTTCCAGCTTTGAGCTTTAAATGTCACCTGTATCTGCTTTCTAGACTTTCAAGAGGCTTTATTGCCTGCTATGACAGTCGCTGGATCATCTCCATTTTCTGCTTCTCCACGCCATTACCACTTCTGATCTGTGCCTCAGTAAACGTCAGTTCCCTTTCCCTTTCCTCCAGGACTAGAGTCCCTCTGGATAAGGATTCAAAATTACGACTTCTGTCTCTTCTTTTCGTCTTTTGTCTGTTTTTGTTTTTGTCTCTCAGAATGGTCTACTATTCTCAAATCTTCAACAGAATTACCAGATGTCTCTCTCTAGTTCTTAATCTATATGAGTTCTGGTATATAGCCTGAATTGTCTACTACTGGGTCGTCAGAAAAGTCATGACACATTTTTGCGTAACAAGAAAATATGCCATGAGGTAGTCCGACAACCCAATAGTTATTTCTAATTGCACATCCCACTGTCACTACAACACAATATTGTTAGACCTAAATGGATCGTTTTTACTTCCAAACCAATGTCTTGTTTTCTCTCAATTTGATTTTGAAATTATTGATTTGTTTTATTTTTAATTTCAGGCTCTTCAGCAAAGGCCCTTGTCAGTTTAAAAGGTAAGAATTACAGTGTTTTTCATTATGCCATAAACTAGAAATTTCATTCATTGATTTGGATATAGTATTTCTTTTCTTCAAAGTTATGATTCATAACAACTTTTAAAAAAAACTTGCCTGAAGGCATACACGCTTGCCCGAGAGAGTTGGTGAAAAGAATGGTCCCCACCCCCCATGGGGCATGGTCTTGCTGCAGTCCCCTACCCTTCATCTCACTTCCTGTTAGGACTTTGGGCATGCACGTACATGTGCCCGACAGGCTTTTCCAAGTTGCTAGTTTCAATTCTTTTTTTTCTTTTCTTTTTTTTTTTTTTTTTTTTTTTTGAGAGGTTTTTGCTATAGGGTGCGTGCGCTCGCCAGACAGACAGAGAGAGACACAGAGACAAAAAGCGAGAAATCACCCCCCGGGGGGATGGCCACGCCACAATCCCTTCTCCTCCATTCTCCTCTCAGGATCTTGGGCACTCACGCACACGCACCCTGCGTGAGTTTTAAGCCACCGGGTCCGGGACACGAACCGCAGTCAACTACGTGGGAGTCCAGCGACATAGCCATTACGCTAACTGCTGGTTCCCGCTAGTTTCAATTCTTGAACCATGTTTTTGGCCAGGTTAGATCTAGTTGTCTCAACCACCAGGCCATAGGCTGGCCCATTATAGCTTCTAAGTATTGGTTTTCACTGGCAACTTTAAATTCATATGCTTTTATAGAATTAATTGGTCCTCAGAATGATTAAGGAAAAAAATTTTTTTCTGAAATGATTGATTAAGGCAAGTTCTAACGAAATATTCCATTAAAAAACTTATTTAGATTCAAAGCACTAATTAAACAACCATGATGAGCAGTATGGTTGCATAATAGTTTATTTTTAAGAACTTGGCCTTCTAATTTTGCCTGTAAGTTCCCTGAAGTGAAAGAATGATAGTACTCTTCTCTTCCTGAGAAAATTTAGACATGTCCTTTGGTCTGATTCTTTTGGTAGATAGAGTAGACTAACCATCTTAATATAGTTTATTTTAAATTTTACCTTTTGATTAAAATTCTACTGGGTAAATAGATTTGGAACCAAGCTAATTAGCTACTGTGTTATGCTTTGAACTGGTGATTTACCAAATTAAGTTTTGGCTTGAGGAGACCTCTTGTCTTCCAGAATGCTCGGTTTCTATGCCTGACAGGATCAAGTCCATCCTACCTTTTTTCTTTCGGGCTTCTTAAATGTACTTTAGAAAAATCGTGCCATTATTACTTCTCCCAATATTAAACCATTTATCTTTTTATTTTATCTTTAGATTTTTTTTTTTTTTGTCATAGGATATGGTGCTCACTGGAGAGGGACAGAGAGAGAGGGAAGGTGAGAAATCACCCCTCAGGGGAGATGGCCCTACCACAATCCCTTCTCCATCTCCACTCAAGATTTTGGGCATGCGGGGGTGGTGTGGTGGTTAAGGCACTGGACACTCCCACATGGCCAACCTCGAGTCCAGTTTGAGTCCCAGACCTGGTGGCTTGCTTTCTCATTTTCCTTCTCTCTTTCTCTCTCTCTCTCTGGCCAAATTAATAAATGAATAAATAAATAAATGAATAAATAAAAAAATAAAAAATTCTTAAAAAAAGAAAAAAGGATTTGGGACATGCACATGCATGTGCCTGGCATGATTCTCAGACTGCCAGGTCTGGGCCGCAAGTCAGCCATGTGGGAACCAGCACCTTAACCACCATGCCATCTGCTGGCCCACCCATTTCTCTTTTTTAAAAAAATTGCACAAGTAATATAAATTTATTGTAGAGAAATTTAGAAAATGTTGATGAACAAGAAGAAAATAAAAACAACCATCTTGCATGTATTTTTCCTAGTTTTGCTGTCTTTATATATAAACATATCTTTATAAAAATTAAACTCACTCTTCTTTATTTTTAAACTCCTCTTTTGCTTCCATGATTTACCTAATCAGTTACTTGATGTTTTTTCCTGATTATGCACAATTCTAAAGACATTTCATTGAATTAAGAAAGACAAACACCACACTGATTTCATTTTCATATGTCAAAGTTTTCACATATTGGAGCAAAAAACATTAATGCTCTAAATTGAAGGTTAGAAAGGACTTTATTGAGTCCATTGTACTGCTTTTCAATCAGAATTGTACCAAAAACTGTTAAATTGTTGACAAATTGATAAAGAAAAATTATTAAAAGCCAAAAGAAAGGAAAGTAGCTGCATGTTTTAGTCTGGAAATGTAGTGCTTTTAAGATACATTGCTTTATCTAATTATTTAGGGATTTGACAGTAAACTATAAAAGAGATTTTTCATTTGAAATAAACTTAATTATATGGCGAGTATATTTTTTTCATATTTCTCAGACATATTGCTGTTATTAAAAAGGCAGTTTCATAGTAAGAAATCCTTTGAAGTAAACTTAAATTTTGTTACTCTTAATTATTCATTATAGAGGGAAGCTTATCGAACACATGGAATGAAAAGTATAGTTCTTTACAGAAGACGCCTGTTTGGAAAGGCAGGAACACAGGTCCTTCTGTGGAAATGGTAAGGAATGATTTTTGTTTTGTTTTATACTTCAGAATAATTATAGCTAAATTATCTGTATTATTGTCATGTGTATATTCTTTTTTTAAGTTTTCTATAGGGTGTGCGTGCTCACCAGAGAGAGACAGAGAGAGTCAAAGTGAGAATCAGCCTGCCCCCAGGGGGCGGCCACACCACAATTGCTTCCTCTCTTGGGACTTGGAACAAGCACGCACATTTGCCCACTGGTTTTTCAGGCCTCTATGACCAGTACTTGAACTGCCCAGTCAGCCATGTAGGGTCCAGCTGTCTTAGCCTTCCTGCTACCTGCTGGCCCTGTCATGTGTGTGTTCATACAGCATAGTAAAATATTTCCCAGGTTTTCCTCCAACCTCTGGCATTTTAGTCTTTAATAAGTGTCATTGAGCAGCATTTGATTTTTTTTGGAGGTGATAATATAATCATCAATATGCATTTGTTAGTCATTGTAATTGTAGGGTTGTTTTGTTTCATTTTGTTTTGTTTTAGTTTTGCCATAGGACATGGACGCTTTCCACAGAGGGACAGAGAGAGAGAAAAATAGGCAAAGTGTTAAATCAGCCCTCCAGGAGGAATAGCCATGCTGCAGTCCTTTCTCTTCCATTCTCCTCTTGGGACTTTGGACATACATGCATACATAATGGTCTGTTCTTCAAGCCATTGGGTCCAGGACTCAAACTACGCAGTTATCCCTGTGGGATCCAGCTGCCTTAGCTGCCGCACCACCAGCTGGCCCAGTAATTGTAGTTTCTTTGAATAGAGAAAACAAAGCAAAAAAATCCCAACAACCTGAAAGCATGCTTTTATCATATATGTAAAAATTTTAACATGGCCCTGATCCTTGCAAAAGGATGTTTAAGTGTGTGTGTGTGTGTGTGTGTGTGTGTGTATGTCTGTGCATGTGCACGTGCACATGTGTGTGTGTGAGAGAGAGAGAAAGAGATAAGGCACTAAAATCTTGTGTATGTCAAGAGAAAATGCAATTAGAGACAAGAAGTAGAGATGACTGTATAATTGGCATGACTAGCAACTTAGGACCTCTGTTTCTCCCTGCTCAGCCAGTCAGGAAGCTATAAGGGATCAGTCATGAAACAAGCCTCCAGCTGGGATAGACAGCCACAGTCACAGTAGCCTGGGCAGCTGGCCACAGTGAGTGTGAGAGACACTTCCCTCTCTGTCAGTTCTGTCACCATCATTCTCTTTCTCTTCTGTGCCCATTATCAGGGAAGAGGGACAAGGAAAGGAGGCGAAGGGACTTCCTGTCAGAGAGATTGAGTAGGTTTGACTTCAAGGGTTCCTTCCTATAGCTGTGACCCGACTAGATGCTGTCATATACTATGAGCCATCTGTACTTCCCTCTCTTCCAAATAGGCATGAAGGTCTGTCTGTCTTGTGTGGTGGGAGAAGGTTTTGAAAAATAACTTGGCTCTTATTGGGATATTACAGGTTGAGTTTCCCTTATCTGAAGTGCCTGAGGCCGGAATTGTTTCAGATTTTAAATTCTGGGGGAGTTTGGAATATTTACATATATGTAATGAGATATCTTGGGGATGGGACCCAAGTCTAAACACAAAATTCATTTATATTTTTATGCACCTTATATATAATACATAACCTGAAAATAATTTATACAGTATATTTGTATTATAGCATTTGACTATGACTTGTCATATGACATCAGGTGTGAAATTTTCTACTTGTGACATCATGTCAGTGCTCAGGTTTTAGATTTTGGAGTATTTTGGATTTCAGATTAGGGATGCTTAACCTATATTTATATTCTTTCTTCCTATCCGTGAAACCTGTGAACCCAGAGTGGACCATAAATTTTTTTGTATTACAGGTCTTTAAATGTATGATGTGCTTTTGGAACTTAACAAATTTCTAGTTTAGGTAATTATCAAATATCTGTTATATGTATCTTGTATTTTCATTTATAAGTGGAAATTTGATTAAAAATTTTCAGATAGCAGATCTAGTGTAACATTATATAAGGCTTTCTCTCTCTCTCTTTTTTGGGGGGTGGGGTTTTCTTTCTGGCATGCACTTGCCAGAGAGAGACAGAGAGGACTTGAGAAATCATCCCCAGGGAATGGCTACACTTCAAACTCTTCTCCATCCTCCTCTCAGGATTTATACCCAGCGTGATTCTCAGGCTGCCGGGTCTGGGACTCAAACCAGCCAGCCATATTGGATCCAGCCACTTTAACCTCCACACCACCCGCTGGCCCCATTTAGGTTTACACTTATGAAATGATTTACTTCTTTCATCCCAGCCCAGTCCTGTGTGGCAGACATATCCTGTAGTACACCCAGGTGATATTAACCCAAATGCCAAGGTAATTTGAACTGGAATTTCCAGAACTTACTTTCCTATCTTCATTATCCCTGGCCGCCCATGTATTAAGGAGACTTGGGTTCTAGTGTCAGTTTAGTCATCAGCTAGGTGTTTCATTTGTAAATAGCTTGTGTAAACATGTATCTTACTGCTTCCTGAATCTAAGATTATTTATACTTGGCTTTGTGTGCTTCTTATTATCCATACTTCATCCTTCCATATTGCTAATAATTCAGAGTTAGGTGTATTTTCCAACTATAGAATTATATTTTGGAACAATAATGAGAAGTATTCAGCTTTTTCATTAAATAAAAAAATTCTATCATAGCCTTTCAGAAATTCAAAACGAAGTCGACTCTTTTCTGATGAAGATGACAGACAAATAAATACAAGGTCACCTAAAAGAAACCAGAGGGTTGCAATGGTTCCACAGGTATGTGTGTGCTAAAATTTGTTCGACCTGAGAGGCAGTAAGCAGCCACTTAACATATTAAAGTTTATATTTATTTATACTGTACATTTTGAATAACAAGTTCTTTTATTTAAGTCAGAATTGCTGGTTGGATCCTATTTTAGCTACCTAGAAAATAGCATTGTTTTGTTGATCAGCTTTAACCAGAATAGAAAATCAACTGTCAGTACTACATATACATGCTTTCTTTAAGCATGGAGTTAGTGGACATTAAGTAAGTTAGACAATATGGAATCAGTTTTGGAATTTTGCATGTATATGAGAGGAGAAAAATTTTATTTTATCACTGAGGAAACTATATTGAAGATTTCTTTTATCCACAGAATGGAAATAAATAGCATGAAATCATATCTTCTTTTTTATTTTTGGCATTAAAATCAGAGTGGATAAGTAAGAATCAAAGGAATGAAAATTGAATAAGGAAATACTAACTTTAAGAATAATGTGGTGTAGTGGTTAAGACGCTGTACTCTCACGTGGCCAACCAAGGTTCAGATCCTGGACCCGGTGGCTTGAAACCCATGCTGGGCACATGACCAAAATCCTGAGAGGAGAATGGAAAAGAAGGGATTCCGGCATGGCCATAGAGAAGGGATTATAGCCTGGCCATCCCCCCAAGGGGTGATTTCTTGCTTTCTATCTTTCTGTCTTCCTGGCAAGTGCACACACTCTATAGCAAAAATCTCTCTTAAAAAAACAAAAGAATAATGGGGCCAGCAGGGGGTGTGGTGGTTCAGATGCTGGACTCCCACATGACCAACCACGGTTCAAGTCCCAGACCAGGTGGCTTGCTTTCTTACTTTCCCTTTCTCTCTCTCTCTCTCCAGTCAAATAAAAATGATAATAATAAGTAAATAAAATTAAATACTTAAAAATGAAAAAAGAGGGGCCAGCAGATGCTGTGGTGGTTAATGTATTGGGCTCCTACATGAGTTACCACAATTTGAGTCCTGGACCTACTGACTTGCTTTCTCACTTTCTCTCTCTCTTTCTGTTTCTCACTAGTGAATGCACATGTCCTATAGCAAATTTAATAATAATAATAAGTTAAATAAATAATTTTTAGAAAGAATATTTAATTTGGACCCGGCAGGTGGCATGGTGGTTGAAGTGCTAGAAATTAATTAATTAATTAATTAATTAATTTAAAAAAAAACCCAGCAGAGTAATGGTTATATCCCTGGACTCCCACATAGACAACCGCAGTTTGAGTTCCAAACCTGGTGGCTTAAAACTCATACTGGGTACATGTGCATGTATGCCCAAGATACTGAGAGAAGAATTGAGGAGAAGAGATTGGTGTGGTCGTCGTCCTTGAGCAGTGATTTCTCATTTTCTGTCTCTCTGTCTCTCCAATGAGTACGTGTGTCGTATAGCAAAAAATCTCTCTTTTTTAAAAAAATATACATACATACATATATACATATATACATACATAAAATTAAGTAAATAATTCTTAAAAAAAAAAAAAGAATAAATTATTCAGGGGCCAATAGGTGGCATGGTGGTTAAGGTACTGGACTCCCACATGACCGACTGCGATTCAAGTCCTGAATGTGACAGCTTAAAAATCATGCCAGGAGGACCGGTGGGTAGCATAGTGGTTACTTAGCTGTACTTCGACGTGGCTGATCACTGTTTGAGTTATGGACCTGGTGGCTTGAAACTCATACTGGGCACATGTGCATGTGTGCCCAAGATCCTGGGAGGAGAGTGGAAGAGAAGGAATTGCAGCGTGGCCATCCCCGGTGGGTGATTTCTTACTTTTGCTCTTACTGTCTCTGTCTTTGCCCTGTGAGCACATGAGCCCTAAGGCAAAAACCTCTATTAAAAAAAAAAAAAAAGAAGAAAGAAAAAAATGCCAGGTACATACACTTGGGTGCCCAAAATCCTGAGAAGAGAATGGAGGAGAAGAGATTGTGGCATGGCCATTCCCCGGGGGTCGGGGGGGATGATTTCTTTCTGTCTCACTATCTCTCTATGGTTAGTGTATGCACCCTATGGCAAAACCTTAAAAAAAAAAAAAAAAAAAAGAATAATTAATTTTTTGAGCCAGCAAGTGATGTGGTAGTTAAGATGCTGAATCCTACATGACTGATTCCATGGTTCGAGTCCCAGACCCAGCAGCTTGAAAAATACCCTGGGCGCATGCATGTACATGCATGCCCAAAATCCCAAGGGGAAAATGGAGGAAAAGGGATTGTGGCATGCCCATCCTCCTATAGGGGGTGATTTCTCAGTTTTCCTCTCTGTCTCTCTCTCCGGCAAGTGCATGCACCCTATAGCAAAAATCTAAAATAATAATTTTTCTCTCATAAAATTTATAACTTCTGACTTGATCATTCCCTACATCCCTTTCATTATTTTCCAAAAGTATTATAAAACAAAATTTTCCAATATAGTGGATGATAGTAAAGTGATTTTCTCAACCAAGAATTTGGCATCAAGTAATTAAAAGTTTTACCAGCAATATGCCCTGAAAAAAAAAAATGTTGTATATCTTTATGATAATTTCAAACAGTAAACTATGTTCATGTTCTGTAAAATGATTTTTAAAAAAAGTGTCTTAAGGTGCCAACCGGTGGTGTGGTGATGAAGGCATTGGTGATGAAGGTGATGATAGCTGACTTCGCAGTTCAGTCCTGGACCTGGTGGCTTGGAAAACACGCTGGGCACATGTTCGTGTGTACCCAAAATCCTGAGAAGAGAAAGGAAGAGAAGGAGTTCCGGCATAGCCATCCTCCCTTGGGGGTGATTTTTCACTCCTACTCCCCCACCCCCCAACACCACTCCCACTTCTCTTCAGTGAATGCATATGCCCTATGGCAAAAACCTTAAAAAAAAAAAAGAAAAAAAAAAGTACCTTGAACTTTTTTTTTAACAATTAAGTAATAAATAGACATAACCATTTAAATTTTTTAAATTACATATCATTGAAGCTATTAAGTCATTGGGAATGTCCTGGCATATTTTTCTATGTTTTTCTATGTAAAAATGCATCATGACTTTCCCTACAACCCAATAAAATAAGACATGGAGGGGCCAGCAGGTGGCTTGATGGGACTGGATTCCCACATGGCTGGCTAGAGTTTGAGTCCCAGACCTGGCGGCTTGCTCTCTCACCCACTTTCTCAGTTTCTCTCTCTCTCTTCATCTCTCTCTGATGAGCTCACATGTCCAGTAGCAAATTAAAAAATAATGATAATAACAAGTAATTCTTTTAAAAAAAAAAACAGTATGCATTTCTTGACTAAGTAAGTGTTGGGTACAAGAGCAAATGAATATAAGAAAGGGTTAAATAACCTTCGTATTAGCGTGACTTTGGAAGAGCTGCGTTAGGAGAATAATCTCACAAACATAAAAAGGTAAACTTTATGACTTTGCAATTGTCCTATCCCAACTCAGTCCAGTGCCTTCCTTCCTAGACACATCATTCCTTCTGGGACTATTTTAAAATGTGCTTTCTACTTCTGAACAATACAGAAGAAATATAAGACAAACATGATATGAGACTTCTTAAAATATGTTCCTTTTTTTTTGAAATTTTGCTATAGGGCATGTGTACATGATGGAAAGAGAGAGAAAGTTGTTTTTTTTTTTTTTTTAATTTTGCTATAGAGCACATGTGCATACTGGAAAGAGAGAAAGTGGTTTTTTTTTTTCTTTTTTCTTTTTTAAATTTTGCTGTAGGGCCTCTGTGCATGCTGTAAAGAGAGAGAAAATGAGAAAGCACCCCTCACAGGGAACAGCTACCCTGCAATCCCTTCTCCTCTATTCTTCTCTTGGGATTATGGATACACACATGTGTGCGTGCACACTTGCCCAGCATGTATTTCAAGCTGCCAGGTCCAGGACATAAACTACCATTGGCCATATGGAATCCAGCTGCCTTAACCACCTTGCCACGGACTGGCCCTCTGTAAAGTTTTATATCTTCTGAATTGTCTCCTTACTAGTCTTAACATCCCTAGTTTTTCCATCTTTTTTTTTTTAAGGTTTTTGCCTTAGAGTGCTTGCACTCACCAGAGGGAGGGAAAATGAGCCACCCACCCCTGGGGAATGACCATGCCACTATCACCTCTCCTTTATTTTCTCCTCTTGAGACTTTAGGTGCACATGAACACACACCCAGTGTGACTCTCAAGCTGCCAGGTCCAGGACTTGAACCATGGCTGACCATGTGAGAGTCCAGCATTAACCACCACACCACCTGCTGGCTCCCTTTCATCCTTTATATGGTGTGGCTTATTCCTTTTCCTTTTAGTCACATCCTCTAAATCTATTGCATTTCATCTGCATGTTAAAGAACACTTTCCTGGTCTGAGAAATTATGAAAACCAACTGTTGTTCAGTATTTAGTAAGTGTTCTAAGCACTTCAAGCACTATAAGTTTGATTTAATCTTCAACAACCCCTATGAGATGCTACTGTTTTCCCATTTTGCACATGAGAACATAGACACGGAAGTTAAATATCTTGCTCGAGATCATAATGCTAGGAAATGAAAGCTGATGCTAAAATGGCTGGGAGCATGTCTCCAGAGTCCTGCTTTAATGTCCATGTTCTAATCTTATTTTCTTTCTTGCTTAGGATTCACTTTCCTATTCTCTTTTTAGTGTTGTAAGGTGGAAGAATATTTGAGATCTTTCATTCTTCTTTTTTAAAAGAATTGTTTAGCTTTATTTACTTATTTTAATTTGATCAGAGTGGAACAGAGTGAGAGAGAGAGAGAAAGCAAGCCGCCAGGTCTGGGATTCGAACCGCGGTTAGCCATGTAGAAGTCCAGTGCCCTTAACCACCTACTGGCCCCGAGATCTTTCATTTTTAAAAATATAGGTTATATTTACAGCCTAAAAGTTAAATTTTCCTTCAAGTGCTATAGTAGCTGTGTTGTGTAGCCTTTGGCATGTTGTATATTTTCAGTTATTTTATCTATTTCTGTTATATATATATTTTTAATAAGTATTTTATTTAACTTTATTTATTCTAATTTGACCAGAGAGTAATAGAGTGAAAGAGAAAGAGAGAAAGTGAGAAAGCAAGCCACCAGGCTTGGGACTCAAACTGCGGTCGGCCATGTGGGAGTCCAGCATCAGTGGAGGTGATTATATGACTTTTTTTATTTCAGTTTATTAAAAATGGCAAATTAGGGGCTGGCAGGTCGTGTGGTGATTAAAGGCACTAGACTTCCACATGACTGCTGTTCGAGTCCCAGACCTGGCGACTTGCTTTCTCATTTTCTCTCTCTCGCGTGCGCATGCTCTGTTCTTTTCTGGTCAAATTTAAATAAATAAAGTTAAATAAAATGGCAAATTATAGGGTTGGCCCCATACTACTAGTGGTTAAGGGAGCCAGATTCTACATGACCAACTGTGATTCAAAACCTGGCCTGGTAGGACCAGCAGTTAGCATAATGGCTATGTCGCTGAGCTCCCACGTAGTCGACTGCGGTTTGAGTGCCGGACCTGGTAGCTTAAGTTCACGCCAGGCGCATGTGTGTGCGTGCCCAAGATCCTGAGGGGAGAATGGAGGAGAAGGGATTGCGGCGTGGCCATCCCCCCTGGGGGGTTATTTCTTGCTTTCTGTCTCCCTGTCTCTCTCTGTCTTTCTGGCAAGTGCAAGTGCCCTGTAGCAAAAACCTCTCAAAAAAAAGAAAAAGAAAAGAAAAGAAAAACCTGACCTGGTATGCATGCCCAAAGTCCTGACAGGATAGACAAAAGAGGATAAGGGATTACAGCATGATCACATCCCATTGGGTTGCTTTTCCCTCCCTCCCTCCCTCCCTCCCTCTCTGGTAAGCACATGTGCCCTTTGGCAATTTTAAAAATGAATATGACAGGGACCAGAGGTGGCATAGTGGTTAAGGTTCTGGACTCCCACATGGGTGACCATGGTTTGAGTCCCTGACCTGAAGGCTTAAAACTCATGCCAGGTGCATGTGCATGCGTGCCCAAAATCCCAAGAGGAGAAGGGATGGAAGCATGGCTATCCCCCAGGGGATAATTTCTTTCTCTAGCAAGTGCATTTACCTATGGCAAAAATCTCTCTTAAAAAAAAATTAGCTTAACTAGCAGTAGGCCGTCCTTGCATTCTTGATATGTATTCTACTGGGTTGCTTTTGTATTCTGTTGGTGTTCTGATGGTTTTTATCTTGTGTGTTTTGAAATTTAAATGTATTGCATAGCAAACATGGGGGAGCAAATATTTGTCCTTTCTTAACAGAATATATTTTTGAGGCTTTGTGAGAAATCATCATAATTTTCTTTTTTTGTTAAACATTAACAAAATCCATGTTGAATATCATTGAATCCTTTTGAGTACTTAAATATAATTTATCTTTTTGCAAATGTATTTGGTGTTACAGCTGCTCATTTTTACTTAATGGAGGTGTAATTAATCTCTCTCTCTCTCTTTTTTAACTTTATAGAAATTTACAGCAACAATGTCAACACCAGATAAGAAAGCGTCACAGAAAATTGGTTTTCGATTACGTAACCTACTCAAGCTTCCCAAAGCACATAAATGGTGCATATATGAGTGGTTCTATTCAAACATAGATAAGTATGTATCATGGCTTGTATCATGAATGTTATTTAAATCAGAAATTTAAGTTTTTCACACGTTAAAAGGTGTAGCCTTTTCTTTTCTTTTTTTTGGAGAGATTTTTGCTATAGGGCGTGTGTGCTCGCCAGACAGACAGAGAGAGACATAGAGACAGAAAGCGAGAAATCACCCCCCAGGGGGGATGGTCACGCCGCAATCCCTTCTCCTCCATTCTCCTCTCGGGATCTTGGGCACGCACGCACACGCGCCCAGCGTGAGTTTTAAGCCACCGGGTCAGGGACGCGAACCGCGGTCGACTACGTGGGAGTCCAATGACATGGCCATTACGCTAACTGCTGGTTCCCAAAAGGTGTAGCCTTTTCTATAGGTCTATTTTTCCTTTTCTTTTGTTTTTAAGTTTGTTTCTTTTATGAGACTCAGAGACAAACAGATACCCTTGACAAGATCTGGCCATACTTTGATCCTCCCCTAGCCTCCTAGCCAGCCAAGATCACAAGTGCACATGAGCACCCCTAGTGTGTCCAGATCAGCCTAGTTCCTGAATCCGAGGCTCCCGAGTGACTCCAGTGCTGCGCAGGGATGGCCTACTACCTGTGCTCCTGCAGTTGGGCCTGCAGGTCTATTTTGGTCTGTCTTTTTCCTGAATTCATTTTCTACTCCTTACTCCAGTTTGATTTATTTCCATTTTTGCATAGTTTTGTTTTCCCTCCTTCCCCTTTTTGGGGGAGAACTTAGATACTTTTATAAAAAATTAAATGAAAGAATAATTTTTATAGTTTATAGAAACCATGAAGCAGAGATACCCTAAAACAAAGCACGATTACTTACAAAGAATGAGATTTGTTTTATAAACTCTGAGATTTTTAAGTGATACTGTAATAGTAGAGAAGCTGTAATTAATGGTAAAAATGGTTCAATAAGATTTTTAGGAGAGGGAACCAGCAGTTAGTGTAATGGCTGTGTCGCTGGACTCCCACGTAGTCGACCGCGGTTCACGTCCTGGACCCGGTGGCTTAAAACTCACGCCGGACGTGTGTGCGTGCGTGCCCAAGATCCCAGGAGGAGAATGGAGGAGAAGGGATTGTGGCGTGGCCATCCCCCCTGGGGGGTGATTTCTCGCTTTCTGTCTCTATGTCTCTCTCTGTCTGTCTGGTGAGCGCATGCGCCCTGTAGCCTATAGCGAAAACCTCTCAAAAAAAAAAAAAAAAAAAAAGATTTTTAGGAGAATAGTCTTTCTGTTTTGGAGATAGTACTTAAACACTTTTGTTATTCCTAAGTATTTAAGTAGAACATAGGAAGAGATTGGCTGAAATCTGATTATTCAACAGTAGAATTTACTGAAGGAAATTCTGATTTCTGATCCATCCTAGTATGCCGATCTTTGGTCCCTGCTTTATTGCCTTACTTCCCTTCTCTGTTTTCCAAACCAGTTGCCAGCTTGAAGCTTGTGAGTCTCATAGATGTGCATATCGAACCCAAGGCATTTATGTGTCATTGCTAAGGCCAGTTCCTGAAACTTGTGAATAGAATTGTTTTCTTTTAGTTCATAGTTTTTTTTTCATAGGCTTATGACAGTTTTCAGGATGTTCTGGTATGATTTTTCTTCTGGGAGTCCCAAAAAACTTATCTACCCTTCTAGAGTCCACGAGTCTTCCAGTGTTCTAAGGCTGGTTTAATTTGAAAGAGGAATCCCATACTAGGTATTGGAATTATGTCTGGGACAGAGATACTTTATTGCTAGCATTGTTTATCTTCACCAGATGTAATGCCAAGGCCAGGATAGCCTCCTCGAGGATATATTCCATAGGAGATTGAACAAAACTCAGTGTCTCCTGGGATCCCACACCCAGACAATATTTCTTGAGTAACTTTTACACATTAGTTGTTTCACAGTGCTAAGGATTTTGTTTAGCTTTATCTTTTGTATGTGTATGGGGGAAAAGTAAAAGTTTGACATTTTGCGATTGGTGTGTGGAAGACTCCTTGACTTCTGCTGGTGCTATGTCCTGATAAACCCATCATAAGTTGAGAACACGTCTACCAGCATCATGTCTTAGCCTTGCCTGCCGTCAGCCTGTGCTGGGCAAAACCGTCTAAGGAGAGCCTATTTTACAGTAGAGGGCGAGTATTCATGTAATTTAGTGAACACTCTACTGAAGGTGAAAAGCAGAATGGCTGTATGGGTACCTGCAATACAGTTTCTGCTGACTGCATTGTTTTTGCACTATCCATAAACTTGAAAAATCCTAAGTTGAGCCATTATAAGTTGGGGACTACCTGGATTTTGAATTGTATATCTTTGAAGATTCAAAGTGGCGGGGCTGGTCAGTGGTGCAGCAGTAAAACATGGTACTCTGGAGGGCTGGTCTATGCGGGATGGTTCTAGGTTCAGATCTTGAGACCTTGAATGCCCCAGGCTTATGCGTACCCACAGAATGGGGCTGACTGGAGCTGGGGATGGATCACAGTGTTGGGACTCTGTTAATGATGCTGTCTGCTTCATTGTTTCTTCTGTCTTTCTTGCCCGTGGAAGAAAGAAATAAAAAATAAAAAGAGAAGTAAGATATTGCATATTAACCATTAAAATACCATTTCTGTTTTACAGACCACTTTTTGAAGGCGATAATGACTTTTGTGTATGTCTAAAAGAATCTTTTCCTAATTTGAAAACAAGAAAATTAACCAGAGTAGAATGGGGAAAAATCAGGCGGCTTATGGGAAAACCACGGAGGTAAAAATGTTTTTGTTTAAAATAAAATTAATAAATAGTTGATGGTATCATTACTACATTGAATTTTTTTTAATTTCCAAAACTACTAGCACTAAAATATAACTTGAAGATTAATTGATTATATATTAAATATATACTGTTAACCAAATTTAACGTAGGTGCTTTTTATGTTTATGCATCTGTAAGTGGACAATCTTATATTTGTTCAAATATAATTTTATTGTTTTAAATTACCTATAACCCTCTGTGTTCCAAAAAATATTTAAGAATGTTCTAAAAAGCATTTAAGGATGCCAACTGGTGGCACAGGGATTAAGGTACTGGCTAACTGGGTTCAAGTTGTGGACCTGGCTTGAAAAACATGCCAACTGCATGTGTGTATGTGTCCAAAATCCTGTGAGGAGAATGGAGAAAATGGAATTACAGCATGGCCATACTCCCTGGGGAGTGCCTTCTCACTTTCCTTCTTTCTTTCTCTGGCAAACACATGTGCTATGTAGCAAAAATAAATAAATAAATAAAGATCAGTATAAAATACACTAAGTAACTTACCAAATTTAAATCTGTTCTTATAAGTAGGAGAAATATCAAAAACACCATCAATGGGACCAGCAGTTGGCATAATGGCTATGTCACTGGACTCCCACGTAGTTGACCGTAGTTCGAGTCCCAGACCCAGTGTGACTTAAACTGACACCGGGCGCGTTTGTGTATGTGCCCAGGATCCTGAGAGGAGAAGGGAGGAGAAGGGATTGCAGCATGGCCATCCTCCCTGGGGGAATGATTTCTGACACTCACTCTCTCTGCCTCTCTCTGGCAAGCTAACACACTCTATAGCAAAAGCTAAACTCCATATCTAGTTGTGCAAGTCACTATAAGGTCTTCCTTGAATGTTCCTAGTATTCAAAATGAAAATGTTTTACATATGCTTTTACCAAGCAGGTAGACATAATGTGAGAGCCTGTGATCTAATTCTTCTCACATATATCATTCAAAAATAATGTAAGGGGACCAGTAGTTAGCGTAATGGCTATGTCGCTGGACTCTCATGTAGTCGACCATGGTTCAAGTCCTGGACCCAGTGGCTTAAAACTCACACCAGGTGCATGTGCATGCGTGCCCAAGATCCTGAGAAGAGACTGGAGGAGAAGGAACTGTGGCGTGGCCATCCCCTCTGGGGGATGATTTTTCGCTTTCTGTCTCTCTCTGTCTTCCTGGCGAGCACACACACCCTATAGCCAAAATATCCCCCCCCCCCCAAAAAAAAAGTAAGGTTTTCTAGTGTGTTATTGGGATAACGCTAGAAAAGGTTTTCACGTCAAGAGTAATCTCAGAAAATAACATATTGGATAGATGAACTTAATTTCTGTTTTTTAAAAAATTTGTCAGAGGGCCCATGTGCTCACTGGAGAAACATGGGGATGGGCAAAAAAGCCCCCATCATGGGGCATGGTCCCACTTCAGTCGCTTCTCCTTCATCGTCTTGCTGTTGGGATTTGGGGCACACGCACACAAATGCCTGGTGTGTTCCTCAAGCTGCCAGGTCCAGGACTTGAACTTTGTGGTTGGCCATGTAGGATCTACCTTTAACGATCAGTCTAGGGCTGGCTCCAATTTCTATTTTTATATAAAATAAAATAGGCACTGTGAGAAGGCTCTTTAGGTGAAAAAGTGTTTCACAAAAGATAATAAGAACGAACCTTATAAAAATTTTTTTTATGAGAGAGAGATTTTTCTATAGGGTGTGTGTGCTCACCGGAGAGACAGAGAGAAAGTGAGAAATCACCCTCCAAGAGGGATGACCATGCCAAAATCTCTTCTCCTCCATTCTCTTTTCAGGATTTGAGGCACACAGGCACACACACCTGACGTGAGTTTAGAGCTGCTGAGCCCTAGGACTCAAACCACGGTTGATGGGGGCCAGCAGGTGGTGTGGTGGTTAAGGTGTTAGACACTCCCACATGGCCAACCATGGTTCGAGTCCCAGACATGGTGGCTTTCTCTCTCTCTCTCTCTCTCTCTCTCTCTTTCTCTCTGTCTCTCTATGGTCAAATTAGAATAAATGAATAAAATTTAAAAAAAAAAAAAAAAACCACAGTCGACTACATGGGAGTCCAGCAATGTAACCATTATGCCATCTACTGGTCCCAACCTTATAAGTTCTTTAAATTCTTTCTTTTTTTCAATTTGCTTAAGGGTACGTAATCCTTTCTTATAACTCTTTCCATGGCCATGCCGCAGTCCCTTTTTCCTTCTCTCATGATTATGGACACAAATGCACTTGTGCCCACTATATTTTTTAAGCTACTGAGTCTAGGGCTCGAACTGTGCTTTCTGCCATGTGGGATACTGCTGCCTTAACCACCATCCTGTTGGTCCCTATACTGATAATTTGTGGTCTTTGGTAATTATACTAGGCTGGGGACCAGCAGGTGGCTTGGTGGTTAAGGTGCTGGACACTCCCACATGGCTGACCATGGTTTGAGTTCCAGACCTGGTGGCTTGATTTTTTCCTTTCTTTCTTTCTCTCTCTCTCTCTCTCTCTCTGGTCAAATTAAAAAAAAAAAAAAAAGGTGAATGAATAAATAAAAATAAATAATTCTTTAAAAAATTACATTGGACTGTTTTGAGGTTTTGGGCCTCAGGTTTTTTTGCATGATTTTTATGTTTGAGTATACTGAGCTATACTATTTCTAATTATTGTCCATCAAAATAGATTCTTAGTCACTATTTCTTTTATAGTCTTGTTATAATTCTGCATTTTAAGAGTGCAATTATGTTTGTCTTATTAATTTATCCTCTATTCTTTTACTGTAACATTATTTGATCTTACAGTCCTTTAATTCATCAAGGATAATTAGTAGTTGAAGTCTGTTTTCAATAAAAATTTGTAATTTTTCTTTCTCTGAGGAAGTTAGTGTATAATACAATTTATTAATACAGTAAACTTTTCAATATATCCTAATTTGAATGAAATTGGTGAAATCACACTTAGTTAGGAGATGAGGAAGAAAGCAAAAAAATAAAAAGATGAACTACCAGGAAGGAACTCAGCAGGAAGGGTGCAGGGTGGTTATAAAAATGAGGAAGCCACACCTGATCTTGAGCGAGAACTCAGTATCCTTTGGGGCCGGCAGGTGGCATGATGGTTAAGGACACTGGACTCCCATATGGCCAGCCACTGTTTGAGTCCCAGACCTGGCAAGTGGCTTTCTCACTTTCTCTCTTTCTCTCTCTGGTCAAATTAAAATAAACAAATAAAGTTAAATAAAATAATTCTCTAAAAAACAACAACAACAAAAAGAATTCAGTATTCTAAATTAATTCATAAATTACAATCAGTCCCAATGAAAATACCAGTAAACCTTCCCTTTTAAAAAAAAAAGAAATTAGATGAGTTAATTCCAAAATTCATTTTAAGAAAGGAGAAATTGGGCCGGTAGGTGGCATGGTGGTTAAGGGCACTGGATTCCCACATGGCCAACCACAATTAGAGTCCTGGACCTGTGGCTTTCTCTCTCTTTTTCCCTTCCTCTCTGGTCAAATAAAAATAAAATAAATAGGGACCAGCAGTTAGCGTAATGGCCATGTCACTGGACTCCCACGTAGTCAACCGAGGTTCGTGTCCCAGACCCGGTGGCTTAAACTCACACCGGGCGCGTGTGCGTGCGTGCCAAACTCCCAAGAGGAGAAGGGGATTGCGGCATGGCCATCCCCCCCGGGGGTGATTTCTCGCTTTCTGTCTCTATGTCTCTGTCTGTCTGGCGAGCGCACGTGCCCTATAGCAAAAACCTCTCAAAAAAAGAAAAAGAAAAAGAAAATAAATACATAGGGCAGGCAAGTGGCATGGTGGTTAAGGGTGCTGGACTCCCACATGACCAACTGTGAAGTCCTAGACCTTGCAGCTTGCTTCTCACTTTCTCTCTCTTTCTCTCTCTCTCACACTCTGTCCCCCTCTGGTTAAGTTAAAATAAAGAAAGAAAGTTAAATAAAATAATTCTTTAAAAATAAATAAATAGGGGGACCAACATTTAGTGCAATGGCTATGTCGCTGGACTCCCACATAGTCGACCGCGGTTCGAGTCCCGGACCCAGTGGCTTAAACTCACGCCAGGCACATGTGCGTGCGTGCCCAAGATCCCGAGGGGAGAATGGAGGAGAAGGGATTGCGGCGTGGCCATCCCCCCTGGGGGGTGATTTCTCGCTTTCTGTCCCTCTGGCAAACGCAAGCGCACCAAAACGAAAACCTCTCCAATAAATACATACATACATACATACATACATACCAGCAGTTAGTGTAATGGCTGTGTCACTTGACTCCCATGTAGTCGACCGCAGTTCGAGTCCCTGACCTGGCGGTCACACTGGGCACATGTGCATGCGTGCTCAAGATCCTGAGAGGAGAATGGAGGAGAAGGGATTGCTGCGTGGCCATCCCTCCTGGGGGGTGATTTCTCACTTTCTATCTCTCTCTCTCTTTCTCTCTGTCTTTCTGGCAAGCGCACGCGCCCTGTAGCAAAAAACTCTCCCAAAAAACGGAATTAAAAAATTTTAAAATAAATAAATAAATAGATAGATAGATAGGGGTCAGCTGGTGGCATGGTGATTAAAGGCACTGAATTCCCACATGGCCGGCCATAGTTTGAGTCCCGATCCTGGTGGCTTGCTTTCTCACTTTCTCTCTCTCTCTGTCCCTCAAATTGAAATAAACAAATGAATAAATAAAAATAAAGTTAAATAAAATAATATTTAAATAAATAAATAGAAACTAAATAAAGTTAAAATAAAATAATTCTTTCAGGAAAAAGAAGGGAGAGTACATTATCACATATTAAAATAGATTATAAAGTAACCATAATTAAAACAGATTGATACTGGTATATAAATAGAAAGACGAAGGGAAGAGTTCAGATACAATCACAGATATTTATGAGAATTTAGTATAACAGTTGAAATAGTTGCCTCTCAATGAGGTACATGGGCGAGAAGGAGGATAGATTATTTGTTTAATAGAAATTGAGACCGTTGTGTTGCAACCTAGACAAAGTGTCTCATATCTCACAAGAGGAACAATTTGGAAAGGGTTAAAGATTTAAAATGAAACAATAGGACTGACCCTTTAGTTCTGCAGTTAAGCCTTCTGCATGGGGAGCTAGATCCCACATGGCCAGTCATGTTCAAATGCTGGCCCTGGCAGCTTCAGAAACACACTGGGTTCATGTGTGTGTGTGTCCTACATCCTGATGGGATTCAGAAACTAAGGAAAAAAGATGGCTGCATGACTAACCCTTTAGGGAGTGTGTTTGCTTGCTCTCGCGTGCTCTCTCTCTCTCTCTCTCTCTCTCTCTCTCTCTCTCTCTCTCTGTTGAGTGCACACACCTTCTGGCAATTAAGTAAAACATTTTTTATGAAACAATAAAACTACTAGTGAGGAAAATATAGAGAATTTTTCTTAATATTGAATTGGAAAAGGTTTTTCTAATAGCCCCCAAAGCTAGAAGCCATGAAAGAGAATACCAATAAATTTATCTTCATAAAAATAAGAACATCTGTGTGACCAAAAACCCATAAGAAAGGTTAGAAGATAATGATAATAATAACCGTAACTTTTATCACAAGGACTAATTTCAAATGGGTAAAGACTTCCTAATAAATCAATAAGAAAAGGTCAAAACACTTATAATAAAAAAATGATTATAGGGGCCAACAAGTAGTGTGGTGGTTAAGGCACTGTATTCCCACCTAGTCGGCCACAGTTCGAATCCCAGACCCAGTGGCTTGAAACTCAAACCAGGCATGTGTGTGTGCATGCCCAAAATCCAAAGAGAAGCATGGAAGAGAAGGAATTGCAGCAAGGCCATCTTCCCAGGAGATGATTTCTCACTCTCTCTCTCTCTGGTTTTCTTTGTCTCTCCGGCGAGTGCATGCACCCTAAAGCAAAAATCTATTGGAAAAAAAAAGATCATGGAGACCAGCAGATAGCATAGTGGATATGTCATTGGACTCCCATGTAGTCAACTGCAGTTCAAGTCCTGGACCTGGTAGCTTAAAACTCACACCGGGCGCATATGTGTGCATGCCCAAAATCCCAAGAAGAGACTGGAGGAAAAGGGATTGCAGTGTGGCCATCCCCCTGGGGGATGATTTCTCTCTTTGTCTCTCTCTGTCTCTCTGGTGAGTACATGTGCCGTATAGCAAAAATCTATAAATGAATTTTAAAAATAAATAGACAAGTCATAGGAAGGAAAAAGAATAACTTTGTGGACCAACCTCTGTGGTCCAGACTGTAGAGCTGGAAGCCACATGTCAATAACAGTTCGAGTTCTGAGGCCAGTTGGCCTGAAAACACATGGGTGTATGTGCTGATGCCCAAGATTCTGGCAGGCTGGAGGACTGGAGAAAGAGGATTGTGGCATGACCAAACCCTGTGGAGTGTGCTTCTCTCTCTCTCTCTCTCACACACACACACACACATGCACACATACTCTAATAAGAAATGGCTCTCTGATGATAAAGCTTGATTTCATTCATAAAGCGAAGTGCTAAATCAAAGTAATACTGAACTACTTACTGTTTTTAAACTAATAAGATTGGTGAAGTTCATACTTTTTTTTTAGATTTTCTTCTTCTTCTTTTTTTTTTTTTTTTTTTTTTTTTTTTTTTTTTTTGTCATAGGGAATATGTGCTCACTAGAGAGAGACAAAGAATGAGAAAGTGAGAAATCACCCCTTGGGATGGCCATACCACAATTCCTTCTCCTACATCTCTCAGGATTTTAAGTACACATGAACATGCACCTGGTGTATTTTTCAAGCCGCTGGTACTGGGACTTGAGCTGTAAAGTTAGCCATCTGGGATCCAGCACCTTAACAACCACACCACCTGTTGGCCCAAAGTTCATAAAGATTTAAAATGTTGCATAAACGATGTTATGGTGAAGTAGCGATTCTCATACATATTGCTGATGAGGAATTACTTCTATATAGTCTCCATGGAGGGCAATTTGGTAATATCTACCAAATATATGAACTTCCATATCCTTTGACCTAGCACTTCTAAGAATTTATACCACAAAAATACTTGCACATAAGTGAAATTATACGTACAAAGGTATTTATTGCAGTATTGCTTGTAGTAGTAAGATATCACCAACAGCTTAAATATCTGTAAATCAGAAATGATTATATGTTACTTTGGAGGACCAGCAGATGGCATAATGGCTATGTTGTTGGACTTCTATGTAGTCAACCAAGGTTCGAGTCCCAGACTTGGTGGCTTAAACTCAAGCTGGGCGCGTATGCGTGCGTGCCCCGTGGCCATTCCCCCAGGGGTGATTTCTCACTTTCTGTCTCTGTCTTTCTGGTGAGCGCACACACCCTATAGCAAAAACCTCTCAAAAAAAAAAAAAAAATGTATGTTACTTTGGGCAAGTCGTTGCGGTTGTTAAGGCAGCCGGATCCCATGCAGCTGACTGTGTGGTTTGAGTCCTAGCCCTGGCAACCTGAAAAACATCCGAAAGGAGGGAGAAATGGAAGAAAAGGGATTGTGACCATCCCCTGTGAGAAGTTCTCTCTCTCTTCCTTTCTTTCTCCAGCGAGTACACATATCCTCTGACAAATTACAAAAAAAAAAAAAAGATACAGTACCTGTATATAATAGAAAACACTGAAACCATTTACTGATAAGACAAAAGAAACTAAACAGCTCTTTATTAACTGATACGGGAATGGTTGTTAAGATACATTAAGTAAAGAAAAGACAGCATCGTGTATCATAACTATTGAAGAAGAAAAGGGGGACATTTTACTTGTATGCACCTAAGATATCAATGAAGGATAGATAGGAAATTTATAATAGTGACCCTCTGGGAAGCAAACTGGTAACTTAGGAATTCAAATATTAGGAGGAGTTTTCTTTTTTTTAGAGAGATTTTTGCTATAGGGCATATGCGCTCTCTCAAGAGACAGAGAGGCAGAGTGAGAAATCATTCCCCAGGGAGGATAGTCATGCTGCAGTCCCTTCTCCTTTCTTCTCTTCTTGGGATTTTGGGCACACATGCACAAGTGCCCGACATGAGTTTTAAGCCACTGGGTACGGGACTTGAACTACAGTCAACTGTAGGAGTCTAGCACTGTAACCATTATGTCATCTGCTGGTCCCAAAAGGGATTTTCAAGGACTTTGAACCTTTTAAATTAGAAATTACATGAATGTATTAACTATCCAGAATGTATGAAGAACTCAAAATTAAATAAGAAGACTCCAACACCCCAATTAACAAACTGGAAATTTTTTTTATTTTTATTTTTATTTTTTTGAGAGAGAGATGTTTGTTATAGGGCATGTGCACTTGCCGGAAAGACAGAAAGAGAGAAATCAACCCTTTGGGGAGAGTGACCACACTGCAGTCCCTTCTCTATTCTCCTCTTAAGATTTTAGGTACCCACGCACACATACCTGGCATGAGTTTCAAGCCGCCATGTCAGGGACTCAAACTGCAGTCGGTTATGTGGGAGTCCAGCGACACAGTCATTACGACAACTGCTGTTCCCCCACCCTCCAGTCTTCTAGTCTGTTGGCTCTTGGGCACTCCTGCACATAGTTGGCGTTGTTAAGGCTGAATTGGCCAGGGATTCAAGTTGCAGTTGCCATGTGGGAGCCAGCTCTTGAGTAGCAGTTACTGTTTCAGCACAGAGCTGGCCCAAGATTTAGAAATCTAATTGAGGATGGTGTGTACAAGATAGAAAGTGGGAACCATGGTATGCAGGGAAGCAAACAACTAATTTTCAACTGTAGGGGGGATGATACGGATCTTGGGTTCTTTTTTTAAAAAAAGAGATTTTTGCTATACGCTCGCTGGAGACACAGAGACAGAAAGTGAGAAATCACCCCCCCCCCCCCCAGGGGTAATGGCCACACCTCAGTCTCTTCTCCATTCTCCTCTCGGGATTTTGGGCACAAACTCACATGTGCCTGGTATAAGTTTTAAGCTGCCTGGTCCAGGACTTGAACCATGGTCAGCTATGTGGGAGTCCAGCAACATAACCATTACTCTATCTGCTGGCCCCAGATCCCAGGTTCTTAAATAATAGAAGTCTTCTAAATTGTGACATATAGAGCATAAGAAGGTCTTTTCTGGTTTGTTTTGGTTTGCTTTGTTTTTGTTTTTGTTATAGAGCTGGTGTACTTGCCAGGGAGCTTGGCCATGCCACAATCCTGTCTCCTTCATTCTCTTTTCAGGGTCTTAGGCACACACACACGCCTGGCATGATTTTTAAACCACCAGGTCCAGGACTTGAATGTACAAAGTTGGGCATGTGGGATCCAGCACCTTTACCTCTACAACAATTTCTGGCCCAAGAAGGTCCATTTTTATGACATATTCAACTTACTAATAACCCATCATCCTTTGCTTCATCTTTTCGCATTCTTCCCATACATACAGTTTGAATGAATATTCAACAAATTCAGAAGACATCGTGTACAAAAAGTCACAGTATCAGCTAAGATCTTTCTATATATTTCCAGTACTTACTCATCATTGTTCACGATGATTCACTTTGTTTTTGTTTGTTGAGAGATTTTTGTTTTAGTGCATGTGCACTCAACGGAGAGACAGAGAAAGAAAGAAATCAATACCCTAAGGGAATGGCCACGCGACAAGCCCTTCTCCTCTGCTGTCCTCTTGGAATTCTGAGCATGCATGCACACATGCCTGGCATGAGTTTCAAGCCACTAGGTCCAGGACTTGAACCGTGATCGACCACGTGGGAATCTAGAGTCTTAACTACTATGCCACTTGCTGGCACTTGGACAATGATCCACTTTATAAATTATTCTGGTCTCCATATCATTTCTGCTCATTGTTTTTATTTCTTTTTTTAAGGTTATTTAAATGACAGTTGACGGCACGTGGTGTAGTGGCTAAGGGCGCTGGACTCCCACATGGCCAACCGTGGTTCAAGTCCTGGACCTAGCGACTTACCTTCTCACTTTCTCTCTCTCTCCAAATAAATAAGTAAATAAATTTTAAAATGACAATTAAAGATGGTAGCCATAACATGGCATGAAAGTCATGTTTAAATAATTTGGTTTGGGGCCAGCAGGAGGCATTGTGGTTAACATAGCCGACCCTGGTTCAAGTCCTAGACCTACCTGGTGGCTTGCTCTCTCAGTTTCCCTTTCTCTCTCTGTGTGTCTCTCTCTGGTCAAATTTAAAATAATAATAACACATAAAATTAAGTAAATAATTCTTTGAAAAAGAATAAAAGAAACACCTCATTGGAGCCAGCAGGGCGTGTGGTAGTTAAGGGGCCAGATTCCCACACGGCTGACTGAGGTTCAAGTCTGGAACCTGGTGCCTTGCTTTTTTTCACTTTCTGCCTCTCTCTCTCTCTCTTTCTGTCCCTCTCTGGTGAATTAAAAATAATAATAAATAAAATTTAAAATAAATAATTCTTGGGACCAATAGTTGGCATAATGGCTATGTTGCTGGACTCCCATGTGGTCCACCGCAGCTCGAGTCTTTGACCCTGTGGCTTAAACTCACGCCGGGCGCATGTGCGTGCGTGCCCAAGATCCTGAGAGGAGAATGGAGGAGAAGGGATTGCGGCGTGGCCATCCCCCCTGGGGGGTAATTTCTCACTTTCTGTCTCTCTGTCTCTCTCTGTCTTTCTGGTGAGCGTACACACCCGATAGCAAAAACCTCTCCAATCTGTCTATCTATCTATCTATCTACCTTAAAGAAAAATATATTTTTTTAAATGGGACGAGCAAATGGCATAATGGTTATGTCGCTGGACTTCCACGTACTCGACCACAGTTCAAGTCCTGGTCCTGGTGGCTTGAAACTCACATCAGGCACATGTATTTGGGTGCCTAACATCCCTGAAGGAGAATGGAGGAAAAGGATTGTGGCGTGGCCATCCACCCCAGAGGGTGATTTCTCGCTTTCTGTCTCTCTGTCTCTCTTTCTCTCTCTGGTGAGCGCACATGCCCTATAGCAAAAAAACTCTCCAAAATAAATAAATAAAGTAATTTGGTTCATCCTAATATTTGAACATTTAAGTAAGATAGGCCCTAGAGATAAGCTTGAACTCTACATTCATACTTCAAGGCAGGAAATATGATTGACAGTTTACACAATGGTGAGTCTCATCTTTAATTCCTATATTGATGCGCTCACTGGGTCACAGGAAAATGTCTCATTTTTCTGAATAGAGTATTGAAATATGCCCTTAAAGAGGAAACTTGAGCTTCAGACACAATTTTATCAAAGGATGGTGAACAAATCCTCCTACTTGGTATGAAGGGATGACCTAGGCCTGATTATATTTTCATGAGTCTTGCCAAGTCTTGTTTTATTTTTAAAGGATAATTTACTTTGAGGAGAAACTGTTTCTTTTTAAAAATAAAGTGTATGTATTTAAAGTTTATAACATGATGTTATGGGATACATATAGTAAAATAGATACTTTTAGTGAAGCAAATGAAATGTACCTATCTCACATAGTTTAGTTTTTTCTTGCTTTATTTTGTTGTAGGGTATGTGTGCTCACTGGAGAGAGAGAGAGACAGAAAGAGAGGAAGTAAGAAATCACTCCCTCAGAGAGAATGGCCACACCGCAGTCTCTTCTCCACTCTTTTGGGATTTTGGGCACATGTGCACACATGCCTAGTGTGCTCTTCAAACTGCCAGGTCCAGGATTTGAAGCGTGAAGTTACTCATGTGGGATCTGACCTCTCTAACCACCATGCCCCTGGCTAGCCCTCACATAGTTTTCTGAGGAGTGTGCTTGACAAGAGTGGCTAAGATCTATTTAGCAAAAATTGATAATACCATTTTGTTGACTATAGTCTTCATGTTGTATATTAGATCTTGAGAAACCGTTTCTAAGAACTCAGTTTTAAAAACAGTACTCAAAAAGGATGAGAAGGAAAAGAGCAGTAAGATGGATGATCAGGTTTAAAATTTTTGTATAGGATAGCTATCAGTTTACACGATTTTTATCATTTATTCTAGATGTTCTTCTGCATTTTTTGAGGAAGAGCGGTCAGCATTAAAACAGAAACGGCAGAAAATAAGGCTCTTACAACAAAGGAAAGTTGCAGATGTTTCCCAATTCAAAGATCTGCCAGATGAAATCCCTTTGCCTCTGGTTATTGGAACCAAAGTTACAGGTAAGTGAAGACAAGTTTCTTACTATTTTGACTTGTAATTTTTAACTACGATCATCTCTATTAGAGAAATGGCTTTTAAATTTAAAAAGCTTAAAGTGTAGCTCTACAGCAATTTATTGTAGGGGTTACTCTTTGTTTAAAATCTGTTTTTAAAAGTAATTGGGAAAAATATATGAAAAGAGCATCTTCTATGTAAACTAAAGCAAATTGCCGCAAAAACAAAATTTAAACTTCACTGTGGTAAGTATAGTTATGTGTTCTTTAAATTTAAAAACTTTTAAATTTTTTTATCTTTTGCTGCCATGTCATTTGTTTTTCTTTTCTAACCAAACGTATCTGGGTAAAGAAACACCATTATTCTTGCAGTCATTGGGTCTAGAAATAGTCCATTTCTAATGAGCAAATAAAACTATTCAGGGGCCAGCAGGGAGGATGATGGTGAAGGAGTTGGGCTCCCACATGGCTGACCGTGGTTTATGTCCCAGACTCAGAGGCTTGAGGGTCATGCATGGTGTGTGTGCATACATGCCCAAAATCCCAAGAGGAGATTGGAGGAGAAGGTATTGCAGCATGGCTGTTCCCCAATTCTCCCATCCCCCTGGAAGATGATTTCTCACTTTCCTCACTTTCTGTTTCTCTGTCACTCTCTCATACACCCTATGACAAAACCCTAAAAAAACCAAAGGGGGAAAAAAAAACAGACCAAAAAAAAAAGCTAAACTATTCAACTAGCATTTTGCTCAGAATTATATATGGGTATAAATTCTATCAGTTTTATAAATGTGATTCTAAGTACTCACTTCAGTTATAACATGGCATGAAACAAGAGGAAACCTCAAGTTTAAGTTAATCCTTGATAATTTGGTGAAAAAGTATAATTACAACTTGTTATACAAAAAATAATAAGGTGTTATGTGGGTAGATATGTTAGTAATTATATAGAAAGCAATTGAAAAATTGTTGCATTACTCAGGGAATAATTTCTGAAGGAAAAGAAACTGGAGTTACATATTCATATCATCTTTTTCCTAGCTGTGAAAGTGGTACGTGTTAAGTGGTACATGTTGGGACCAGCAGATGGTGTAATAGCTACATCACTGACTTTCACATAGTCCACCGTGGTTCGAGTCCTGGACCCAGTGACTTGAAACTCACTCTGGGCATGTGTGTGCATGCCCAAGATCCCAAGAGGAGATTGGAGGAGAAGGGATTGCAGTGTGACCATCCCCTCAGGTGGCGGGCGGGGTGAGGGGATAGTTTCTCACTTTCTGTCTCTCTGTCTCTCAGGCGAGCGCATACGCCCTATAGCAAAAATCTCTCTCAAAAAAAGTGGTACATGTTTTCATTATATAGTAAAAATGATAACTAAGGGGAAAATAGGGAACAGCAGATGACATAATGGTTACGTCACTGGACTCCCATGTAGTCGACTGTGGCTCAAGTCCCAGACACGGTGGCTTAAAACTCATGCTAGGGGGCCAGCAGGTGGTGTGGTGGTTAAGGCAGCTGGACTGCCACATGGCTTGCTGCAGATCAAGTCCCAGATCTGGTGGTTTGCTTTCTCACTTTCCTCTCTTTCTCTGTCTCTCTCTGGTCAACTTTAAAAGAAAAAAATAAAATAATGACAATTAATAAAATAAAATAAATTTAAAAAAAAAAAAAGAAGTCATGCTGGGTATGTGTACATGTGTGCCCCAAATCCCAGGAGGAGAATGAAAGAAAAGGGACTGTGGTGTGGCCATCCCCATGGGCCATTCCCCCCCCCCCCCCCCGGGGGATGATTTTGCATTTTCCGTCTCTCTGTCTCTCTGCTCTCTGGCAAGCACACATGTCCTATAGCAAAAAAATCTCTCTTAAAGAAAAAAATAAATAATTAATAGAAGAGACTGTCATGCATGTGAAATGTAGAGGAAAAAGAGAAGACTAGATTTAGTTATACATGAGTGTATATCTGTAACTTACCATATACAGAAGTTGTAGATGATATGGCCTCTATCTTAACAAAGTAGTCTGGGGTTAGGGATGGAAATGGGGTGAGGTGGGGAGACAGCATACTTTATAGACATTAGGAGGCCAGCAGGTGGCGTTGTAGTTGAGACTCTGGACTACCACATGGCCGACTATGGTTCAAGTCCTGGACGTGGCAACTTAACTTTCTCATTTTCCCTCTCTCTCTCTGTTCAAATTTTAAAAAAATAATAAATACAATAAAATAAATATTTTTTCTTTTTTGGAGAGGTTTTTCGCTATAGGGCGCGTGTGCTCGCCAGACACAGACAGAGACATAGAGACAGAAAGCGAGAAATCACCCCCCCAGAGGGGATGGTCACGCTGCAATCCCTTCTCCTCCATTCTCCTCTTGGGATCTTGGGCACGCACGCACATGCGCCCGGCGTGAGTTTTAAGCCACCCGGTCCGGGACGCGAACCGCAGTCGACTACGTGGGAGTCCAGCGACATAGCCAGTACGCTAACTGCTGATTCCCTAAAATAAATATTTTTAAAAAACAAACAGATATTAGTTCTGAAAAACACATAAATAAATACAGCTATCAAGTCTGAAAGTATAACTATTAGTTTAAAATGTTTGCATGAGTTCAGTAAAAAACTCAGTTATGAAAATTTTTTGGTAGCGGTTTTTGCCTTAGGACGTGTATGCTTATCAGAGGGAAAGAGAGACAGTGAGAGGGAAAGTGAGAAATCACCCCTCCAGGGGGGATGGCCACGCTGCAATCCCTTCTCCATTCTATTCCCGGGATCTTGGGCATGCACGCACATGGACCTGGCTTGAGTTTCACACTACTGGGTCTGAGAGACAAACTGCAGTTGACCGTGTGGGAATCCGTTGATGTAACCACTACACCATCTATTGGCCAGCATCAATTAGGAAATTCTTAAAAGTTCACTGTTTAAGGACTGGTGATATTGAGAGGATTGAAAATTTTAGGAAAGGTCTTTAAGTAGATATATTTGTTATAATGGAGAATAGGTTGGAATGGATTACCAAAATAGGAGGAAAATGTATAGAAATCAACTACTTCTTTAAAAATTTTATTATGGGGCCCAGCACTTGGCATAATGGCTATATTGTTGGACTCCCATACGGTCGACTGCTGTTCAAGTCCCGGACCCGGTAGCTTAAACTCATGCCAGGCGCGTGTGCATGCGTACCCAAGATTCTGAGAGGAGAATGTAGGAGAAGGGATTGCGGTGTTGCCATCCCCCCTGGGGGGTGATTTCTCGCTTTCTGTCTCTATGTCTCTGTCTGGCGAGCGCACATGCCCTATAGCAAAAACCTCTCCAAAAAAATAAATTAAAAATTTGTTACAGGACACATGCGCTCTCAGAGAGAAACAGAGAGAGCGATAGAGAAGGAAAGTGAAAAAGCACTCCCAGTTGCAGTGGCCATACTGCAATCCCCTCTCCTCCATTCTCCTCTTGGGATTTTTGGGCACACACATATACATGCCCAGTGTGTTTTCCAAGCTGCCGGATCAGGGTTTCAAACTGCACAGTAAGCCACTACTGTGGGATCTAGCCACATTAATCACCATGCCACTGGCTGGCCCAAAATTACTACTTTTAAATCTTTTAAAGCAGTGGATTTTTAAAAAGAATTATTTTACCTAACTTTTATTTATTTATTATTTTAATTTGACCAGTGAGGACAGAGCTAGATAGAGAAAGTGAGAAAGCAAGCCGCCAGATCCAGGACTTAAACTGTAGTCGGCCATGTGGGAGTCCAGTGCCTTAACTACCATGCCATATACTGCCCACTTAAAGCAGTATTTTAAAGTTTCTGTTTGGGGTAATCAGCAAACTATGACCTGGGGGGCAAATCTAGTCTACTGCCTATTTGTTTATGTCTGTGAGATAAGAATGGTTTTTAATTTTTTAAAAAAAGACATTTTTGCTATAGGGCATGTGTGCTTATTGGAGAGACAGAGACAAAGAGTCAGAAAGAGAAATCACCCCACCCCCGCAAGGTGGATGGCTGTGCTCCAATCCCTTCTCTTTCATTCTCTTCTCAGTATTCTGGACACATACACACGCGCGCGTGTGCATGCAGGCACACACGGCACCTGGCATGAGTTTCAAGCTGCCAGGTCTAGGATTCATACCATGGTTGACTACATGGGAGTCCAGCAATGTAACTGTTATGCCACCTGCTTGCCCCAGTTTTCCATTTTTTAATGGTTGAAAAAAATTCAAAAGAATAATAATGTTTTGTGACACATGGAAATTACATGAAATTCATAGGGCTTCCTCAAGAAATAAAGATGCTTTAAATTAAGTTTGTAACTGAAACATACCAACCTCTACAAAAAACAAAAGCAAGTATGAGAGGACCAAAAAGATCTGCCAGTCATTTTTTGCCTATCAGAATAAAGTTCAGACTCTGTTCAGCATACAGTCAAAAACTGCTAGAACTTGTGAAAAAAAATGTGAAAAACAGCTTTGATGTTTAATAGAAAAAGCCATCAAAAGACGTAGACTTTTGGAATTGCTCAGATATTGGAATTAGTAGATAACGACTTCAAAATAGCATAGTTAAGAGCTTAAATGTAAATATGGTCATAATGAAAAGATGGAGAATCTGAGTAGATAAATCGAAATTATTCAGGTAAAGAAAGCAATTTTAGAACTGAAAAGCACAATATCTGAAGAGAAAAATTCTGAATGGGCTTAAAAGCAAACTAGAGGGCCAGCGGGTGGTGTGGTGGTTAAGGCAGCTGGATCCCACACGGCTAACTGCCACTCCAGTCCTGGACCCAGTGGCTAGAAAAACATGCCAAACACATATGTGTGCATGCCCAAAATCATGAGAGGATGGAGAGATGGAGGAGAGGGGATTGCAGTATTATTCTCCATGGGGATGGGAAACAGGTGCTTTTCTATTCCCTCTCTCTGTCTCCCTCTCTCTCTCCCTGGGAGAGAGTACACACACCCTCTGGTAAAATTTTTTTAAGAAATAGTCCATAGAAATAACCAAAGAGGGACCAGCAGTTAGCGTAATGGCTATGTCGCTGACTCCCACGTAGTCGAAGTCCCGGACCCGGCGGCTTAAACTTTTTCCCGAGAGGAGAATGGAGGAGAAGGGATTGCGGCGTGGCCATCCCCCCTGGGGGGTGATTTCCTGCTTTCTATCTCTCTGTCTCTCTCTGTCTGTCTGGCGAGCGCACGCGCCCTATAGCAAAAACCTCTCCAAAAAAAGAAAAAAAAAAAAAAAAGAAAGAAATAACCAAAGAAATCTACCTAACAGTCCTCTCAAGTCTATAATAGTCAGTCTCGTGCTGAATAGTAAGGGGTATGTCTAATATGAAACTTTATAGTTCCAGGCAAAACCATGGGGAACTCTAAGTTGGGCAATTCCCAGAGCCCACACAGTGCTAGAATATGTTTGTGTTCCAACAAATCAAGTGACACGATCTGATTAAAAACTCAAGATATACAATAAAGATCTCAGAAAGGTCACACCTTACAAGTAAAGCTAAAATAACTCTAGTGCAGTTGTTCTCAAGCAAGAGTAATTTTACTTTGCAGGGGACATTTTGCAATGTCTGCAGATAATTTTTATTGTTCTTACTGGGAAAATGCTACTGGCATCTAGAAGGTAAAGGCCATTGTCTTAGTCTTATTACTTTCAATAAAAGTCAGTTGAAAAAGACAAATGGTCTAGGCATTCCACATTTAAGAGTTGTATACGTTACTGAATGTATATTATACTTCAGGTTAAAAAATCTTGGGGTCTTGGGACCAGCAGATAATGTAATGTCTGTGTCGCTGAACTCCCATGTAGTTGACCGCAGTTCAAGTCCCAGACCTGGTGGCTTAAACTCACACCAGGCGCGTGTGTGTGCGTGCCCAAGATCCCGAGGGGAAAATGGAGAAGGGATTGTGGCGTGGCCATCCCCCCGGGGGGGGGGTGATTTCTCACTTTCTGTCTCTCTGTCTCTCTCTGTCTTTCTGGCGAGTGCACGTGCCCTATATCAAAAACCTCTCAAAAAAAAAAAAAAAAAAAAAAAAAAAAACTTGGCGTCCTGGGGCCAGCAGGTAACACTGAGATTAAAGAGACTGCATCCCACATGGCCAACTCACAGTTCAAGGCCTAGACCTCATGGCTTTAAAAAAAAACTAGAGGAGAATGGAGGAGAAAGAATTGTTCATGGCAATCCCTCCGGGGATGATTTCTTACATTCTCTCCCTTTGTCTCTCTCTCTCTCCAGTGAGTGCATGTGCTCTATAGTAAACTAAAAAGAAAAAGAGCAAAATAAAAGTTAAAGGACAGAAATAATAGACCAGTGATCAATGATGTAAAACTAGATAAATAATAGATAAGATCAACAAAGGCAAATTTAGATCTAGAAAAGATTAAATTGGGGCCTGGCAGGTGGCGTGGTGGTTAAGGGCACTGGACACCCACATGGCTGACTGTGGTTCAAGTCCCGAACCTGGTGACTTGGTTTCTCACTTTTCCTCTCTCTTGCTTGTTCACTCTGTCCCTCTCTGGTCAAATTAAAGTATATAAATAAATAAAGTTAAATTAAAAATAATTATTTTTAAAAAGAAAAAATTAAATTGGTAAACACCTAGAAAGACTGATAAAGGAAGAAGGCATAATGAAAGGTTCTATAAACATTACATATTAATAATGGAATATTATGAACAACTTTATGTCAGTAAATTTGAAACTGACAAATTTCTTGAAAAAGAAATGTACAAATTTCTTGAAAAAGACTATTTGTCAAAACTAATATAAGAGGAAAGAGAAAATTGGAATAACTAACAATTGAGTTATTGCCACAAACTGAAAAAGAAAACTCCAGGTATAAATTATTGCTGACATCTAAGGAAAATATGATACCAATTTTGTATGAACTCTTTGAGAAAATAGAGTCAGAAATACGTCCCAAGTTGTTTATGAGGTTGGTATAACCCTGATACAAAAACTTTGCAAGGCCATTATATGAAAAGAAAATGACAAGGGCCAGACAGTGGCACAGTGATAAAACACACACTCTGTGAGGCTGATCCACATAGGAATGTTCTATTGATAGAATTGTGTCTCAACACCTCCCTGATTCCACTGGGCATGTGCATGTCCATGATCCAGGACTGGCTGAGGCTGGGGTAGATCATTCTTCAAGTACTATCTCTCTGTCTTGCTCACAGAAGAAGAAAATGAACTTGAAATTATAAATTTATTTCCTTCAATAATATAGTCTAAAAAATCCTTAACAAAAATATTGCAAGGGCCAGCCAGTGGAGTGGTGAAGGCAGAGGGATCCCGCACGGCCAACTGCATGGTTCGAATACCAGACATGGCAGCTAGAAAAACACGCTGGGCACATGTGCATGCGTGCCCAACATCCCGAGGGGTGAATAGAGGAAAAGGGATTAATTACAGTATGGCCATCATCCCTGGGAGGTGCTTTTTTCCCTCTGTTTCTGGCAAGTGCATGTACCTTATAGCAAAATTTAAAAAATAAAATTTTAGAGCTGACAGGTGCCATAGTGGGTAAGGTGTTGGACTTGCATATGGCCAACCGTGATTTCAGTCCTAGACCTGGTGGCTTGCTTTTTCATTTTCTGTCTCTGTCTTTCTCTGGCCAAATGATGATGATGATAATGAATAAAATTTTTTTAATTAAAAAATAAAATTTAAATTAAAAAATTGATTTGTTAAGAAATTATAAGAACCAGAACTTGTCCTAAAAGTAATCCTAGTAAAATGAACTATAATCCCAGGATTTATTTTTCTTTCTTTCTCTTTCTTTCTTTCTTTCTTTCTTTCTTTCTTTCTTTCTTTCTTTCTTTCTTTCTTTCTTTCTTTTTAAATTTGCTACTGGGTGCATGTACTTACCAGAGAGAGAAAGAAAAAGAGAGAGGAGGAAAGTGAGAAAGCACCCCCTGGGGTGCTTTGGATTGGCCTATTCTGCAATCCCTTCTCACGCTTCCCTCAGCATTTTGAGCATGCATGCATACATGATTGGTGTGACTTTCAAGTGGCCAGGTTCAGGACTCAAACTATGGTTGGCCCTATGGGATCCAGCCACCTTCACCATGCCACAAACTAGCTCCAGGAAAGATTTTCTGTGTAGTATGTAAGTCAAGGGGTAAACAGAAAAGAAATCATCCAGGAGACACAAAAGATGTGATTTGTAGAAATAACTGTCAAGTTAAGATTTAACAACTGCCAGCTCAGTTTCTCAATCCCAGCCCATTAGCTGAGGCTCTAACCAGTCATCTTTAAAACTGTCGCTAGGGGCCAGCACATGGCGTGGTGGTTAAGGCGCTAGACTCTTCCACATGCCTGATCATGGTTCGTGTCCCAGAGCTGGTGGCTTGCTTTCTCACTTTCCCTTTCTCTCTTTTTGTGTCTCTCTCTGTTCAAATTTTAAAAATAAAGGAATGAATAAATAAAATTAATAAAATGAAAAACAAAATAAAACTGTTCCTTTTGGGGCCAGCTGATGATATGGTGGTTAAGGTGCTAGACTCCCACATGGCCAACCATGACTGGAGTCCCAGACCTGGTGACTTGAAAACCATGCCAGTCATGTGTTTGTGCGTGCCTAGAATCCCAGGAGAAGAATGGATGAGAATGGATTGGAGCTTGGCCACCCCCTACCCAGGTGATTTCTCACTTCCCTCTCACTGTCTCTTCTCTGGGAAGCGCATGTGCCCTATGGCAAAAATCTTAAAAAAAATAATAATAATAAATAGGGACCAGCATATGGTGTAACAATTATGTCACTGGGCTCCCATGTAGTCGACCGCAGTTCGAGTCCTGGACCTGACAACTTAAAACTAACATTTGTCACATGTGTGTTCATGCCCAAAATCCCAGGAGAATGGAGGAAAAGAGATTGCAGCATGGCTAGCCCCCTGGGGGATGATTTTTCACTTTCTCTCTGTCACTCCAGCAAGCACATGTGTCCCATAGTAAAAATGTCTCTCAAAACAAACAAAAAATTGTACCTTTATGTTTACAGTGAAATTGCTCTCGACTTGGATTTTTTTGGTGCCGTTAGACATGCTTGCTGCACACCCAAGCAAACCATCTGTTGTGCCTGAACTCTTTTTTTAATTGGCACTGGATAGTTGAACATATAAGACATTTAAAGTAGAATGACCAAATAATTTATAGCCCAAGCAGGTATACTTTTGGGAATAAATGAAGTTAGTGTTAATAATTTGACTATTATAAAAGATATAAATGGGCATTGTCCTGGATTAATCAGGAAATATGGCCGGTCTACTTAGAGGATGTTTTTTTACATTTTTTGCTTGTTATTAAATAATCTCAGGGCCTTGGGTTAATGCTGATAACCATGATAACATGTTCTTTCTCTCTTTTCTAAATTTGGCTTTCTAATCTAGGGTTGCTTTTTAATTTTTTTCTGAGTGGCCATGGAGTCTAACTTACATTGCCGTTTTGCTTTTGTTTGTAAGCTTTGCGTTGTCAGCACACATAATCCAGCAGAGAAATGACTGATAAGTGACTGATAAGGAGAAGGCCATATTAGAAAAAGGCTGCTAGGCCAG